>WNWU01000001.1:39486712-39562930 GCA_012654045.1 Ptyas mucosa | reverse complement strand
CTGGACAACTGGTTCTAACATTATATACACCATATAGAATCCTAACAGAGCATGTATTTTATAAATTTTCAGTTGGCATAGTAAGAAATTCTGTAGGGAGGTCTATCTGCCCTTCGGAACGCTACAGGAAGACTGGTCTACAAGTTCTCTAGCAGCTGAAGGAGAAGCCAGTCTACCTAACCTTTGAATGGCTAGGCTGAGACTGTCTACTGCAGTGGTCTCTTGCACCAGGAACTGGTTTTGAAAGAAAAATTGTCTTCCGCGCACTGGGGGTGGGGGGGAGATGGTTTTGCATGTAATCTAGTTCCTGCACATGCACAGATGAAGCTTTACTCGCTCACCCCTGATCTAGTGGATCTCCAGTGGTCAGAGGAGGAGGCCTATGGAGGAGTACAGCAAAACTGGTCTTCTGAACCTCTGGATAGCAGCAAAATGGCAGGCAGTGTAGCAGTTATGAAGCAGACACAAATTTGCCAAATTCCAATCCCATAGGAAACATGAGTCCCACTTTTGGGACACATTCTGTAAATTAGCCCATTTGAAGTATCTTGATTTAAAAAACGGTTGCCCTATGATGCATTCTTTTAGGGCAACAATTGCAGATAACTATAGTTTTTATAGATATAAATAATAAAAATAAGAATCTTACAACATATTCATTTTTCATGCAGAGCTCCATAGTCAAGTGAGAATTATTACAAATATGTACAATGCTAAATTAGAGATATTGTACAAATGAAGGCAAGAGAGACTTTGGAACACGGAATCTGAGAGCTGAGAATGCTTGAATGAGACAGCCTGACAACCAGCAGTCAGATGTGGGCCAGAAAAATGCGTGCATGCTTTATTGTTTTATTCACATCTTTTCACTTTTGTCTGAGGATAACACTTAACATTTGTACAATTAAAAGAATTTCACAACTCTGAAAGGTCAATCACTATTCCCTCTTTCGAAGATGATGTGCTGAGATGAAGCAGTTTGATTAATCCTTTTTATCCTGCTTGCTAGGAAAGTGAATTTATGCCTAGCATATTGAAAGTGATGATGATGATGATGATGATGATGATGATGATGATGATGAAGAAGAAGATCAGCCTGAAGTATTTGTTTATTTAGCCCTCCTAAAGCTAACAGGACCAGGTTCATCCATATCTTGAGACGAAATGCTGTTCCAGGAGGCAACTACTTGCAACTGAGAAGACATTCTTTTGGGTTCCAAAAGAGTTGGAGTTGTCCACTTTGCTAGATCTAGTAGAAGAGACATAGGTAGAAGAATCAGATATAGGTAGTCCCTCATATAATCTGCCCCAGTGAGATGTCTTTCAGGAGCCAGTGTAGTTCACAGAGTTGTAGTAGTGGTGTTATTTAGGTATATTGTGGTATACCCAAAATTGTCCATGTCATCACATTCTGGACGAACTCTAGGTGATCTTTGAAGGCAATCCAAAATTTAATGTTTGAAAATTGTTCTGTCACTTAATCACAGCATTATTTCCATTGGGTAAACTGCTTGAAGTTTCTTAGTAAGTGAAGCGTTTCATACATTTTTGAATGGATCCGTATCAGTCTCTGTGTTAATTAGCATGCATCCACATTTTCAAATATATATTCCAAAAGTTTTTATATATATGCAGTTGTGTGATACATACATTGTATATGTTTATCAGAACTTTCCCACAAGAGTTAATTTTGTGGAGTCTTTAGTATTGTGATGGAAGAACAGAGAAATTAGAGTTCCATGGATCTTTTTTAAAACAAGTGACAAAAAAAAAACGTTGGCGTGTTTCCAAGTTCGCTTCATTTGTAGTTAGGGATTAGTATTAACTCCAAAATCAAATTTAGCTCTTTAGTTCTGTTGGTTTATAATCTGCCCTTTGTTTCTATGTATAAGAGAATAATCTGATTGCCTTTAGGACATGAGTGCTGTAGCAATTAAAAACTCTTTCTTAACTTAAATCTACATATAATACAATTATTTACAAAGTTATGTCCATTATGATAGAGCCTTATTTTCCCTTAAATAGGTAATTAGTATCCATCAATAACACTCTTGAATATGCTGTTCTACAAATGAATGTTCCCCAAATAACTCCAGGGCACATTTCAGTGAAATAAAATGGTTTTTTTTCCAGGATGTATTCCCCATTATGTATACAGTGAACAGCTGAAATAACAACATGCTTTGTTTATCTGGGAACTCCTGCTAATATGTTTAGGAAAACCTCTGTGATGTCTCTCTCAATCTTTTCCTGGTATTATTGAGTTTCTCTTAAGTGAGAGAAAAAACAGCTGAAAGAATAGTTTTTTGGATATCTGTATTGAATAAAGATACAGGTAATCCTCAACTTACAACAATTTGTATAGTGACCATTCAAAGTTACAGCAGTACTGAAAAATGTGAGTTATGATAATTTTTTACAGTTATGACCTTTGCAGCCAAATCCATGGTCATGTGATCAAAGGTCAGATGCTTGGCAACTGGTTCATATTTATGATCGTTGCTGTGTCCCAAGGTCATGTGACCACCTTTTGCAACCTTCTGAGCAAAGTCAATAGGGAAACCAAATTCACTAACCGGTATACTAACTTAATCACCTGCAGTGATTTACTTAACAACTGTGGCAAGAAAGGTCGTAAAATGGGACAAAAGTCACTTAACAAACATCTCACTTAACAAAATAAATTTGGGGCTCAATTGTGGTCGTAAATTTATTTATTTATTAGTTAGACTTCTATACCGCTTCATAGTGCTTTACAGCTGTCTCTAAGCGGTTTACAAAGTTAGCATATAGCATATTGCATAATAGCATATTGCATTAGCATTAGCATATTGCCCCCAACAATCTGGGTCCTCATTTTACCCACCTCAGAAGGATGGAAGGCTGAGTCAACCTTGAGCCGGTGAGATTTGATCTGCTGATCTGCTGAACTAGCAGTCAGCTGAAGTAGCTGCAGTACTGCACTCTAACCACTGCGCCACCTCGGCTCATCTACTTGTATGCAATGGTAATAATAATAATAATGATGAGGTATTAATATTATGGTAATATTGACTGTATCTATTTCCCATATGTAACTACAGTATCTTTCGCTTGCCTGAGGACCGTTTGTGAGAGTTGGTGGGGGGAGGCCTTCTCCCAATATACTGTATGTATTTTGTGTGGGACTTCACTATGTAGGAGAGATTGGTGATAACTGGGTATATTCATGCAGAAGCTTTTTTTAATGCAAAATCCCCTTTAGAAACAAGTTAAAGCTTTTGACTGTGCCACTTTCTCTGGCTTTTTAGTGATCTTCTAATTTGCAAATAAGTTTAAGTTATGTAGACCTCTTTCCTTAATTTACATGTAAGAAAATTTACTGACCTGCAATGCCATCTGGACAATAACACCAGTCCTGCCCCGGATAATTCTTGTACAGAAATCATTTGTTTCCTTCAAACACTTATGAAGATTAAAAAAAAGAAAATCCTATATTCATGAGCCCAGTTTATGTGAGGCATCTGGTTATTGTTCCATTAATCTACCAAAGTATTGTTCAGAAATCACATCTTGTTCGTAATTATTAAAAGTCCAGTTTTACTGCTTCTTCCCTAAAAAAAAAAAATCCACAGATCATTTAGAAAAACTTTCAAAGCATCCTAAAATAAAAACTATAAAATAGAAAAGAGATAAAACCAGATTTTATATCTTTCTCTATTACAATACTAGAAAAACGGGGAATAACTCTTTCACAGTATAAGGATTTTTTAAAAAAGAAAAAGGATAGCATTTCACAATAATTGATGAGACTTTCTTGGGTATGGATCGCTGCCCGAATATCGAGGAAGTGATTTTGGAGAAGCTTATTTTATTTTCATAACCAATTACCATTTCTTAAGCTAGGACTTAGCAGACAATAGTGGAGCCTCTCTTCTAGACACAGAGCCAATGGACTTTTCTCTAGATTGATCTATTGGAGAATAGACTCATTCTATTTCACGATTTCCTGTTTAATTGTGCAGAGAATGAGAAGCTGAGGATTGGCTAGGATTCCTAGTAGTGTAGCCAGTCATCTCTTTACAGGAGGAAGAAAATGCTGCAAAATGACCAGCCTCTCTTTTTTTCATCCTGAATAGAGTAACTTTACTTAAACAAACCTAGCGTCATAGCAGAAGTTTCTTCCTCCATTAATGAATATAATGAGCGCCCCTGTGTTCTGGTTGCTGCTTTCTTTTCACATAGAAAGTGTTCAGCTGGGATTAATTTGGTATTCCTCATGAGATTCACACGCAGAAAAGACCCTGTATTGATGGAACAAAGCTACCACATTAGTCCTTCCTTCCTGTATTTGCTTTTTACCTTTTTAATAAGAAAGGGTGCCCTTCTTCTACCCCTCTTCTATAACGGTTCTTTTCATGTTGCCTTTTATTATTTTGACAGAGGGATAAATAATTTATTTGATGCCTTGGCATGTAGTTATATGCCAAGAATGTAGTTATATCCAAGATTATAATTTAACTCCAGTTAGTCATTTTCTTTATATATTTTACTGACCAAATACGTACAGTTTGGGCCATCAAAATATTTGAAGGGCTGCTTAAAGAACAGTGATTAAACCTGTAAAATGTGGCATAAAACTTTGTAGTTCAATAGAATCATTTAATAGCTACAAGTGTAAAATAAGTCAGATATAGAATGGTTACTTTTCTGGCACTTATGGGATAATCCTGATTGTATTTCTATATCATTACAGATGCTTACAGGGTTAGGTGTATGCTTAGCATTGTTATAGGTAGTCCTCACTTAATGATGGTAAAGTGAGACATGTGACTGCACCACTTAGCAATGGATATTTCAGCATCTCCTGTTGCCTTTAAATCCTGCACCATCATTAAATGTGATGTCATATGGTCACCATTTACAAACTTCTGCTGGCTTCCCCATTGACTTTGCTGGTAGGAAGCTGCAGAGTGGGTTGCAAATGGCCATCACGACCACAGGATGCTGTGACCTCAAAATTGTGAGTGGGGCACCTAGTGTCTGGATTGTAATCGTGTAATGGCAAGGACACTGTGATTGTTGTAACTATGAGGATCCGTCATAGGTGTCACTCATCCAGCATAGTCCTAAATTTGAATGATTGCTGAACAAACTTGATTGTTAATCAAGGGCCATCTCTATTGCCACCTAAATCATTACCATATGTATCATTTGAACTGGCAAGGTTTCAATTCTCAGAGGATTTGCATTTTCTAAAGATAAACATTGTGCTTTATGTATTCTCATATACATTATTTGTTGGAACAATTTATCAAATTCAAAAACCAGCAGATATGTCTTTGAAGATACGTGTCTGCAGTGTGTGATTTCAAACCTATTCCAATCCATAGATTTGAAAGTAATGTTGATTAAAATTAATAATGTGGTGATTTCTATCTTTAATAACATTCTGAATAATTGTGGGAAAGTTCTGCATTTTTCTTATCGTTCTCAGAATCTTCTAGCAATTCTTTATGTTGTAAGGTGGCAGAGAGTCCTGGTGTCATTTTACAGTACCCATCCCTTCATCTCAAGATTCTTTAGCTGTCCCCATTTTGTGATCTTAGTAGGAAAAAATGTGAGAAATTCTTATATAATGTCTTTCTTTTGGATTTAAAAGCTCAAAAGTGGATTACTGTATATGCATGCACTTAAAAGCTTCTTCGATTCTATTAAATTTTATGAGAGTGATAAATGCCAAAAATACATTTTCATTACAGCCTTAACTACCATTAATTCAGATAATTCAGTATTTTTAGATTTGCATATTTAGATGAACCTGATTATATAAGTATAATTAAATAACTAATGACAATAGATTCATTACACTAATTATTGTGATTAATAATTAAATTAATATGTAATTTAAATGCATTCCCCTTTGGAATTATATGATCTTAGATGAGAAAAACTCACATGATCACATAATCTTAAATATTTAGGTACTTTACATGCCATATTTATTTAATGGAAAATTTATCCCAAATATAAAAAGTCCCCAAACACACACAAAAGGAAATCAAGTCCCCTCAAAAACTTACAAACAGCAATTAATAGCAATAGCAATAGCAGTTAGTCTTTTATACTTCATAGTGTTTTACAGCACACTCTGAGAAGTTTACAATATTGCCCCCAACAATCTGGGTCCTCATTTTACTTACTTCAGAATGATGGAAGGCTGAGTCAACCTTGAGCCCAGTCAGGATCAAACTCCTGGCTGTGGGCAGAGTTAGCCTGCAATACTGCATTCTAATCACTGCACCACAGCTCAGCCCTTTTGTTGAAACTGATCTTAAATAGTTCCCCCATAACAATTGTACTTGTGTGATTTAATTGTATGTGTCTATACTGACATGAATATCATGCATATCCTTCATGTGTCGATAAACTGCATATACTTCTTAGTTGATGGACTATGACAACCCTATGTGAACTTGAAAAATGGTATCTAGATTGGAGTTCCTGGCATGCATAAGATCATAGAAGCTTGCTGGAAATATCATTATCGGGGAATCCTGATACCAAGTATAATATCTCCTTCTTGTATTAAAAAGTGTCCTGGAAAGTCTTGAGTCATTAAAAGCATTATAAGCTGCAGCTGTTCAATTTTCCACTGGATTGGAGCAACAGTAAATCAATGAAATCCCTCTAGGCAGATCAGTTGACAGTCATGGGATATTGGAAGACTGGGACTTTGAGTGCAAGAAGAGAGATAGGTATTAATAAACTTCATTTGTGAAGGTAGTAAGAGAAAGAATATAATGAGACAAATGTGATTTGTTACTGTGAAGCACAGCTGATGAATATTTGTGTGTAAGTTAAGATGTAGATTTTATGCCTTTCTTTCTTTCTCATCTATCATCTATTTATCATTTTATCTAATCTCTATCTCTATCTATCTCTATCATCTGTCTGTCTATCTATCTATCTATCTATCTATCTATCTATATCTCTCTATATCATCTATCTATCTATCATATTAATTGGCATCACCCAAATTGGGTGTGCATGAAAGTAAGAATTGTTATATAGCACGGAAGAGTGATGATGGATTAATTTTAAAAAACAATGTGTAGATAGTTCTCAACTTGTTAAGTGATTTGTGCCCGATTTTACAACTCTTTTGCCCTGGTTGTTAAGCAGATCACTGTAGTTAAGTGAATCACGTATAAGTAGTCCTCAATTTACAACAGTTCATTTAGTGACCGTTCAAAGTTACAATGTTACTGAAAAAAGTCACTTATAATCAATTTTCAAACTTTTGACCTTTGTAGCAGCCCTATGATCATGTGATCAAAATTCAGATGTTTGGCAACTGGTTCATACTTATGACCATTACCCAAGGTCATGTGATCACCTTTTGCAACTTTTTGGGAAGCAAAATCAATGGAAGACAGATTCGCTTAACAACTACGTTACTAACTTTATCAACTCCAATGATTCACTTAACAACTGTGGCATGAAAGGTCGCAAAATGTGGCAAAGCTCATTTAACAAATGTTTCACTTAACAACAGAAATTGTGGGCTCAATTGTGGTCGCAAGTTGAGGACTACTTAAGCGAATCTGGCTTCCCCCCATTGAGTTTGCTATAATTTGTCACTAAACAAATGGTTGTAAATACAACTTTCTAAATGAGTATGATTCAGTGAAAAAAATATTTCGTTAGGTAACAAGAAGGGATGAGGAGGATACAAAGCAAGCTAGGCCAAAAATATGATAGTCCATTCAGAGACCCAAGGACAGATGAAATTGGTGATTGTTTAGAGCTGTATTTTAAATACATGGTTTAAGCATAAGTTTATGCATAGCAAAGGGATAAATAAAAATCTGACCATTTATAATAAAAGATGGAGAGAGAGTGAAAAGTACAAGAGTGATGTGAGGCTCTGAATAGGGGCCACAGTAAATATTTCTTTTGGTAATGTCAGGAACGGATCTCTGAGGAAAAAAATGGACATGAAAAAAGTGGGGGGAGGGAACCATACAGTTCTTATAGAATGACTATAGGAAGAAAAAAGCACAATCCTGGAAAAAAAACCCTGCAAGATAGGCTAAGAATGCATGGGAAAGTATACATAAGGAAATGGAATGTGTAAGCTGTTTGGAACTGAAAATAATTATATCACAAATTGCTAGAGAAATGAGTGGAATTATTCTAATGGGAAGTATGAGAAAAAATGCTTGACTATTATCAGGGGAAAATGGCCTTGATTGAGGAAAAAAATGCTTGTGAAACAACTGCTGGAACAAGGAAGAGTGACAGATATTGAATGTTGTATGTATATAAACCAAAATAATAATAATTACAAGGTCAAAAAGAGTAAGGAATAATATAGAGGAAGAGAAAATCAAATTGTGCTGAAAATAAAATAGTTTTTGGAATTTCTAGAGTTGATGTAGTAAAAAACAAATGTAATAAAATTACTTGGAACAAAATTGACTGGAGAAGATGCTAAGAAATATTTTAAAGGGATCTAGCTAGTGATAGTTTGAAGAATGGAATTGAAATGAATCCTATAAATGTTAGTATCTTGAAAACCAGGAGCCATAAACACCATGATAGTATGCAAAGTGGTAAAACTGTAGGTGTTTAGTGTTTGGAGAAATGTTAAAATATGCTTATGGTAGCTTTTGGAGTAGCTGTGTACTTATTTAATGTGTGCAGAAAAACTGCAGTTGTGTCTGATGATTGGAATAATGCTGTTTTTCCTCCCTATACAAAGGAAAGTTTCCAAACACGATTATATAGCAGGATAAATTTGTTAAGCCAGCCTGGGAATATACTGGTTAGAATTGGGATTGCAGGAGCACCAGAGGTGAGAGTCAGTAAAGTTTGAGAAATACTGAGAAATATAGTGTGGCTTTAAGCTAGGCAAAGAAAATGCAGGGTGGGTTTTTACTCTTCAACAGGATTCAGAGAGTTTATGAATCTCGGAAAGCTTATTGTGTATTTGTTGATTTAGAGGGCATTTATCAAAAGTTAGTGGGCTTCAATGTTATACATGAATATGGAATCAGAAATTCCTTCTCCTTCATATGAGAGGCTTTTTGTACATCCAAGGAGACCAGCAATGTAGTCTTCTATTTTTTTCAAATGTTTGTCCAGAATATCGATTAATAATCTAATTTTATCAGACACTTCAAAATCTTTTATGCAACTAGAATGTTCAGGAAGGATTATTGAAGATGGTATCACTTATGATACCAAAAGTTTGGCATCAAAATTGCCATGAAAAGTGAGTGATTGTGTGCAAAATCAGCAAGGCCTTTACTGCCTTTCAGAATTAATTATATAGGCCTCCAATCAATTTATTGAACAATGAGCTTTCAGAAAAATAGCAGGATATAAGTGCAGTAAATAAGTATGTTATATATCTCATAATGCACAAAATAGTTACTAATACGAATTTTCTATCAATTTTTTTAGATTTCAAGGTTGAAAATGTCTAGTAATGTATTGGAAGGATGATTCCCATCTTTAATTCTTAAGAGTGTTGAAATACGTATGTATGTTCATACACTTATGCACATACAGGCTCTAGCTGAGCTATTGAAGGAATTAATGAATGAGAGTAAGCAAAAAGGACTATAAATCATAATTTAGTGTTGTCAGAAGCAATAATTTGTGTCTTTTGATATAGATGAAATATTCATTTAAGTTCCATTCAAATGAAAGGTGAATAAGAATGGATTCAGGAATCAAACCAGAAGATGAAAAAAAAATACAGCTTACAAGATAGAGAATATATTAAAACAAATCTTAGAGAACTAGCACATGGCTTCTTGTAGTAACTATATATTTTATTAGGAGTAGGTCCAAAAAGAAGGGTGAAGCTTTAGTACATGTTCTAGTATAATTTTATGGAAAGTTAGAGTTCATTAAAAAGTATAACTTCCTGGAATGTTGACAATGTTGGCATTATTCCTCTTTTTTAGAAAGAGCATTCTTCACAGAAAGCATCAATTTAAATAAAAACAGATGTTCTAATTGCAATATTTGAGAGTATTTTGGTCTAAACTAAGAAATACGAAAGATTTGCAATGTTTGTAAAACAAACCAGTTTTGACCATATTAATGGCACAGAATACATAAAGAACAGTACCCTATAGATCTGCAGGATTTGATAATGCATTTAACAAGATCAAGCTCATATTTAATTACAAACCTTAAATAGCAAACCCAACATTTTATTATTTAACTTAGAGTAGCAACTGGTTATTAGAAAATCTAATGGTACCTTAATTCTAGCAATACAAAACAGTTTTCAATTATTTTCTGCCTTCTATTTCCCTTCTCCCTATTATGTTTTATTTTGTTCAGCAAAAATTGATAACAGATGTATTAAACAGGTTAGAAGGAGTTGTGAAAGGTAAATCATAAAGCTTTTGTGCTAATTCTAGAATCAGAAAAAATATATTTCTGAATCCCAATTATGAGCTGGCAACTGTGGGAATGTATTTGTTATCTTGATCTACCATTGCAATATGGATTGGCCAAACTAGGAAACAGGATGCACAACTACTGTAGATAAACCATTAATCTAATCTAATCTAATTTTGTAGCACAGTTTCACCTGCTTTTCTTAGGTTATGCATATGATAATAAACTGTAAAATTGGATATCTTTTTATATTCTTTTAAAGTGCAGATATGTTTTTAAGAAGCTGAACTCTATTTTTGATAGGAATTGAATTAAGAGTCATAGTTTCTTAAATCACAATAAAATTGTTATGTTATGTTAATTGTATTATTTTGATTTACCGTATTCATTCATAAAATTTATCAGCTGCCTATCTTACTAAGGGAAACTCCGAGCGGCTTACAATCCTAAAAGACATACACACTCTAAAAACATAAATAAATTAATGCCAACAAACGCTATGATCCAATTACAGATGGGGAGGGCAGGGGCAGAGTGGATGGAGCTGGGATCTGTTAATTGATCAACCACCTCCGAATATCTCGATTAACCACATATACTTATCCAAACCCACCCAAAATATATTTTCTTCTCTTTTTCTTGCCATTCAGCAACTTCACCAGAAGGAATTTTTACTACATGACTTATTATTTAAATATCCTTCCTTCATTGAACTTAACAGTACTTTTGCTATTCATTTCAGCATGAACTAAACAGCTATGAAGCTGTCACTGATCTGAAAGTCCATGTAATCCTTTTTTTTGGGGGGGGGGGTCTTCTGAGAAATGACCCTCATCCTCAATAAGACAAATCAAATCAAATTTTAATTTTAGTCACTGAACATATTTACAGAATGTAAATATATGTATCAAATAAATATCAGTAACAATGATATTTTTTATATATTTTTTTATATATTGTTTATATTGTTAATATAAACAAACTTCAAATATTCAGATGTTGCTCTCACTACTGACTAATATAGGTAGTCCTCACTTTACAATCATTTGTTTAATGACCTTTCAAAGTTACAACGGCAATGAAAAAAGTGGTTTATGACCATCTTTCACACTTACAACCATTGCAGCATCTCTGTGTTCATATGATCAAAATTAGGACACTTGGCAACTGGCATGTACTTTTAACAGTTGCATATCCCATGTTTATGTGACACCTTTTGCAATCAACAAACAAACAAAATCAATGGGGAAGCCAGATTCATTTAACAACCGTGTTATTAATTTAACAGTTGCAGTGATTCATTTAACAACTCTGGCATGAAAAGTCGTAAAATGAGACAAAGCTCACTCAACTGTCTTGATTAGCAACTGAAATTTTGGGCTCAATTGTGGTCATAAGCTGAGGATTACTTGTACCTATTGAGAATGAAATGTATGTAAAAAAAGCTTGGTGAAGTAATTTCATTATGTTGATTGGAGGAAAATTTAAGAATTTAAAAATGTACTAGATTGACCTTTGTATTTTGTTAAAACATTTGTCCTTCCATTCTCTCTCTCTGTTTTGACAAACACTATGCTAGAATTTAAAAGCATTTTAGATGTACGAATAATAAACTTAGCATCACACATCAGTGTATAATTTCTCTCTTTGTTCTTTGCAGGTTTTTCAGGATCTTGGTACAATGGTGTTATCCAGTGCTTTTAAAGGATACAATATTTGTCTTTTTGCTTATGGACAGACAGGTTCAGGAAAAACGTATACCATGATGGGAACTCCAGTGAGTTTCTGATTCTGAACTTTGCTTTAGTTTTTATATATATATAAAATAGTTTTAACATTCAAGATCACCGTATGAAGGACTTTTTAAAAAAATATTGGCAACTTAGTTGTTTGTATTCATGTAACAGATGTAACTGTTTCCTAGTTCATATTAAAATAATACTTGTCATACTATTTTACAAGAATATAGTCCTATACTAATAATATACTCTTCTCTATAAGAAAGCATGTAAAATAATATCATGGAATGCCAGTTAGTCTGGCTTTGTCAAGTTGAAGCACAGCTGTGATGAACATTTTAAGCCGGGATATTATTTTGTGCTATTCCCTTTGCTTGGCATGTAGCTTCCTGTGTGTTTCCTCAACACTAACTCAACACTTTTGATCAATGTTTCTCAACCTTAACAACTTTTAAGATGAGGGGACTTCAACTCTCAGCATGGCTCAGTAGGCTGGCTGGGTAATTCCGGAATGGGACAACTTGCCACAGCCAAAACTCACCACAGCCAGCTCACTGCAGAACAACTTGCCATGGCCAACTCACTGTGGGACCACTGACTGCAAGACAGTTTAATAATTCTACTTAATTATTTAAAATAAATAAAATTTTATTTTAATTTTTGCCATTCACATTTCATTCTGTCCTTCCCTTTGCATCCTTTCTTTAATGATTCTATTCCACCATTTCTTTGATATTAGTGTAACTCTTGTCCTATAGCGAGTTGTCCTGAGATGAGTTGGCTGTGGCGAGTTGGCCATGGAAAATTGTCATAGATCCAGGGAATTTTGGAAGTTGAATCAATAGTAGTGACTCTTCTAAAAGAAGACCACCCCAACGATGCCCTTGAAGTGATGTCCCGGTGCCTGGAGGCTGTGCAGATCTGGATGGGGAAGAACAAGCTCAGACTCAATCCATCCAAGACCGAGTGGCTGTGGTTTCCAACGTCCCGATATAGTCAGCTGGTACCTTCACTGACTATTGGGGGCGAATCATTGGCCCCCACAGAGAGGGTGCACAACTTGGGCGTCCTCCTGGATTCACGGCTGTCCTTAGAAGAGCATCTGACGGCCGTGACCGGGAGGATTTTTCATCAGGTTTGTCTGATCCGCCAGTTGCACCCCTTTCTGGATCGGGACTCCTTACTCACGGTCACTCATGCCCTTGTTACCTCCCGCCTGGACTATTGTAATGCTCTCTACATGGGGCTCCCCTTGAGGAGCACCCGGAGGCTCCAACTGGCGCAGAGTGTGGCCGCATGGGTGGTGATGGGAGTGACGTGGCGCTCTCATGTGACACCGCTTCTGCGCGAGCTGCACTGGCTCCCGGTGGTCTTCCGGGTGCGCTTCAAGGTGTTGGTTACCACCTTTAAAGCGCTCCATGGCTTAGGGCCCGGGTACTTACGGGACTGCCTACTACCTCCAATAGCCTCCCACCGACCGGTTCGCTCCCATAGAGAGGGGCTCCTCCGGATGCCGTCGGCCAAACAATGTCGACTGGCGGCCCCCAGGGGGAGAGCCTTTTCTGTGGGGGCACCCACTATCTGGAACGACCTCCCCCCAGAGATTCGGCGGATCCCGGATCTTCGTGCTTTCTGCCATGAGTTAAAAACTTTTTTGTTCCATCAGGCAGGCCTGGCATAATCTCTCCCCTCTTTGTAAGAAAATTTTAATTTCATAATCCAATATTTTTAGATTCGGGATTTACATATTATTTAAAAAAAAATGGGTTTTGAATTGTTGGGGCAATTATTTAATTTGGTTTTAATTGGTTTTTAAATTTTGTATCTATGTTTTTTATCTTTGCCTGTTCACCGCCCTGAGTCCCCTCGGGGAGAAGGGTGGTATATAAATCTAATAAAACTAAAACTAAACTAAACTAAAACACGAAAGGAGCAGTTTTCACATAATCTCTTCTCTTTTTTCAAGGCTTCCATTGGATTAACGCCTCGGATATGTCAGGTAGTTATGTTATTAAATGAAATACTTCATTTAAGTTTGTCACAGAAGATAGAAAATATAAATTATTGCTTTCCATAGGGTCTTTTTTCAAGAGAAGGTGCCTCTTCCAAGCAGTCAACATCATGCAGAGTAGAAGTTAGGTAGGTATTGCTTAATTTTCTCATAAGGTCATATATTTTTACCAATTCTTCTTTTCTGTATCAAACCACTGGTAATTTCTTTCTTTCTGTGTTTCTTTGAACTAGAAAGATTAATTATTGTCATTTGTAATTACATCATGTTTTAGAGGATGTTTGGATGTGTAATATTTGGACTGTGTTCAGTTATCCTTAAACATTTAGAAGTCCCATAAACTTTATAGAACTTTTACATTGTAGTATATACTTAAACAGTAGCTTTTACAGATGTAAAACTGAAGGGAATGGAATTAATAGGGCTTTGCAGTATTTCTGATTTGATTCCTAAAAGGTACTTAAGAGTGTCTAGGAATATGAACCTAGCAGCTTCTACAACTCTTTAAAGCAATCATTCCTTTTTGTGGGATTGTTCAGTCACTCTTTGCACTTTCCATAAAATCCCAAGAAAGGCTGCTTTAAAGAGTTATAATCGGGTATTAGGTTCATTCCTCTGAAGCAGAGGTGGGCTGCTGCCAGTTCTCACTGGTTCGGACAAACCGGTAGTTAAGATTCTGCGCAGTTCGGCGAGCTGGTGCTGCCCCCACTCATTTTTCAGCCTATTTTCCAGGCCGTTTTTCAGCCCAAAAAATGGCATGAAAATGGCCTGGAAAAGGCCCCAAAAACAGGCAAAAATGGCCAAACAACAGGCCGAAAAATGGGCAGGGGTGGGGCCAGCCAGTAATGGGGTTAGCCCCAAGTGGCTGAATCCTACCTCTGCCTTTGAGGCGAGTGGCCGGGAGGCAGGGCTGGGTGTGATGAGTGACGTCACCCACCCGGTCACATGACAAAGCAGCCATGTCTATCCCGCCAGAGAACTGGTTATTAAGTTATTCAAGCCCCATCACTGCTCTGAAGGCTTTTTGGAACTGAATGTAAGGCAATTCAAACTCTCCAATAGAAATTCCCTTTCTTAACAAGAATCTTCTCTGAGAGGAAGGATCATTTTAGATTGAAACATAGTATTAACACCTAAGGTTGCTGTGCCTCCCTACCAAATATTCTCCAAAGCTATTCTTACAATATTTTGTGACTGTATTCATTTCATCACAAAAATAGCCAGAGCAGACATCAAACCAACCAATAAAAGAATGCCACAATTATTTTTTGCCAGACTCTCTATCGTTTTCCATACTATTACTTTGCTGGATTGATTTTGCTACTTCAGTGTCCAAATACTTAGATGAAGAATATTTTGCTCGTCTCTATTTCTTTCTAGTTTCCTAGAAATTTATAATGAGCAAGTCCGCGATTTATTAAGGCAGTCAAACCATAAGAAGCCGTATACGCTTCGTGTCCGTGAACACCCTGAGATGGGTCCATATGTTCAAGGTAATTGTCTTTTTAAAGGTAGATATTATTCAGAGAGAGAGAAATATTTTACTTTAGTTTTATTTCCTTACATCTTGTGAAATGTTTTTACATTTTGTCATTGCTTTTGCTTACTGTTTCTAGAAGTTCTGAGGGATGGATGGAGATCCAGTGTTATTCAAAGAGCTTGTGGCACTTCTACGTTTCCCTAACTTTATGTTTTATGCATCTAGCTATCTAATGACTGCCAGTTGCTGCCAAAATTTATTGGAGATAAACTGTCAATGATTTTTGGCAAGAAAATTATTGAATATAAACCTTGAATATATTATTCTTAATAGTAAAGCTACTAATGAAAAACTACCAAAAGCTACAATTATTAATACAAACTACTTTTGAAAGGTGTACTTTGTATGGAGTTGTGTAGATAAGATTGTTCTTGACAAATCAAGTAATTGGGACCTAGCTAATTACATCTGCCTAACCTTTAGGGGGCATTCCATATAAGGCTGTTGTACTTAATGTGTCTCTAAGGATCAGTTCATAAGGTCTTGAAAAGTACTGATGTCTTTCTGCTGCTATTGGTGAAATGCTGCAGTTCAGACTTTCAAAAAAGCTTGTCTCCATGTCTAAAATAAAAATAAAACCCTCTTTGTTTAACAAGATCATGTGATAGACATAAAATGCTTTACTGTATACCCAGACTGAACTGATTTCAAAGTTGATAATTCAGTTTGATACTCTCATACTAATAGTGTAATATGAACCTGATATATGAATAGAAGGAGCCATCAGTACCTAACATGACCAGCAAGTCTTGAAAAGTCAGAAGGAAGAATTGGTTTAGGATGCTCCCAGTTTTCCAGCTAACTATGGTTCAGTCTGTTCACATGTTGGGAGATTAAAGAGCTTTCATTGTGCCTTTTGTGCTCTTGTGTCTTCTATAATTTTCCAATCCCATTTTACCTACTTATTTGGATATTGCTTGGAAAGTATCTGTCACATGTTATGTTTTAATAGAGGTTAATAAGGGAAAAGGAGACATGGGAGATTATTTGAAAAGTATGGAGAATGCTATGTGCAATCACTAGGTATCCTTAGTAATATGTATTTCTTATCTTCCATACAATTAAAATACATTATGTAACTGAAGTTTGATTCATTGATTTGGTATTCACTATGACCTTAAACAGTTATCCCTTCTTATTCCAGTAATACTGTGATCCTCTGTTTCATCCATAATATATTTTTCTATTTGAAATCTTTGTTTTATTAAATATATATCCTACACTTCTGTATTTTTGGCATTCAAGGTAGCTTATAACAAATTATTAAGTGTAAAAAATCAAAGGAGCACAATGAAAATAAAAAAAACAGAAACATTAAAATAAAAAAAATGATTGAAGTAATAATTAAACATTTGGTGGAAGATACTGTTCTTTTTTCATTTTTTTCTCCCTGAAGGTGCTGTTTTTGGTCGTAGGCCAAAAACATCCCCTTGGTTAGTGCATTCCACAAGCTGGGCTCCACACAGGAAAAGATCTCCTAGGATACCCAGTTAGGAAAGCTTCTGCTGCAGGAGAGGTCATCAAAAGAGTCTCTCCTGCTAATCTCAATGTCCTAGAAGATTTCTATTCTTTAGTGCCCTCTGGATTCCTGGGACAGGAATGTCTATGGAGATTCTCAGTCATCTAGGTCATGGTTGTCCCAAAGGTACTTTTTCAAGAGGCAACTGGACTTTCTGGTTTTTCTTTGAAGACATTTTGCTTCTCATCCAAGAGCTGAAGAAGCTGCTTGGAAGCGAAACGTCTTCAAAGAAAAACCAGAAAGTCTAGCTGCCTCTTGAAAAAGCATCTTTGGGATAAAACACTGGAAAATATTTTTTTAAACTTTTGATTCTTCTTCCTTACAATCTCTTCCAGGGCTATCTCAACATGTGGTTACAGACTACAGACAAGTAGTTGAACTTCTGGAAGAAGGGATAGCAAATAGGTATTTTGTATTAAAGTACTCTAATTCATGTTAGCTTATTTATAATTATTTTTCTCATTGTCCTTCTATATTGCAGCTTTCATCAGCAAAAGGAATTGTTAATCATTGCAAGGAATTATCGTCCTCCATAATAGCATACCAATTAATGGTGTTTTCAATCCTGCAGACATAATCTTGATTAAATAATAGTTTCTTAATTTAAATGTTTTAATTCTATGAAACTTATTTTTTTTTTAATAAAAATTATGGACATAATCTATATATAGCTGTATGTGAAGGCCATGTGATTCTCTATAGCTTAGTCATGTGGTGGAATATAGTTTTACATTTAGTTCCAAGGATAATCCATATATGGTCTAAAGTTCAGCTGCTTCTACCAAAATCTGAATCTTGTGGTATGATGGTTAACTTGTTTTCATGTTTATTCTTCCATATAAGTTATAGTCACTATTACCTACCTCACAAAGAATAAAATATTAACTTTTCTTTTCTTGTGTGTAGAATCACAGCAGCTACCCATGTTCATGATGCCAGCAGTAGATCCCATGCTATTTTCACCATCCAATATACTCAAGTTAGTTGAATTTTCCCAGTAATTTTTGAAACCCATAAAAGCTAGTCTTGTTGATGCTGATTTCATCTATGAATACATTGTGACAAAATGACATTGTCATAAAAGTAATTTGAACCATGGAGCATTATACTATACTCATAAATGATGAGTGGCATTTTTTTTCAATTGAAAGCTGCATCCCCTTCAGTTGAGCTAATTTAATATTGATGAGTAGGGTGAAAACCAAAAGTGACAAGGCCATCATTATCTCTTCCTCTCTTTTCCCCCCTCATATCCTTCTGTCTCTCCTTTATGCCAGCCTACCTTCCGTTTTCACACTTTCTCCCTCTCTGCCTAATGAACTGCTAAGATATGATATTGCCTTTGCAACTTCATATCTGATGAAAATCTTCAGTGTTTATGTTATCTTAAAGTAGATTAGGAATTTTAATTATAATGTTCATCATAGCATCTCCCTCTCATGGTTTGATTTTATTTTTGCTATTTGGATTGCATATTGTTTTAATTATTGTTTTAAATTTGACATAACATCCAAGAATTGAGACTGTAGCAGGATAAAAATCAAATGAGTACATATACTTTGCAGGCATGCAGTCTCATTGGTATAAATGCAGGTTGACCGCTTGAAGCACCTCACACAATCAGTCCGTTCTAGAGTATAGAATTTATAAAATTTATAAAAATAGAATTTTTACTCTGAAATCACATTGCTTAAATTTGTTTTCCTTTAGGCTATACTTGAGAATAATCTGCCTTCTGAAACAGCAAGCAAAATCAATTTAGTGGACCTTGCAGGCAGGTAATACTTAGTTTTTGGAGATAACCTCTTAAAAGCCAATTATGCATGATTGTTTACTGTTAATAACAATTTCTCTTTTATACTGTTTGCTGTGGAATTTCTGTGTGTGGATTCTGTGGGAATTCTTGAGTACATTTGAAGTTATAAAGGAAGCAGAATGGTGCGGCGGCCTAGAAGTGGAGCTCTCACCTCACAATCAGGAGGCTGTGAGTTTGATCCTAGGTAGAGGCAGATATTTCTCTCTCTCGGCATCATGAGAATATATCTGCTGAACAAAGCTCCGCATTGGTGACAGGAAAGGCATCCAGCCATTAAATGATCTGCTAGCTCCATTCAGTTGCAAGGGATTATGGCAGGGGTGAAATCCAGCAGGTTCTGACAGATTCTGGAGAACCGGTAGCAAAAATTTTGAGTAGTTCGGAGAACCGGCAAATGCTGCCTCTGGCTGGTCCCAGAGTGGGGTGGGAATGGAGATTTTGCAATATCCTTTCCCCAGGAGTAGGGAGGAAATGGGGATTTTGCAGTAACCTTCCCCTGCCACACCCACCAAGCCACACCCACAGAACCGGTAGTAAAAAAAAATTGATTTCACTACTGGATTATGGGGTCGTTAAATGATGATGAAGATTTGAAGTTATACAGGACATGGTATCTTTAATTGCTAGGAAACCTGCAATTTTAATTTAAATAGCTGTGTGTAAATTGCTTTACACGTGAGCTTGCATTCTTTTATTGCCTTTCTCATGTGCTTCAAAATAAAATCCAAAATAGATTTTGAAACTCACATCAATAAACTGATTATTAATACATTACAAATGTTGATCAACGCCTTTTTGACAAATGTTCTTAATTGAAGGCGAAAGGTTGAGCTGACGTTTGCCAAACATAATACATTGTGAAGGGAAAAGTAGTGAAATGGATTTTGTTAGAGCTGTATATACCACTTAACAGATTATGTGAAGATGCATTTACTGTACATGGTGTGTGGGAATAATTTCAGTACTCTGGAAAAAATGAAACCTTGGAATGCTTCTGCCTTCTAGTGGAGGCATATACAGTTTCTCAGTTCTTTGGAAGCAATTATATTTACATTTTGTCAATGTTAATGAGTGCATGTTTGACATCAGATTACCCATGATAGGATTGATGATAGAATTGTAATTCTGTAATATCTGGATGACCATACATGTGGTAAATCCATGGATAAGTTATAGACTTTTGAATAGCAGGACTTCCTTGCCAAATTTAAACTTTACATGTTTTGGAAATATTAGAAAACTTTATGTAGGGGCTTGTATTTGTGAAAATAGGTTATTCTTTTCATTATTTGAGAGTTGTAGAATGTTTTCTCATTTCTTACACTGCTACTTTTATATGCTGATAATCATTGCTGTGACTTCAATTATCTCTTTGGTTATGTGTTTCAGTGAAAAGGCCGATCCTAGTTATTGCAAAAATCGAATCACAGAGGGTGCCAACATTAACAAATCATTGGTTACTCTTGGAATTGTCATCTCTACTTTAGGTAAAAATAAAATTAACTTTTATTTAAACCATAATGAAATGTTAATGGATCACCCATTGAACTTTTCCTATGATGCATACTTGCAAGCGGGCATGAGTAAATAAATGAAGTACTGTATTCATAAAATATTTCATTTGCTATTAGATGGGAGGCAGGATTATAAAAGAAGCATTGGCTGCCCTCATACTTCATAAATTGTGGCTTCTTGTCTTGTTCATCTCCTTTTTTTTAAAGGAGCTCTTGATCTGTGGATTAATTAGTTAGAGCAGAGATGCACATCTCCAGTTTGAACATGGTCCCAGAAATGTCATGCAGCCCCCTGAGGCTTCCTTATCTTGCAGATGACCAGCTGTGCCAATAACTCAAGTTTTCTCCAGTCCCCCTTCCCATACTGCTTTTCCATTGTCACTGTTGCTGCCATATACCTCTATTGTTTATCTTCTGTATTTAATTTTCTTGAGGATACAACTTGTGTACTTCACTTCTTTACTATTACCAGAACAATAGTTACTCTATTGCTTATCTGTGATGAATTTGCAGTCAATTTGCAGCCAAGAGAGGCAGCATGGTGACTTGAAAGGACAGACTAGGAAGCATCATTCTTTGCCCTTCTGCTTTTCTTCTCACCTTTTTGCAAGAAATGAGTGCAAAGAAAGTGTAGAGTGCTGCTACTTTTATCCACTTTCAGCTTCTTCCTGCTAAGTTACCTTATTTCCTGTTATCTTTTGGTATCAACAGGCAAACAGGAAGCAGCTGCAGTATTAAGGAGAAAGAAAGAGCAGTTCCTTTTCTTTTAGACTTAAATTCCTTCTCTGTTTTCTTTCTGTTTCCTTCCACTTTACTGCTTGACGACCATAAAATTCAGAAACTTGGGCATGTTGTGATTCCCTAAAAGAGAGATAAAGAATAAATGGACTCTGCCTACCAGCCCCTTCCTAGCAATGGCAATGGCAAACTCCTTGTTTTCAATGGTGGGAAAGTGTTAGCAATTTGCTAAAGAGAATAGCAGCTTTTTGCTGAGAATGTATATACAATAATGAGAGAGAATCAGTGGTGGGTTCCTCCCGGTTCGGCCCAGTTCTCCCAAGCTGGCAGTGGTGACGATATGATGTCACCGAACCGGTTCTGCCGCACCCCCCCACCCCTCCCACCCCCCGCATTATTCTTACCTTTTATTTGGCCCCACCCCCGATCTGTTGCTGCCTCCTGAGTCCCAGCTGATGGCTAGAGGGAAAAAAACTGTTTAAACTCTTGTCGAGGGGCTTCAAAGGGCCGCCCTACAGCTGATCAGTGTTAAAAGAAAACAAATGAGTAGACCAGTTCCTGCAAAAATAAATGGGTAGACCAGTTCCTGCAAAAATACATGAGTAGATCAGTGCCTGCAAAAATACATGAGTAGATCAGTGCTTGCAAAAATAAATGGGTAGACCAGTGCCTGCAAAAAATAAATGGGTAGATCGATACAGCTCTGCAAGCAGTTAAAAGCCTGGTAGACCAGTACCTCTGCTAAAGCCTAAATAATTGTCACATGACCATCAAGCCACGCTCACAAAATAAGCCACGCCCACAGAACCGGTAGTAAAAAAAATTAGAACCCACCTCTGGAGAGAATGATGTGAGTCATTCATATGTGAGTGTCTGGTCACCTATATTAGCATTTTTAATGAGCTCAGGAACTCGTTTTCATTGGCAGAAGCACCACAGATCAATCCTTCACGGTTTCCAGGGCAACCCTGTGGTCCAGATCTAAGTACCCCACAGGCTGCATCTTTGAGTTTGATACCCCTGAACAAAACAGTATAGTCTTAATCTTGGACTGTTCAAAGTTACCTTAGCATGAAAAAATATTTTTGGATTGTTTGAAATATATTTTTTTTTACTGTATAAGTCTGACCTTTTTTTTTTTTTTTTGCTTCTTAGCCGAAAACACTCAGATGTTCAGCAGCTGCCAGAGCATCAGCAGTATAGCCAGTGAAGTGGACAGTGACCGTACAGACAGTTACTGTGGCTCCAATATCAATAGCTGCAAGCGTCAAGCTTATATTCCATATCGGGATTCCATTCTTACTTGGCTTCTGAAGGATAGTCTGGGTGGCAATTCCAAGACCATAATGATTGCAAGTAAGTATAAAAATTTGCTCTGATTTCAGGAATGGTCAGGGGTGAAATGCTCCCAGTTCAGAATGGCTCGGGCGAGTAGGTAGCGATGGTGGCGGGCAGTTCGGAGAACCGGTAGCAAAAATCCCTGCCCCCCCCCCCCCATGCCCAGCTGAGCCACGCGATCATCAGAGCCTTTTTTTTCTTTTAAATGGCTCTGACGATCCAAGCTCTGACAATCCCAGCTGAGTTGCCTGCCGATCAGGCAACTCAGCTGGGATCCTCAGAGCCTTTTGAAAGCATTTTTTACATGGTTTTACATGTAAAAAATGGTTTTAAAAGTAAAAAAAAAAATTGGCCATGCCCACCCAGTCACATTACCCCACCACCACCAAGCCACGCCCACAGAACCGGTAGTAACGAATTTTAGATTTCACCCCTGGGAATGGTCATATGGTCTAAATATTCCTAAAAGCAGTATTCTTCAGTATGCCCAAGGACAGTGTAATATCTCTCTGAAAGACGTGTGACATAAAAAATAATTGAGCAAGAGCTGTCCGTCACATTATAAATTTCAATATGGAATTGTATTTTACCTCTGTCAGTAGTTCCTAATGAGATATTACTGTTTATTTAAAAAGATTTATAAGCTGCCCTTACACTGTAGTTATGAAAGGCAGAGATCTGGCAACATGTAAAAAAATCCCTACACGCTGTTAATAATATAAAGAAAAAACGAGTAGGAACAGATTAAAATGAGATAATCTGCTAATTTATCATCATAGCAAACTAAGTATGTGCTGCAATATGTTTTGATACTAGATAGAAAGGCAGAAACAAAAGCATTTTAAAAAATCCATAATTAGGCATTGTTTTTCTTTCCTGCATTCCAGCCAGAAATATCACTGCATCCAGTGTGTTTTGGAGAAATGCTTGTCTAGCCAATTTTAAAGAACGAACAGGATTGTGGGAGTAGATGGTCCATAGGTTTGCAGCAGCAAAGAGTTTTCAATGCCAGTAATACTTTTCAATTGTTCTAGAAACCTACTCAGTTACTGGGAAATTAATCCTATTTGTTCAATAGGTCAGGCAGCCATCACTGTCAAATAATGTATAAGCTAAAATTTGTAGAAAATTTTCAAACAGGGACAAGGATACAGCATGTTCCACTAATTTAGTCAAATGTTGTTAAGGCATGTGTCATTATGGCTAAATCTGTCTTCTTTTGAGTAGGCATAATTTTGTCTCATACTTTATAAAAAGCATAGATCTGTTTGCCTGCTGGCTTATCTATCTATTTTAAGGAAGACTGACTTGAAAAAGTTTGGGTGTAACCATCTGTTGCAAAGATAGATGACTTACCCATATTTTCAACAAAGTTTACTTTGGCAAAAGTTGTTTTTTGATTCATCTGTTATTTGAATTAACATCAAGATTTGGCCAATAATTGATTAGATGCACAAACATATTTTATAGCATACTAAATATGGCTCCAACTCCAAGTTAGTGAAGAATCAGGAAAGCAATCACATAAAGCAAGGACCATTACTGTTTTAAGTCAATTTCTCTTCAAAACATTTCAGTTTTTGTTACTGACAATTTCTGGTGATTTGCATGCGTGAAAAGAGTAGCATATCAACTATGATTGCTCTTTGGGTGGAAGAATAAAATGAAATGGTTTTGCCTTCAAAATATCTAAAGCACATTTTACAATGTTTTTTTAATAATTTTCTTTTTCTATCTGTAGCTATTTCTCCTGCAAGCTGTTGCTATAATGAAACTGTGAACACCTTACGCTATGCTTCAAATGCCAAAAAAATTATTAATAAACCTCGAGTAAATGAGGTGAGCTACCTTGTGTATTTCTTTTATTTTATTAAGCATTTTTGATAGATCTCTAAAGGATTATATCATTTTTGTTTGTATAATTTTTATGCATTTTTAAAACAATTGATGCTGCAGTTCTTCTAGTGTCACATTTTTTCCTAATGCATTATAGTAGTTCTCACTTAATGACCACATTTGGGATCACCCACTCCCTTGCTAAACGATGCGATTGTTAAATGAAATGTCATGTGATTGTGTTGAACTTAATGGCATCAGTTTTACTGTCATGGTTAAGTGAATCACTGCAGGTTATAAAGTGATGTGACTGCAACTTGTGACTTCCTGCCAGCTTCTCCAATGACTTTGATTGTCAGAAGCCTGCTGTGAAGGTCACAAATGGCAATCATGTGATCATGGGATGCTGTGACCATCATAAATGTACACCAGTTGCCAAATACCCGAATCATGATCATGTGACCACAGGGCGCTGTAAATGCCATAAATGCATGTTGGTTCTCAAGCTCCTGAATCATGATCAGGTGATGCTACAACAGCTACAAGTTCAAAGATTAGTTGTAAAGCTACTTTTTACATGCCATTGTAACTTTGACTAGTTGATGAATGAAGCAGTCAGTAAGTGAGGATTATCTACTATATGTAGTAACAATAGCAATAGCACTTAGACTTATTTACTGCTCCAAAGGGCTTTACAGCCTTCTCTGAGCGGTTCACAGAGTCAGCCTATTGCCCCCCCCAACAATCTGGGTCCTCATTTTACCAACCTGAGAAGGATGGAAGACTGAGTCAACCTTGAGCCCCATCAGGATCGAACTCCTGGCAATGAGCAGAGTTAGCCTGCAAAACTACATTCTAACCACTATGCAACTAGGGCTCAGGTAAAGTATGCTGTCATCATATTTACTTATTACATATCCAGTTCCCTAGTAATCATCACCCATTAAGAGGGAAGAAGATTTAATTTAGACATCTAATATTGGGAGAAGTAATAATGTTGTGCAATCCCTAATTTGTTTTTCTTTCCTGGTAATTGGAAGGGCAGAATATATTGAGGGGTAATGCCAAAAAATGTCCAATAAATATAGTTTAGAACCAATGAATTGTTTCCTTTTAAAGAAGTTTCTCTAATTTTTCAGGATGCAAATGTGAAACTGATTAGAGAATTACAAGAAGAAATACGTAGATTGAAGGTTATGTTGATGAATTTTGAGCTGGTATGTGCAACTGTATTACCTACATTCAATCAAAATCATTCAGTCCATCTGTATATATAGTTAGAAGTGTAATTTTGCTGTATATCAAATCTGATGGCAATCCAATATTATCTGTTAAGATTGGTTTTCCTCAAGATATCAGTCAGATTTGTTACTGTCTGGATCCTAATCTGAACTAAGAAGCTTGCATCTGCAATTAAATCTTTTTTAAAAAACCATTTTAGTTCTTAAGACCATATCCTATTTATTTTGTCATTAAGTTTTTTCTACTAATAATTTGGCAGAGTGTGATGCAGCACACATGACCTACAATGGGACAAATTTCTGCTGTAATTTACAGGATGGTGCTGATTGGTTATCTGGAGAGACAGCAACTCTCCTTCCAAATTAGATTTCCATTCACAAGAAGTCAATAAAAGAAGCCAGGGGAACAAATTACTCAAGTAATTGGAAGAAAAATGAGTAATTCAGAGATGCTATTATGTCTAGAAAGCTACCAAACCACTGAAGCTTTTCCATGTACCGTGTTTCCCTGAAAATAAGACCTCCCGGATAATAAGTCCAATCGGGCTTTTGAGCGCATGCGCTAAAATAACCCCCCTGAAAATATGCCCTCCCTGAAAATAAGCCCTCCCCAAAAATATTTAAATGAATGCGCAGCCGGTCCCAGCCATTTCCTCTGGTTAGGGTTAGGGAGACAGAGCTGGAAATCAGGTAAGATGGCAAGAGGAGCCCCATCTTGTTCCACGTGGCCCAAAATAATAAGACCTCCCTGAAAATAAGGCCAAGCGCTTATTTCAGGGTTCACAAAAATATAAGACAGGGTCTTATTTTCGGGAAAACACGGTTTTTGAAATTCAAAGGACTTTAACTGTAATTTTGGAATATAATTGTCTACTATGATGATAGTTTAAATACAAGTCTTCCAGTGCAATTGAAAGAAGAGTTCCAAGTAAATTTGCACTCCTTAAGAGAACAACTTTGGGACTTTTTCTTTATGGATACTAACAAAGCTGTGAATCTCTTGAGAAAAATAGAAGTTTATATTTATTTCATAACTATTCTAAAGAAGAAAAATATTCTATGAGGACAAGGTGGAGGGTGTAACTTAATAAGTTAACTCTAGTTAGGATGGATTTTTGCCACCCTATATATGTAATTGAAAGAAAGTTCCAATGTACAGTTTTGTGTTTTATGAAGTGGATTTGAAAATGAGTTTTTCTTTCTTTTTCTTCTTCTTTTTCTTTCCCTTATGTATAATGCTTAAGTAATTCCTAAAGTTTGTAAAATACTACTGGAAATGAATTTGAAAGTATGTAAGTTAGGATGACGTTAAAAAAAGATGTATTAGAATTTATCGTCTATAGAAAATTTTTTTAAAGGAAACCTTGGAGTTTCAAAATGGATATAAAAATGATTTCCCTAAGATTAAAGAACATGAAAGAATATAGTGAATTTTTTAAATATAAATGATAATAGTCTACAAAGATCAATAAGTCTAATTAGAAATACATATTAATTTTCACAACAGGGAAGAAGAAAAAAGGGATTGTGGTTAAGATGGTGATGTACATTGTTTTAAACAAAGATTTTATTTGGTCCTGTTTCTGTTGGGGTTATTGTTTCTGATTTTTATGCTTGATATAGAAAAAATGAAATTTATAATTTTGGTTTGAAGATTTAATAATTATGTAAGTTACAAAATTGGCTTTTAATACTTATAGATGAGGTAAAAAGTTGAGGTTATAACTATATTAGAATTTTACTGTGTTGATAAGGGTTGGAAGTCAGCCTTTTGTATTTTTTTCCTTTTTATTTATTTATTGGTTCGATTTATATGCCGCCCTTCTCCGGAGACTCAGGGCGGCTTACAATGCGTTAAGCAATAGCCTTCATACTTTTGTATATACCTGCTTAGTAGGGCTTTTGGCCCCCACTAAGTGGTGTTCTTTTTTATACAAAGTCAGCTTATTGCCCCCACAATCCAGGTCCTCATTTTACCTACCTCGGAAGGATGGAAGGCTGAGTCAACCTTGAGCCTGGTGAGATTTGAACTTGCAGTAATTGCAGGCAGCTGGTTAACAGCTGGTTAACAGCACTTTAATCTGCTGCGCCACCAAGGCTCTTAAAAAGAGCTCTCTAAATCCTGCACTACCCCCTTTTCTTTTCTTTTCTTTTCTTTTTTGTCTTTTCTTAATTTATATTTCCCATTGTATTTTATATGTTAATAAACTTCAATAAAATACTTTAAAAATAATAATAAAGAGAAAATGAAATGTACTGGATACCACAGAACACTTATCTAGAGAAATGTGAACAAGAAAATTGAACCTACATTATTTTGTCATTAATTTGTACTGAATATAGAAACATTTCAGAAATCTTATTAATGCTTTGTCTCCACAGATGAATTCTAGTCCTTCATGGAGTGATGACAAAGAAGGAAATCTTACAGAATTAGTGCTTCAAAATGAAATTAAGGTTGGTATGCATTGTGTTTTTCTCAAAACTGTAAAAGGAGATCGTGGTCACAAATTAATGTCTGGGAGAGAAGGGAAAAAGAAAAAAATTAGAGTGGATGAAGAGTTTTGAAATATGTCCTGTTCGTTAAATAAAACGGGTAAGTTGTGAATGAAATGAAACCCAATCATTTTTTTAAATAAAAAAGGTTATATTAATATAAGCAAAACTTAACTAAAAAGAGACACTGCTGACAGTGATAGTTTTTACATTTATAACATGAGTATTCTAGATTTCTGATTCTGACTTTACCCTTGATTTTGCTTGTCGGGAGGTCACAAAATGTGATCACATGACTCCAGGCCACTGCAACAATCACAAATATGAGTCAGTTGCCAACAACATTTGGAGTAATACATAACTGTTATAAAAAGTTTTTTATCCTGCCCTTATTGCTTTTTATAAATAACTCAAAGCAGCCAACAAACCATATCTGTCTCCTCATATTTTCCCTTCTGAGGTGAATTGGGCTGAGAGGGAATGACTGGTCCAAAGTCTCCCAGCTGGTGTTCATGCCTAGGACAGGAGAAATTCACCATCTCCTGGTTTCTAGGCAAGCAGCTTAACCACTGCACCTAACTGACTCTCAGATTTTGTTTTACTTGCATGAAAAAAATATTAAAATAAGCACTTTTTTCTCATTTATCATCCCCAAAGATTGACCAGTTGACCAAAGATTGGACAGATAAATGGATTAACAGAAAAGCTATTATGGAAGAGTACAGCGTGGATATCAACAAGAAAAAAGCTGGAGTGACAATAGACTCCAATTTACCTCATTTCGTGGCCCTGGACGATGACATCCTTAGTACTGGAGTCGTACTGTACCATCTCAGGGTGAGACGAGAATTCTGTGTTTAGCTATTACTTCAAACTGACATAAGCCTTAATTATGAATAGAAAACTTTAATCCGCAATACTTGTCTAATAACAAGGTTTCAAAGGTTTTGAAAAGGTTCAGAATATAGAATGTATAAATGTTCATATTTTCATTCAAATATTTCTGCTCTTATGTCTAATACTGTATTTTTCGGACTATAAGACGTTCCAAAGTATAAGACACACCTAGCTTTTAGGGAGGAAAATAAGAAAAAAAAAATCTGCCTCTGCCTCCCAGCCATTTGCCTCTTTGCAGCAAACAGCGTGGTCAGCTTCAGCACAGTTTGATTTAGCACGAGCAGCTAATTGGCGGTTGGATCTGTCTCCCAGAATACCTCCTATCAGCTGTTCCAGGCTGCGGGGATCACCCCCACCCACTGGTGCCGGCGCGCCCATCGCTGCTGCTACCTATTGCCACCTCCATATGCCTCATTTTCGGCCTCTGCACACCCCATTTTCAGCCTCCACACATCCTGTTTTCAGCTTCCATGTGCCCCGTTTTCAGCCTCTGCACATCCCATTTTCAGCCAGTTCCAGGCGGCAGGGATAGGCAACGATCCTCAACGCCTGGAACGGGCCAAAAATGGGATGCGCGGAGGCTGAAAATGGGGTGCGCAGAGGTGGCAATAGGTGGCAGTGGCGATGGGCGGCGCCAGTGCTGATGGGCACCACAGCTTTGAACAGCTGATAGGAGGTATTCCGTGAGGCAGATCCAACTGCCAATTAGCTGCTTGTGCTAAATCAGGCTGTGCTGAAACTGATCACGCTGTTTGCTGCAAGGAGGCAAATGGCTGGGAGGCAGAGGCCGAAGGGTGGGGGCTGGCAGGTGTGTGGGACTTTGGCAACATTCACTGTATAAGACGCACAGACCACTTTTTTGGGGGGGTGGAAGTACATCTCATACTCTGAAAAATACGGTATATTATTGGGGATTCGTAGTAGTGTTTGTAAGGAAAAACCTTAGTTATTAAAAGTCTGAATAGCAAAATCAACAACATAATAATAAAGACTACATAGTAATAAAGAATAGCAGAATTTTTAATAATGAGCTATATTCTTAATAATTGATGGTTTATCTTTACCATAATAATCATACTTTACTTCATCATGGAATGTAATATTTCTGCATGTTATTGTTGTTATGATTTACAAGTTGTGTCACCCAAACCTTAAAAGTTCTCATGTTCTAAATTATAATTGCCAATAGTTATTTATTTTTATTTTAAATCTATCCGAATGCTGAAAAGGAAAATATGATGCTACATATGAAATATTTCTAGTTTGGTAATAAATAGAAGCATTTTAAAGTAAGGAAGTTGTAATACAAATTATAATACCTGTGCATTTTAATATTGTCATGTTTGCTCTTAAAGTATAAATATAATGCTAGTTTTATTTGCTGTTTATAATAACTAATGCAACGTATTTAGAATTGACAATTTATGCTTTGCATAAAATTTTCAACTGAGTTTGTATAATCCAATACTTTCCTTTAAAAATTTCAATTTAGGCTCCTTTCCAACTAATAACTATAACCAGAAGCTTAGCCTCAGCTCGAGGATGCCTCAATTACAATTCATAAAATTTAGCTCTACTTCTTTTACATTCGTTCTGGGGCCAGTTTTCTGAGCTGTTGTGAAAGCAATTTGTCAGTCTTCTGTCAACACAGGTCTTGCTATTTTGTATGATGCAAGGCACTTCAGTTGCAGCTGTAGTGATGATGGTGGGAGGCTGGGATTTGCTCAGTTCCTACTGTCCTCTTCTGGACTATGGGAGTGGGGCAGGCAATCCACTCAACTCTACCCCACCCAAAGAGATTTGCCTTTTCTTCCATAGGTGGATATGTGACTGATAGGCAGATATTTCAAGCAAAGAGCTTTTGCTGCTAATGGCTATGGCCAGCAAAACCATCCTGCTGAGCAAATCTGCCTAACAGCCTCTGTGGATCATCTCCATCTTTATGGGGCAGGCGGATGGAGGCTGCTCATGGTCTGGGTAAGGACTTCCCAATAAAGTAGGAGGAAACCGGCTCTCCTTCTTTTTGGGATGGCTCTCAGTCCCAGATCCATGAGGCTGGAGTGAAGGAAGCTATGCTAGCCATCTATCAAAATGTGTCCCTTCTTCCATCTTCTCCCCATGCTAGGGAGGATGGTTATTGGATGTTTTCTTTGCCAGCAGGAAAATCCACCTATCACTACATCTTATTTAATCTGCAGTATACATTTAGGCCAATCCCACTCATGAACCACATTAATGAAGCAGAGTAGACATTTTAGGGACTGGAGAGCATTGCAGAGATTATATAAAGTCCAATCTTATTATTGGTATTTCAGCACAATTATTGTGATATAATTAAGGGGGGAGATGTATGAAATTAAGGAATTGGTGTTTATGTTCATTAATATATCACATTCTTTTCTTTTTTCTAAACTTAACATCTATTGTTTAAAATATGCATATTATTTAATTTCAGTTGGCAAAAAATACTTCAGTTTGCCTGATGAACTTTTTTCATCTTAAAGTTTTGGCACACTCATGATTTTGTCATACTTATGCAGCTGAAATATTTTGCTTAAGTATTCAATTTGAACAAAAAACTGGATCCTTTTCAAATGTCTGTTCAGAAGCTTGCCAAGATTAGGAAGAATTCTGTTGTGGCAAAGCAATACCTCTGAACAGCTGGCTAGATTTATTCATATTTTTTTAATTTTTGCAATCCTACATCACATTCTGAAAGACTGCAGTAGAAATATTTTTTAAATAATTATTTTAAATATTGGCATGCTGGTCTCTTCATAACAAAGTAAAAAAGGCTTTCCTCCATCCATATTAATTAATTTACAGTACTTGAAAGTGGCTGAGGATATCTTTATATGGAAAGAAGCCTAGTTTGCAGATTTTATCAACAGGACGCTTATTTAAACCCTTTTAAGCCTGTTTCATTAACACTACACTAACAACTTTATCCCCTCTTTCTTTGCTTCTAGATGCTGCTTTTTTCTTTTCTTTATGCTTTGCCCTTTTTAAAATTCAGGTATCTGTTATTTCAACTGAGGAACAAGAAGGTAAAATGATGTTTTTCATTTCCATAATAAAAACGCTGCTGCACCATGTATATGAGCAGCAAAGAAGATCACAATATGCTTCTTGCTTATATTTTAACATACCTATTTATGGATCTTGGCAATTGCTATAAAATTGGAAATTTAAAATTACAGTGTAATGAACTCTCCTGAGCGGGAGAAAAGATCATTTGTGTCACTGGGTCACATGTTCTCCGTGCCTGATAATACTATATTTCAGTGATATAAAAGTACTCTGATCCACAATTCTGCTTTCTTTTTAAATACAGACTAGCTTATGTTGTATATAATGAAAAATCTATAAATTTTACCATCTAGATTTATTGCTGTACCATCTAGATTTATTGCTGTCAAAGAAAATTCCTTGTTCAGGTAAAAAAATGTTGATATAGCTAATTGCTTTGTGCTAATCTTGATAATGAATTAAATTTGATGTGATTACTTTTTCTTTTTTTAGGAAGGAACAACCAAAATTGGAAGAAGTGATTCAAACCAGGACCAAGATATTGGTAAGAATTATGATATATATAATCCAGGAGTTTACAGGCTTAAGATCGCCTCAATTAAAAGCTACATTATGGTTTTTCATGGATCCATTTATTGGGCTATGTGTAGTTGAAGTTGCCAAGAAAACTGCTTGGAGATGTTCATAAGATCACCAGGAGTTGAGCTTAATTTAAAGATTTGACTAATTTTTTGCATTGACCAACATTAAGTTCATCAAACGATATATGTAGGATATTATATTCCATTATAAATAAATAACATAAATTTGATAATTATGCTATAATGTATTACAATTGGTAGTAAATTATAATAATTTACTATAATTTACTGTACTGGCTCAGTACAGTCAGCTACAAAACAAAATAATTCTTTCAGAAAACGGTTATGCTGAGTATTATGAGGCAGGTAAATCCTGTGTGGTAAGGAAATCATTCTTTAAGCACATTTATTGTATTGTGATTGGGCCATTTTAAAATTAAATTTTAATGATTGAACAAAATTTTGATCCTGACGGGAACTCTGATATGTGTAAACATGCAAGTATTCCCTTCACCCCGTATACAACTCTCAAATGCATATACCACACCCACTGCTCCTCACCACTTTTCTACCCATTTGTATACAAACCTGAGAAGAAATATGTGACAATATTGTTTTCTACAGCCACCTGCTTTTATTTTATTAATTTTTTATTAAAATTCGTGGTTTTAAAGTTAGTTATTGAGAGGAAGATGAAAAAATGCCCTTGAGAAGCAGAGGCATAAAAGCTGTTCATCTCCAAGCATAGTTCTTGGAGAGTAAAGGTAAACCTAATCCTTTTCCATGTTTAGCTGTGTTGCTCAGGATAATTGCTTTCCCTTCTGCTCATGCAGTGAAAAACTGACACTCTTCCACCACATTGACATGGGTTGTAGGAGACAGAGGCAGCAAAAAAGTGTCTTCTTTCTTCTAGGAACCAATGGAAATTATTTGTTTTCTTTTAATAACTTTCAGCAAGCAATCTGATCCAGCCAACTAACACATTAACCTGGTTTATGAGCATTAAATTGCTGTTTTTCCACTAGTTATAGTAACAGCAAAATAGCAGCCCATTTCCTGCTACTCAGCTGTTCATACTGACTAACTGGTTGCCAGAGGGGATAGTAATCTGCAAGCCATCCATCCATGTCTTCATCATTTTAGGCATTGTAGAAATTATTATTACTACTAATAAACATATCAATTCTGACAAGTTTTTCTAGATACACTGAAGGTTTGAAATCCATACACTTTGTAGTGTTGCAGGGTCAGGGGATTGAAAGGGACCATTGTATTGTAGACAATCGGCATGGGATTGTGACTCTGCGGCCTCTTCAGGGAGCTCATTGTGTTGTAAATCATCACGAAGTAACTGATTCTGTTCGTTTATCACAAGGTAAGAATTTGATGTTCACGTAATTTTTAATGCCTAAGATTCATACCTAAGGATGAAATCAGATATAGAATTAATAGTAGCTAATGACAGTTCTATCTTCCCTAGGTTTATCATGTATCATGTATCATTTATCATGTATTCTCTTTAAAATCCTTTAAAACCATCTAAATTAGTGACCATCGTACAATTTTTTCTTCCTCTTTCATAATATTTGAACATGAGTCACCCATTAAATTTCTTAGCAATATTGTCAGGACAGACAAAAGAAAGTAATTCTGCACATCATACATAATCTATGGAATTAACTTTATAATATGTTCCCTGAGAGAGCAAATGAGTGTATTTCTATATTGACCTTCAAGCATTTGAAGCACTGTATGGTTAAACTGCTCTGACCAGTCTGATAAATTTGCTTTCTGGCCAATGTGTCTCCTTAGATAAGTGAGCCAAGATAGATGCATTCCCCATACATGGTGAAGATTAATTCAAATTTAATGTTAATTCATGTGTCTTTGTATTTTATTGTTGCTTTATTTTATTTTTATCCTTCTTACTATTTTAGTCCCTTATATAGTCTTCTTTTTGGAATTTGTATTTTTCCATTATCTGGTCTCTATAAAGAAAGCCCTGTAAATATTTATAGGATGATGATGACAATCTATAGTTTAAATATACATAAAATATTTTCAAAAAGTTTTTTTCATTTTCTAACTTTACTTCCCTCCCCCCCCTTCCTCCTTTTTAGGAACTGTAGTAGTCCTTGGCAAAACTCACAAATTTAGATTCAACCATCCTGCTGAAGCTGCCCTTTTAAGGCAGAAGCGTTCAGTAAGTTTAGAGAGCATTTTAATTTTCTTTCCAATTGCTAAATATTTAAATGTTGTATGTTGTTAGTCAGTAAACTTAAGTGCTTTTAAAAGGCATTGAAAAGAAAAAGAAAAGCCGATGGTATGTGATTGAGAATTCACAGAATCTTTTACGATGGTTCTTCTATTTACTATATTTACTATATACTATTTCTATTTACTATATACTATTTCTATTTACTATATACTATATTTACTATATAGTGTTTATTTACTAAGACTGTATTATTATTATTCTTCTCATCTTTCCTATTACCTATCTCCTCCCACTCATGACTATAACTATGTTGCTTGTATTTTTACTATTTATATTGTTCTGTTGTTTCCTAATATGATTTAATTGCTTATTAGTGACCTATGACTATCAATAAGTGTTGTATCTTATGATTCTTGATGAATGTATTTTTTCCTCTCTTTTTTTCTTGTTTTTCCTTTTATGTATACTGAGAGCATATGCACCAAAGACAAATTCCTTGTGTGTCCAATCACACTTGGCCAATAAAGAATTCTATTCTATTCTATTCTATTCATTAGTCTTGCCACCCAGTCATATTTATTAGCTAGTTACACTCTCCTTGAGGATATAGTTTTCGTATTGCTCTCACCACCACCATTTCCATTTCAGTACATCAAAACACTTCTATAGTTTTCTGGTACTGAAGGAAATATATGTGGCATCATGTCCATCCTGCTATTTTTCCCTTTCTTTCTTCCTTTATTTTGTTGCAGATATAGCACTGGCATATTACATACTTATTCTGGTATCCCATGTGCCAGAGATTGAGAAGAGAACATTCAGGACATGATCTGCCATTACTGTAAAATACTTTGATTCATGGCTAAAATACTTTGATTCATATAAAAGTGAAATTAAATCTGTATTTGAGGAATTCAGATACTGGGCTCCAGGAAATAAGGGGCTATATTCTACAATAGAAATCAGTAAAAATGAAGAATACAAATAGTTTAATGCTTCTATGATTTTTATTTTCTTCCACATTGTTTGTTTTTAACAGATCTGTGAAGCTTCCTCTATAGTGAATTTCCGATCTCTTGAATGGCTAGATCTGGATGGAGATTTTTCTTCCCTTTCCTATAGCTTTTATCCAGCTGAAGCAGAAAGGTAGGTTAAAAGGAGTTTAACTGAACAAAGATGCCATTTTTCTGGATTCTGTATTTTTTTCCTTTTACAATGCTAGGATTAATTTCTTTTTGCAATGTGAATGAGCCAGTATTAGAATTCATTCTTTCCCTGTTCTATGGTAGTGAATTAACCAAACATTTATTTTAATATTAATTTTAATGTTTATATAAATAATATTTTCTTTTGTTTTGAGAAAAATTGAAAGTGTGTGAGGAAGTGGAGCATATCTACTAGAATTATGCCAATGGGAAATAAAGTAATTAAATATTACAGTTATATAGAGTAACACAGTGGCCTAGAGGTGAAGACACTCGCCTCCCACTCAGAAGGTTGAGAGTTCAATCCTAGACAGAGACAGATGTTTCTCTATCAAGGCACAAAGAGAAAATACTTGCTGAGAACTCCACGTAGGCGTCAGGAAGGGCATCTGTCCAGTAAATGCTCTGCTGCACTCAATCACCCCAACCCCACCCTGAAGGAAGGGATTACAGAGCCGTTAAAAAAAAGTATTACAGTTATGTGCAGTGAAAATGTATTGTTTGTTTTCACAGTATACATTCTACAGTTGGCAATTAATGCAAATCTTGTAAAACGTGTCTGTCTAGGAAGATAATTTGGCCTATACTATAATTAATTGATTGGGTCATGATGTGCTGAAGATTGCAAACTAGGAGCCTGTGTATTTTGTGCATCTATGAATTATACAGTTAAAAACAGCACAGGGCCATATCTGCTTTCTGAATAGCATTATGCATAACATACTAATTTATCATAAGAGTAAGAATTTCACATTTATAGAAGTGAATTCATGCATACTCATCACCGAACATAGATTTACTGGTCTCCCAACATTGCAATTATTAGAGATGCTGAAATGAAAGATCAGAACAGAGTAAAACCCAGTGATTTGGATAAACTTGGCTTTTATTAGTTAATTAGATTTGTATTCTGCCTTAAATCTAGGAGCTCAAGGCATGTATACAATGGTCTGTTTCTGTTTTTCACTTCACAAAAAAAAGTGGTATGAGGTACGCTGGACTACTAGATGGCCCAAAGTCATCCAGTAAACTGAGTGTCGACTGGAACCCCACCCCCAAATTCTTGTCCAGTGGACTTTTACATTATAGACAGTCTAGAAATTTTCAGATATTCAGTGGTATATGTCAATATTAAATAATTAATACCTTAAGTAATTACTAATACCTTCAACATTGGAGGCTCAACAGTTAAAGTCACTGAGCTTGTTGGCTGGAAAACTGACAGCCTGGGTTCGAGGCGTGAGCGCTGTGCGACGAGGAGAGCCCACTTACTTGCCCCAGCTTCTGCCCACAACAGTTCAAAAGCATGCAAATGCATGTAGATAAATAGGCACCATGTTGGTGGGCAGGTAACAGTGTTTTATGTGCCTTGGTGTATAGTCATTGCCGGGGCTGCCTACGTCCCAGTTCCTAGGAAAGAAAAATCCTTGGCTCCATAGATTCAGAGAAAAGGTACTTTTACTAGGAGAGAATTGAATGCAACAATTTTCAGGCAAGATCTGAGGCAAAAGCTAGCGAAGCAGCAAATGGAAACAAACCGTAGAGCCCAACCCCCTGGTAACTAAGCAACCAGAGAGCAAGCACTGGCCAGGAAATGTCTTGAGAAAGTCTTTGATTCAAGTGCATCGTCTTTGACTGCTGTATACCAAAACTCGAAGAAATGACCTTGGAAAGATAAGCAAAGTCCAGACTGTAGTTGCAAAGCTGCAATGAAAAATTCTCCCCTGACCTTCTCCCCCCATTTCCATGGCAGTAAGCAGCAAGCTGGCTGACATCCAGACAGACCACAGAACAACACTAGCTCTCTTAGCTAAGAAAGTGACATGAGCACCACCCCCTAGAGTTGGACACAACTGGACAGGGAAAACCTTTACCTTTACCAGCATTGCAATTTTGAGGAAGATTCCATAAAAGTTAAGGCTTGCTTCAAATTTGGAACAAACACATATGGGAAGGGTGTGTGGGAGTGTCGTTTATGGAGGGCTTAGTAGATCATCTAATATATTAACCTCAATGAGAAGAGGCAGGGTGGACCTTTGGGAATACAAGCAAGAATTGCCTTTAATTTGTGGGGGGAGCCTTTGTAATAAGATCATAGGTTAGTTGGGTGCATATAAGGTGATGGTCTATAGCCGTGATGGCGAACCTATGGCACGGGTGCCACAGGTGGCACACGGAGCCATATCTGTGGGCACGCGAGTGTTGCCCTATCTCAGCTCCAGCGCGCATATGCGTGCTGGCCAGCTAATTTTTGGGACTTCCGGGCCCACCTGAAGTCAGGAAATGGGCTGTTTCTGGCCTCTGGAGGGCCACCCAGGTGGGGGAGGGAAGGCTGTTTTCACCCTCCCCAGGCTCCAAGAAAGCCTCTGGAGCCTGGGGAGGGCGGAAAAAAGGCCTACCAGGCCCACCGTCCCATCGCATGCCAAAAGTGGGGGTAGTGCCGGGAAGAGGGGGGGTCACGCGTGCATGTGCAGGGGGCGGGGCACATTGAATTATGGGTATGGGCACACGCACGACCCCCCCCCCCCCCCGCATTATCCCCGCTTTTGGCACGTGACAGCAAAAAGGTTAGCCATCACTGGTCTATAGACTGTAGATTGCTTACCTCTGATACAGAGTAGTCGTTTAGATTGTTTGGGGCCTTCCTCAATTATTTTCCTTAATTGAGGGATTTAAAACAGTTATTTCTATTGCTATTCATTTATAATTTCATCTTTCACAACTTCTTGCTCATATAAGACTGTCTGGAGGAGAAATTTTGTTACGATAATTGTTCAGGAACCATGCCCGTCACTGATCTTCTTATTGAAGTATCAGTAATAAGTTTAAAAGGGATTCCAGTATTTATTGCAGTATTATCTGCAGTCTATCTGCAGACATTTAAATTCAAGAGCTTTACTGCGCAAATCCAAAGACATAAATCCACATGTGGAAAGAAAAGCATGAAGAAAGCTACGCAGTTATGTGAGCTAAGCTGATCCTAGCTATCCAAAAAGAAGCATGAAATCTGGTTAGTATTTGGATGGAAGACCATTAGAAATGCTCAGGATTATAAAATAGAGTGGGAGTTTGAAAGCAATTCCAGATATTACCAAGGAAACTTTATGAATATGTCTATATAGTCACCAGGAATGGAGTTTCATTAGGAGAAGTCTTTAATTTGCCAATTTTCACATGAGGAAAACTTTTTTTTATATACTTTCCCATAATCGCTAGTCAATTTTCTTTTTCAGGGAAGATTTTTGAAACACAGGTAGTCTCTTTGGAGAATTGAGCTCCAAAGTTCTGTGGCTAAGCAAGGTAGTCATTAAGTGAGTTTTGCCCTCTTTTATGACTCTTTTGACCACAGTTGTTAAGCAGATCACTGCATTGAATCATACAGATGTTAAGTGGATCTTTGACTTTGTTTTTCGGAAACTGGCTGAGAAGGTTATAAGTGGGGATCACATGATGCTGGGACAATGCAATTGTCATAAATACATGTCAGTTACCAAGTGCCTGAATTTGGACACATGACCATGGGGATGTTACAACAATTGTAAGTGTGAAAAACGGTGAAAAATCACTTTTTTCAGTGCTGTTGGAACTTCAGTCACTAAACAAATGATTGTAAATCAAGGACTAGCTGTACTGTACATCTTAGCCAGCAACCTATAGTAAGTAAAGAAAATTAATTAGAACATTATGCATTTTTTGTATTCTAGGTGGCATTAGTTTATGTGATTGAAAAGCAAGAGAAAAAATACTTTTTATAACAGCTCCCCAACAGGGAATTACTGATAGGCTGAACCTTGCTTAAATATTCTAGCCTGCAGTAGATGCTGGAGAACTTGTAAGATACACCCCTTCAATCCATCTCTTAAAAATAAAAGTAAATAAATTGAAATGTATTTGGTTTTACTTTCTCAAAATCCATGTAAGAACTTTATGAATGATCTTTGGACGATAGGAGAGAGCTTCAAATTTTAGCAGGTAGGAAAAATGACAAATCCCATTGCTAAACAGTGCAGCTAAATGTCAAAGTATAAAAAACACATGTTAGAAAAAAGAGAAAACAAAAAACCAAAAGGAAGGAAAAAAGACTATTGTAATCACCATGCAGTCCTTTTAATTTTGACCTGACCCTAGAACCTGCCTGGTGTGCTCTTAATTTTAGGTCATCTGTCCTCTAATGTCAGATCCTGTGAATGATTTGGCCACCACAATTGGTGTCATTTCTCCCCCCCTCCCTTGTTTTTCAGGGACAACTAAACACCTAATGCTTTTCCTGGTACAAGATTGGGCATAGTTAACTGTTTCTGAGAAGGAGATGCAATGCATGTGACTTACCACCTAAACTGATGAAAAGCTCTGTGTATTCCAAGCAACAGATGTAATATTTAAATAATGAAGCCAACTAAATAATATTAAAACTAGTTTCCTGCACTTCAGTCTTTGCTGTGTAGGATTTATTAATTCACCTCAGTGCTATTATAATAGGAACATCCACAGGAAAATCTGGGGGTTATCATATATCAATGGCAAAGCTGTAGAAAAAAAATATATGAAGTATTATACTACTTTTAAATATTCAAGGTACTCATATTTCAGATTTAAATAATCATATTGTCTTTTCATAAACTTCAGTTGGGATAGGTTGGCAGAAGATTTGCTAACTGCTCCTGTATCAGCAAAATGTAGGTTTCATTTGTGTGTGTGTGTGTAAGCATATTATATGTGCACATAAAATTTAGAAAAACTTTATTATGAATATTTGTATACATTTGAATTTTTACACCACAATGTAGCCTCCCTGTTCCATTTAACAAATTCTAGAGTTTTATCCTAGCTGTATTATTTCGAAAGAGTTAGCTGTAGAATTCCTAAGTTAAATTTAATACTTGCTCCAGCATAGTTGTTACTGCTGGATCTTGTGCTTGGTTTATGATGTGGTTTTAGAAACCGACTCTTAATTGGATGGGTAGTCTAGGGAGGAGAGGAATTGAACAGGAATTCAAATTGCTGGATGAACCAATGTGTTGCAACTCAGATTCTAAAGGCTCCAACTGTCCAGCTTTCAATTATTTGGGAGAACGTTTAGCAGATTTATGATCTTTCCATACCCTTAATGTTTAAATCAAGCATTCAATAAAATCTACAAGAGCAAGAAAGAATTTTCCTGATAAAGCTTTTTCTTTAAAGAAGATTATGGGTTTAAAGGACTATAGGGAATTTTTTTTTTTTTGCTCATGTTGTGTTTTTGTGGCTCAGTATTTGACTGCAGCAAAGCCCTTGGTTTCATTGACTCGGCAGTTGCTGCCATAGCTACTAAAAACTGCATTATGCTGTAGAAGCCGCCAGATTCTGCATCAGCCTTAAAGGTGTTTTGTGAAGGGAGGAAGGAGTTATACAATAGGATTGCAGGAACCCGATGACAAAACATCACAGAGAAAATACGATTGTACTGAAGGTTAATTTAGTGTGCTTGCTGTAAAATAGAAACAAGAACCCAGCTGTTTCTACAATCCTGGAAATATTCTCAGTAATTAAATATATATGGTTTTTAAAGGTCAGTTGAATTTTTAAAATTTGCATTGTTACTTTTTCTTAATATAAATACCAATGTTGTAATAATGCCGTCATGCTTATTTACTTGAAGAGGAATATGTGTTAATATTCCAGAAGGGCATTCTGTATTCCACATGCTTTAGTTGATGTTGGATTTGCATTTCTAATTCCAAAAACAGAAACAGAACAGTCTTCTCTATCTCTTTCAGGTGGATTATTTATCTTTTGGCGTTATGTTTGAATTTGAAAGCAGTGGAATTTAAGCAGTAAGGGACATCGGGGGTGGGGGCTTGAAATGCAGATATATGAGTGCCTGAAAGCATCTTAAATTGTTCCAATACTTGGATGGCAATGATTTTTTTATCTGTAAAACAGCTGGCTGCTTGATTTAGAGGTATGCTTTTAGAATGTAAAATGATTGGTTACTTTAGCTTTATTTAGCATATGCACTTTGCATAGAATATTTGGAAAAAAGGAGTTGTAGATAAACAAAGCTAGAGTTCTAATTAAGGCTACACTATAATTTATTACCTATAAAATAATGTCAATGTAGTTATTGAAATTCATGTTCGTATTTTAAACATCAGAACTGATTGCGGTTTGAGAAATATAACCCCAGGCCATAACATTTTTCAGTTCTTTACAATAGTTTTATTGTAATAGAGGTTCTAATGTATTCCACAATAACTATTGTCAGGGTCACTGTATGAAATTTTCTTACCCACCAGCTTATTGCAGTGACCTTTCTGTTCTCAATATGGAGATGACTGTACTTATTTTTTGGCTTGAACCTGCTGACATCATTAAAACACCTTGCAGCAAAATACTCATAATTTCCCATATGACATTAACTGTACCACTGCTTTATATCACAATATTAGCATACAATGTTATGCTTAGAAAAACTGTCATTTCCTGACAAGGAATGTTTCTTAAAGTCCATAATCCTTCCTATTGTTCTGGCCGTAAGCAAAATGTTTTAGTGACTACAAAGAAGATAATAACATATCCGTTCAGCTTTGTTCATACCCAATATCTGCTTCTAAAATATTGACATTTATCTAAATATTATAAGCTTCTTATTTAAGGTTACTAAAACCTGTCTTCCATTATTTAGTTTAAGTACATTTTGGATGTGTCTATATATCCCATTTTTATGTTTGGAGGGAGAAAGATAAAAGAGTTTTGGCCAATGTAAAATACTTGAGGACTATAAAAGAAACTGGAGAAAGTATGATTTTGATTCAGAATAATCCACATACATTGATCTGTAAACCTAATAACAATGACTGGGTTTGTACATCACATGAAACACAGCTGGTCAGTCATATTTTAGCCTAATGTCTTGTGTGAATCCGGTTAGTAGCTATGAACATTTCACCAGTTTGATTAGTAGTACAAGCCTTTACAAGAATTCAGAAATATCAGGTAAAAGATAAACCAGGCAGGATTCTGGGGATATTCTCTTAGATATGCTGGCCTCTCCCCAGCTATATTTCAACTACAGTTAAATTACTGCTTAAGCCTGATCTTCACGTGACACCTTAATCTGTCCGGAAGGGAAGTCTTGTAATATATTATCGAGGTCATCTGCTTTCAGTATTCAGTATTGTAAGTATCACTTTAATATTTCAAATGGAGTTTGGGATAAATGTGAACAGAAATTAATAGTGTGGAGTAAAATAGTAATATATTATCTTTTAAAAACAGGGTCTTACTGCTTTTAGAAAGTGTTGACTCATCTGTGTTTATAGACACCTGACAAATAAAAATGAGCTCTTGCAGCAAACAGGCACCGGAGATTTCTTTGCTTGCTTGTTTGTTTTTTTCAGGCACAAAGAGCATAATTCAATCTTTTTGTTACTGGACCTTATACTTCTCCTGTTCTTTATGCTTTTAGCTGATCCTGTTCAAAATACTAGTAGAAGGTCAAAGACAGAAAAAGCCAGATGGGTTCAGAAATAGAGTGATGATTGCGGGAAGGATAATGTGCTTGCACATAAACAAGTGAAAACAATGTGCTTACACATAAAGAATCATCCCTTCTCTTTTGTAAAAAATTGAAGTTTTTCAACCCCAAGAATTTTATCAGTTCACCCATCTTGCCAACAGAATGAAACAGAGAAGAAAATTCTCCTTCCTCTTCAGTCTCCTGAACATCCCCACAATCTGCTATGGATTGTCATTCTGTGAAGAGGGGCTAAGGGGTTACCAAAAAAAAGAGATCCATGTTGTGAACATTTACTCATATGAAGAAATTATTCATAATGTGCACAGCCATTAAGTGTGATAATTGGAATTGCACCTAGTATTTAGAATACTATAACAAATTTTACATTTTATGCAAGGTTAGAAGTGCAATTCTCCTCACTAAAGTTAGATTTAACAATAATTCTAGTGATGGTCAGTTTTTTCTAGCCTTATAAAACTTATAAGGCTAGAATTCGAGTCACAAAAAAAAGACTTTTTCCCTGCAACCATTTTGGCTCCCGGGGTTGCAGAGAGGCTTGCTAAAGCCAAAATGGGGTGTGTGGGGTGGGTGCGGCACCCCTCCCCGTGCCCCTTTTTGACTTTAGGGGTTGCAGGGAGGCAGGGGTGAAATGCTCCCACTTTGGACCGGCTCGGGCGAGTAGGTAGCGGAGATTGAGGCGAGTTCGTCGTACTGGTAGCAATTGGTGGCTGGCCACACCCCCGAACCGGGCCACGTGGAAGGCAGGCAAGCTTCGCAGGGCTGCGGGGAAGGGAGCTTCCCAGCATGCCCTCCTCCTCTCCCAGGTGACAGCCAGGGCTTCGCCGCCGCCTCTTTTCCTCAGAGGGGCAGCATCTGCCTCCAAGTTCTTGTGGAGGGAGGGACATACATAAACACACACGCCCCTGTTGCCCCCCCCACTACTTTTGCTGTCGGCTTAAAGTCAATCTTGAAGAGCTGGAAGACATTTCCTTACATCTCCACCAAACTCATTGTTGGGAGCGTCAGTGATCTAAGGAAATGTCTTCTTACACCTTCTCTCCATTCCCATTCCCCCTACCCCGTTTTTCCATTTCTGTGCCTGGATTCTGCTAATTACCCCTTCTTCTCCCCATTCTCATTCCTCCCCCCTCATATATTCCATTTCTGTGCCTGGATTCTGCTAATTACCCCTTCTCCTCCCCATTCCCATTCCTCCCCCCCTCCCGTTTTTCCATTTCTGTGCCTGGATTCTGCTAATTACCCCTTCTCTTTCCCATTCCCCCTCCCTCGTTATTCCATTTCTCTGCTGGATTCTGCTTCTGCAAGAGAAGGCTCCGATGTTTGCTTGGGTGGTGGAGGGAAACTCAAAGCATTGGGGGCTTCAGAAGGGCAGAATGAGCTTCAAAATGTGTGGCTCCTGGCTCTAACAGTGAGTGACGTCAAGTTGGCTGGGGAATAGGGGCACTGGAATTGGGCGGGTGAATCTACAGAGGGTGTAATTCTTTAGGCAGGCTGAGCATTATGGGGCTTGAAATCAGGGGTGGTGAGGGCTGAGACACAGAAAGAGACAAAGAATGAAAGAGAGAATGAGTGGGACAGAGTGGGAGAGAGACAGAAAGAGGGGGAGAGAGAATGAGAGAGAGTGGGGGAGAGAGAGAGAAAGGGGGGAGAAAGAGAATGAGAGAGTGGGGGACAGAGAGAAAGAATGAGAAAGAGAGGGGGAGAGAGAAATGGTGACAAGATAGGGCAAAAACGTAAAATGTGAGGACAGTCGTAAGTTCGAGGACTGGTCACAAGTGCGAGGACCAGTCAAAAATTACTTTTTCAGCCCTCTGAGTAGTCCATATGCACAAAAGGACTACCCAGAGGGCTAAAAAAAGTGATTTCTGACAGGTCCTCGCACTTTTGACTGGTCTTCGCACTTATGACTGGTCATCATTTGTGCCCATTGTAGCATTCTTAACAACCGTGTCACTCATTTCACAACTGCTTCTCTTCACCATGGTGACAAGATAGGGCAAAAACGTAAAATGTGAGAACAGTCGTAAGTTCGAGGATTGGTCACAAGTGCGAGAACCAGTCAAAAATTACTTTTTCAGCCCTATGACTACTCATATGCACAAAAGGACTACCCAGAGGGCTGAAAAAAGTGATTTCTGACAGGTCCTTGCACTTTTGACCAGTCTTTTTTTATTTTGAAATTTACCAGTAGCCGCTGCATTTCCCACCCCCGGCTTATACTCGAGTCAATGAGTTTTCCCAGTTTTTGTGGTAAAATTGGGGGGCCTCGGCTTATATTCGGGTCGGCTTATACTCGAGTATATACGGTAGGTAATAAATTATTTCCTTGGATTGAATCTTAACAGTTAATGAGTTTGAGCCACATACAATGTAGGATTGATTATATGACTAGTGGCAAAATGGAATAGTAGATGAGATTTATCTTCTGTTTAATGTGACCAATGAGAATTCTGACCTTACTGTGACATCACACATATGAACTAATCTGTTCTCAGACACACAAATGCATTTTATCATTTCAGCATATCATCTTTGCTATCCTTCACCAGTATTGAAGTCTTTCATCATACAAATAGATGTTTCCATTTTTCCTGATTTAAAAGCTAATCTGGGAGAAAAGGATAGAAACATGTTTCTTTCTTTATTTAAAATATTTTTCAAATTTTCTAGCAATGAACGGAGAGATCTTGCATACGAAGAATGCCAGCCAAAGTTGAAAAACCATGAGATTCTTCAAAGCAAGGAAATTCAACATCAGCAACAATATATTGAAGAATTACAGCAGCAAATCCTGGATGGGCAGATCAAAGCTGAGCAAGAGCTGGAGCGTGATCAGGCAGTAATTGATCAGCAGATCAGAGAAAGTATGACATGCTGAGTTTTCTACCTCTTATTAGAAGACCTCCAAGGTCCCTTCCAATTCTGTTACTCTCTAAATATTCTGTAAATTATCCAGGGAATGATTCAACATGTTTTTGTCCTGTAACTGCTATCAGTGAGTAAGCATGGCCATAACATCTCTGTTGACATTGGTAGAATCAAAAATCCACAGGAACATTCAATCTTGTGGCCATGGTGGCACAGTGATTAGACTGCAGTACTGCAAGCTACTTCTGCTGACTGCCGATTGCCAGCACTTTGGCAGTTCAAATCTCACCAGGCTCAAGGTTGACTCAGCCTTCCATCCTTCCGAGATTGGTAAAATGAGGACCCAGATTGTTGTGGGCAATACGCTGACTCTGTAAACCAGTTAGAGAGGGCTGTAAAAGCACTGTGAAGCGGTATTTAGGTCTAAGTGCTATTGCTATTTAGTCTTTTTCTTTTAAAAAGAACATTGATGATTAAATTTGTACTTAAAAAACTTCAGAACTTTTTCTATTTTAACACCCCCTTCCCCATTTTTGTCACAAAGTAGATAATAGCTTATTTTCACATTATAAACAGCTACAGAAAATCTTAAGATCAGGAAAAAAAATTAAACTCCAAAATTGGGTAGCTATTTTTGTTAATGTTTCTCACTCACCTTCTTTGGTTACAGTTTAAGTAATTAATTCAGAGCAGTAGCTTTCAGTACCGTAACATTTTTTCTAGAAGGATATAATAAAAGGTAAGCTCCGGTATATATCTGTTTAATTTGATTTATTTTACCCTTTACACTGAATTAGATAAAAGAGTACTGATGCCAGAAATCAGCCTTGCCAACTAAGTGCTATTTGCAATTTAGCTGTTGTTAATAATAACAAGATTAAACACTAATTAGATTGTGTAGAACAGCAAAATTTCAAGGCCCTTGACTTTGTTTCAAAGGCAGTATAGGCAATAGATCACAGTTCATGGGATTAGAAAAGCGATTTTGTACTGATTGACTGATTGAATTTACTGCAGATCTCAGCCATATGACTCTAAGCAGCTCACAATACAACATCCATAAAGACACAGATAGCATCACAAAATATTGTATAGTGAAAGCCCCTAAAAGATGACATCTCAATGAAAAAAAAAATAAGGGCTTCATTATTAGCTTGGCCCCAATGCCTAAAGTCTTCAAGGCATTCTTTAAAAAAAACTAATACCGTTAGGGACAGTGGTGGGTATCAAAATTTTTTACTATCGGTTCTGTGGGTGTGGCTTGGTAGGCGTGGCATGGCTTGGTTGGTGTGGCAGGGGAAGGATACTGTAAAATCTCCATTCTCTCCCCAATCCAGGGTAAGGTTACTGCAAAATCCCCATTTCCTCCTGATCAGCTAGGACTTGGGAGGCAGAGAATAGATGGGGGGCGGGGCGGTCAGAATTTTTACTACTGGTTCTCCAAACTACTCAAAATTTCCGCTACCAGTTCTCCAGAACTGGTCAGAACCTGCTGAAACCCACCTCTGGTTAGGGCCATCTAAACCTCAGGGATAATGCTATTGCCTGACTTTATTTGATTTCTTGAAATGAAATGAATTTTTTAAAAAAATCAAATGCATGAAGTATAATGCTGTAAGAAAAAGATCGTGAAAACTTAACAGCATATTGTATAGTATTTGTTAGCATTTAAAATGCCATAGGACTTTCTGTTGTTTTTCCTGCAAAAAATTAACATTGACATTTTCCTGGATAAAATCAACATAGAAGTAATTTAATGTTACCTTAACGCTTAAATAGATCCTATCAGTTGATAATTAGTCAGATGGTAAAAGCAAGAACACTTCTTAATTTTTGTGTTTACTTTGTTTGTTCCTAGATCGGCAGTGGCTCATCGATGAAAAGAACCGTTTGGCTAGCCAGGAGCAGCGGGAATCTGCTGTGCAGACTGAGGTCAAATCATACGCTGAAGCTGGAGTTCAGCATGAATCAGAATTGGAGATTGGCCCTTCCTCGACAGAGCAGAACAAAAAGAAATTAGTGCAGCTGGAACTTTTACGGAAATACTCTTTGAAGAAAGCAGAAAGGCATTTGAGTCAGAAGAAGCTTAAACTGCATTTGGAGAGGATTGTGAAGAAGCAGAAATTGTTAGAAGCAAAGAAAAACCTGGAATGGTTAGAAGCTACTTGCTGGGTCAGCAAAAACAGTGTGATATCGCTGCAGTTATTGAATCAAGATACCAGCATTAAGTCTTCAAACAGCAAACGTTCATGGCCAAGATCACACCCAAACCCAGAACCTTTGCAATGCCAAAGGAAGACTTGCTTAAAACCTCAGTCACCACAATCCAGGTAAATAATATTTGTACTTAGCTTTTAATGTATGTGTGAATGCATGTAGAAAGTGGTGGATATAAATGCCCTGGCAAGGCATTGAGTAACTCTCTAATCCACAGGCTTAAACTTTTCTGGGATTCCTGAAGAATCCAGGTAGGGCATGGATCTATCTCACACATGTCAGAATATATCCTACACATCACCCTATTTTCTTCTGTGGGATCAATAGGCTAAAACAAATCCCAGATAACATCGCAAGACACTATTTTATTCACCTCCTCTAACAACCATGCAGAGTGCATGCCAGAGTGAATTTGAGTTGTTATAGCCTTAAAATGGTGTCCCAAGTGGGAAGATTCACTTTCCTTTCGCCCACTAAAAATGGGCAGATTACCCTAAGAAATGCTGTTGAGGCACATTCCACAAACACAATGAAGTTGCATTTGTACAGTCAAGTATAAACTGTAATTTGTGTCATCAGTGGTTCAGTCCTGTATTGTTGCACAATACTCATAGTCATTTTATTTCCAAGAACTTATCAGTAAACCAAAACTATCCCCCAATTCGTGAATACAAAAAGGCCTCTTGAAGAAACCTCATTTAACGTTCTGGCCACCTCTATGTTTCAGAGTTCAACTAGGAGTCAGTGGAATCTTCTGCCAGGTTGCTGGAAAAATCCATAGGAACTTGGAGAAATCTATCTTGGTCTATCAGGCAAAACCATCCTAATCAGTTCTACCATCTGTGCAGGTGATCAGGAGCAATAAATCTCATCACAGAAAAGGATTAAATCTTAATATCCTCTAATATCAAAGCAGCTGCTCAGAAGTGAAATCTGAGCAAACTCATGGTTGCCATGTTGGCCATGAATTCTTGATGCTTCATATAACCTTTATAGGGCATGAAGTCTCCCAGCATCAAAAGCTGAGGGATCTCTACCATCAGCTCCACAACAAGGTTTATTAGCTTAGGAAAGTATTCTTCCATGCTTCAATCTGGTGGACTCCCCCTCAACCAGCAGCAGCCACCCTTGACCCTACAGTGCTTGCACATATGTCACAGACCACTTACATATTCTCTCTCAACTAACAGCAGCCACCCCAGCCTGGGACTGTTCATGCTGTGCTGGACCTTGTGAGCCACTTGCACACCCTCCCTTACCTGTCAGCAGTCACCTCTGGCCCTGCTGCATTAGCACTGCAGCTCATGGGCCATTTGCGGGTGCTTCCGTCAGAAGCCATCTCCAGTCCCAGAAACTTTGTACTACACTTCACATTGCACTTTACATGTTTGTTGGCTTTCTTGCAAGCCACCTGGGACTTGCTCAATGAGCTGCAATCCTTGCTTAATGATGGGAAGGGGGAATGCCAAGATTATTGTCACTAAGTAGTGTGATTATTTTTATTATAATTATTAGATTTATATGCCGCCATTTTGTATAGAGGTAAAAGCAACAACATTGTTTAGCAGCAGAAATTCTGGTCCCAATGACCATTATTAACCAACAACTCCCCGTACCTTTTTAAAAACCCTAAAATCCTTTATATATTTCATTGGAGAGAAAATGTGTATACCTAGACAAACCTCTGTTGAGGCAAACTTGTAAGGGAAGAATGTATAACCAAAAGCCCTGACTCCTGTCAACACATGTCTGATCTCAGTTAGTGGGAGAATCTAAATCAGGAAATAGCTAGCTCAACATTAGCACAATTTCCCAACCAGTAAATTCCATGCTTTCTTCTGCAACCTGACATTTCCTGACAGACTTCAAAAGTAATCCTACTTAGAGCATATTGTAGTGAAGTACACATAATCCTATCCGTGTAATAATTACAATTGTTAATATGATACGGTATTTTTAAAAGCATTTGTTTCTAACTGTATGATGTAGCTTCAAGGTTTTATAGGCTTTGTCTAAATCTTCACTATTCAGTACCTTTGTTTTATTTATTTTGTGCCCTCTTCCCCCCATCCCATCTATACTAACAGGAACTCTGATTAGTGAACAGAGATAAAAACAAAAAACAGTTTACAAACTATTAAAAGAAAGCTATGAGAGCCTCATGATAAAATCTGCATACCAATTTATTGGATCCACCAACATTAGAGTTCCATTAACATCTGAGTCCCAATGCCTGGGAGAATAGCCAGGTCTTCATGACCTTCTGAAAGGCCAACAAGTATGTCCATTTCTCAATGGGAATGCTGTTCCATGAGACAAATATCATGACAGAGAAAGCAGGTTTCTTAGGGTCTATCAAGTGACACTGCTGCATTGATGGGATCTGGGGGAAAGCTCCTTGGTCTGACCTCCTTGGTCTGATCTGGTGGGACTAGCAATAGGTGTCAGGCATTCCCCAAGTAACCTGTCCTCATGCCACCTATGATTTTAAAGGTGACAGCCAGCACTTAAAGGTAGATATTCTTTCAGGCAATGTAAAAGCTTTCAATAAATTAATGGTTATTTGTATCTGATTAACGAAGGGTGATTAATGAAATGAGAAAAGTTTGTGTAGTGAAAAAAATCTTCACAGATATTCTGGGATAAATTGTGCTTCTATATGAAAGATCCCTCCTTTTTTTATTCTAATTATACAGAATTCTATATCTCAATTTCTTTTACATCAATGTTTCCTGAAATGAATAATCAAGGAAGACTTATGTAAAAAAATTCCAAATAGTGTGGTATGTAAAAATTCTATCAATGGTAGCAAATACTATTAAAAGAAACAAGATGAACACCTCAAATAATATAATATGAAGTTGGGGGTGACATTTTTCAATGTAAAAGCCTCAATTGAAAATCAGAAATCCTCTAGGTTTCATTAATCAACCCATAATGTGTTAAGATTGCCTGGTTAGGCAAATCATAGTCATTGAGAGCTTCTAAAATTTCTTACTGGTTCCAATAACTAAAATGAGCCCTTCCCCCGGAATTCTTTTGTTCTTCAGACAAATTGTTTGGGAATAAGAATTGAATATAGGAATGTTGTAAATGCTACATTATTAATTTATTGTATATATATATACATATCCTTTTTTGGTTAGATGACAGAGTTGTACTATAAAATGTTAACATAGGTTCTCCTAGTCTCTTGTCTCAATCTGTCTAATCACAGAGAAGTCTCTTAGCTCCTGTATAAATGTCTGTAGTGGGGTACTTGCCTTACAAATTCATAGCAAAGTATGGGAAACTTATTTTCAAATTTTTTTTTTTTACAGTATTTTCTTGAAGAGCGATCCCTCTCAGATATCTACCTCAGCACATAACTACGCATGCTCCATAATCAATCCACCGAGGAAATCTCCGTCTGCAGAATATTTTCCCAGAGCAGTCCAAGAATATTCCAGAAGAAATACTCATGAGGAAAAAGTTGGATCTTTCTTAGCCCAGAAACAGATAATAAAAAAACAGGATATCTATTTCAGAAATAAAGGAATAGTGGAAAATAACTGTAATAATACAGAAGTCATTTATCTTGGTAAACATAAGCAAACCATGGAGAGATCAGATGATAGTTTAAGACCAACCAGAGCTAAAGCCCAGAGATCAAAGCCCTGTACATCTGATAATTTTAAGGAAAAGCATGAACCTGAAACGAAGAAGGAAGGGTCTGAAATTAAAGAACTAGAATTATTTCAACACTTAGAAAAGAATGCAGCTCAGGAAGCCAATAGAAAATTTCAGGTGGATAAAAGAAAAAAGCACCAAAGTTCATTTCCTGGAAATTCTGTTAAGAAACTTAAAAAATCATCAATATATGGTAAACCATTTCTTCAGCAACGGACCCAGACCCCAAAGAACTTTAAAAATGGTTCAGTGGACAAACATTCATTAGAAAAGCACGAATTCTTAAGGGTGGCACCTTCGGCAAGAAGCCTTAATAATCTAAATAGTCATGTATCAATTTGTCATGGAAAAAGAAGATGGCATAGTACTGAAATGCTGAACGATACAATCTCCAAAACAGTCCCTGATCCACTGATCAGCTGGCAAGAAGGTGAGGATGTTGAGTTTTCTGACACAGATAGTAATTATTCAGTGGATTCCCTTTCATGTGCTACTTCAGAAGTCTTGACAAGACAATTGAGCCATCTGGAGGAATCAGCTCAAATAGACACTGTGGAATTAGAGGGTTCAGAAAGTGATGACAGCCAAATGTCACAAGATTCACTTACAGAAAAAGAAAACAATGCCGAAAGCCAAGATATGAACGATTCTTCTGAAATACATCCAGAACCTATTAAGCTCTGCAAAGACGAGAATTATCAATCTCTCTCACAGTTAACAAGCACATCCACGTCAGGCGATCTGACTATCAATGCAAGAAGCTTTTCTCTGGATAGCTTAGGTGATGCTGATGAGGTGTCAGATCTTGCAGAAGAATCTAAACTAAATTCGTACGATGAAGTGCCAGCAGAAGTTTTTTGGAAGTTGCAAAACCTAAGGTCAGACGCTGTTGTGAGTAATCAACAGAACAAGCTTGAGCTCTGTAGTGAAAGTAGTACATTGAGTCTCAATGCTAGTTCTTTTTATTTAGATGTCAATTCACAGTTTAGTTCTGTTTGTGATCAAACACCGAACAAGATGAAAATAAGTTTCTCAGGTCAAGGTGGCTCAGCAGATCAAGGGTCACACATTGATGGTGAAAATCTTCCGGTTTTAACAGATGCTTGGCTGTCCAACAATTTGAAAAATCAAAAGAATAGACCTATAATAACTGTTCCTTCATCTCAAGACCATTCAGAATTTTGGGTTGCTCGGATGTACCCTGCTAATAAATCGAGCTATTGGATGAAGAGAGATGATGTAAGACAATCAGCTGCTGAATTATCATTTGTTACTTGCTATAAAAAACCCAATCAGATTTATCATGAGCCAAATAAGATTGAAATGCTCATTTCATCTACAGCACCATCAGTACCTTTACCAGAAACAAGGAAACATTTTGAAGTTGAAGCTCCAGAAGACACATCATCGTTTTCTTTTTCAAGCAAAAATACATCATTTGGTCATATTTCCACATTTCCTACAAAAACGTGTTACAGTGAGGCTGCCTCTTTACCCACATCTAATTGTCAACAGCCAAATTGCTTATCTGAAGCAAGATCCACCTGTGAATGGAAAGAAACATCCAGCTGTTTGAAACCAGTCCTAGAGTCTGTTTCTTCACCTTATTCAGAGATTTCCCAAGATCAAGATTTTAAAAACAACCTCTTAACATCTGTCCCAAATGATCCTATTTTGCAGAAAGAAGAAATTTATATAAATACTAATTTTGAAGAATGTCTTTTTAGAACAATTGAAAAGGGAGATGCCAATTCTGATTCAGATAGTAACACAAGAGACTCAAAAATAGTTGAGTTAGATAAAGTGGCCCTTCACTCCAGTGACCACTTTGCAATATTAATGCAGACCTCTGAACTTGAAAAAGACAGCATGCAAGAGAGCAGGGATGTCCTGAGAGAATCTGCTTTAGAGGTTCCCTCATTTAGAGAAGTGGAAGAAGTAACTCAAGCTGAAGAATGGGATTCAGGAAATAAATTTGAATTTCAGACAAAAAGTTTAATGAATGATTCCTCTTTAAGTTTAAAAGTTGATTATTCTGGAAAAAATGTGAAACAGAAAGCTTTCCCAACTTTTAATGCTGGAGATAGGATGGAGAAGAGCAGCAAGGGGGACAAATGTAACCTGAATTCTGCTTCCAAGCCAGGAACACCTTTATCTGTGGATTTTGTGATGGACAAATCAGTACGTTGCAATGTAGATGGAAGTGAGAAAAAAACTAACACTTCACCTGATCGTTCTTGTGAAACAAGTGAAAAATTCATTCCATCGTTCAACTCAGATATGTGTTATGAAAACATACCTAGGATTAAGGATGTTTGTCATATGAGATCTTCTTTTATGGAAAATAATAGCAATCCTCCAGATCAGAAACACCCAGAGATAGCTAATCATCTTGTATATAACTCCATTCACTCTGGAAAAAACACAAGTTGTTGCACACCTACAATAAGAGAGCAAAAAGAAGCTCAAGATTTACATTATTCATTTAATAAAAACGATTGCTTGGAAGCAGGACTGCATTCTGGTCTATCCAGAAATAACACTGGAAATGACTCTAGAAGAACTTTGAGAGAAGATGAACTTTTATCAGTCACAGCTTCTCAAAACCTCTGCCTGTATATCAATAAAATGTCCAATAATCTAAAGGAGTCTGTTGAGAGAAAAATCCCTTGGAGGTCAGAGGGAAACCAGGCTGAATGCAATAATACAACCATAAACTCAGAAGAACTCAATAAGCTAGTAATTAGTATCAATGAGCTGGAATGTGACTTGTTAGAAATGAAACTTAGTCAAAATAAACATTTACATAGTTACTGTACACTTGAAGCATTAGAAAGTAGACGAAACTCTGAAGCCTCTAATTTGATTCAGAGACCCAACAGTGATAATGAGAAATGTTGCCCAAACCAATCTGTAATTGGAGCAGTAGAAGATGAAGAGACGATCCAGCTCACTGATTCTAGTGAAGAAGATCTGTGTTCGTCAGAGCTAGCAATGAAGTGTGAGAGTAACATCCGCATACCCACTATTAATCATAATAGAGTCCAAGAAAACAGAATACAAAATATTTTTCCTGAGGCTATAAAAGAAAGTTCTAAAAGCATAGAAGAGTTTTCTGACACATCTGATCAACTAGTTAAAAATGATATCGGTACAGAAAATATCCATGGTTCTGAACCATTAGTGACTGCAGTGACCATGAAATATAGGCAAGATGCTAATTTAAGCTACAATAAAGAAGATAAAAATATATATCGTAACAATGAGAGCTTTTCAAAAGAAATCTTAACAGAATATCCTAATGCTATTCAGGAAGATAAAATTGATAGGGAAATAAACTATTCCGAAGGAGTAGATAAAGAACAAAGAGAGGCAAAAAAAAATGAGGAATGTGCAAATTCAAAATTAACTGGGTTACAACTTGCTGAAAGTACCACATTGCTGCAAGAAAATCAGACTCCATGTTTTACTGATTGTGGTAAGGGAACAAAATATGATCCTGCTGAAATACCAGAAATATACTTCACTGCTTCTAAATTAGAAGAACAAAATGATGAACTTGATTTACCAGACATGTGCATTAATAGTATTGAAATAGACGATGAGAAAGGATCAGCAAATCTTTGGACTCGTGTGAGTGAAATACCGAAAGACAATAATGATGGTGCTAATTTAGGGGATAATAAAGGTGTCACTGAATGGTGTGGAATTAAAAAAGAGCTCAAACAAGTTAGTGATGTTGAAAGCATTAATGCACCTCAATCTTCCACAGATTATTCTCAGAATTCTGTTTCAGAACACTGTGATAAATTTGTTGGAAACAGTCTTGATGCTTATAAATCTAGGTGCTACCTTCCTAAGGAAAATGAGCCAGTACATTTGATAAGTCCAGGACAAGTATATATACCTGAGGTTCTGTCTCAAACCATCAAGGCACAAACCATGCATACTTTCAAAGCAGAAAAGGAAAGGGAGTGTTTTAAAGAAAATAATGGAAATCTAGAACAGGATATCTTTCAAGATCAAGTTTTACCAGCAAACATAAGCAGTTACTGCTGTTCAGATAGTGATGCATCTTTAAATGAAGTATCAAAACAAAAAGAATTGCTACCTCACATGTTTTCAAGGAATGATGCTGATACTGTTGATAACTTGATGCCAGTTAACCAAAGAGATGCACCAGAAAATATAAATCAAGATTATGATTTAACTTCAGTCACTGTTAAAGGATTTTCCCATGATCCCACACAAAGTCCTTTGTTACAAAGAGAAATTTCACATGGAGAAAATAGGAACAGTGCTACTAATACAACAAATGATCTTACACTGCCCTTGAGCAATGATGTCTGCAATGAAGTACTTCAATATTATGACACAGAAATAAAGAGTAATGGGAAAGCTGGAACACTATCTGTGGTTGACAGAGATGAAATAGCTAAATCTGTAGATGATTTAATGTTAAATAAAACTTTAAATTATTCTGTGTCTGAACAAAGTCCTAATAAGCAAGGCATATATTCCAAAATTATGGAATGCCATAAATCATTAGATTATGGTTCTGTTGACAACACACAAAACAATGTTTTCCCTCACAAAAGGTTGGATTCTTCTATAAATCACAATGTAGGCAACTTTCATGAAGAGTCTGAACAGTTGTTGAATTCATTCAATATACCTCATAAAGAAAGTGCTACATCGGGCTTAATAATTTCTGGAAAAAAAATCTTCACTTCAGTATTCAAAGATGAGTTAGAAGAAACGACATATTCTCTTCAAGATTGTTTTGAGAGTAGTGTCAGCCAGAAAGAGGTGGACTCATTTGTGCAATATAATCAGGAAAATAAATGCCTTACTTCCATGTGCGTTGAAAATGAATGCCAATCGTTGAAAACCAATATTGAAAAATGTAATGAATTCAAGGGATGTCAAACAGAAACTACAGAAAGTCTTGCATGCAGAATGTCTCATGATTTCTCTATAGAAAATAATACTGTAGCGTCCTCTGAAGTTGGTGCAACTCTTTTAGGAAATTCTGACAAATTCATATGGGAAAATACTCATTGTATGAAAGACTATGGTTCTGGATGTAATATGAATTCTTACATGTCTGGCTACTCTGCTAGACACTTGAATACACTAGCTACAGGTGATCTTTATTTTAAGGACAGTAAGTTTCTTAACTCTGAAGTGTCTGATTGTCCTGTATCAAGTGCAGAGGATTATGCTGTATGTCAACAAGGCAGCAAAATTGATGGGCATGGTGATTGCATTGAAAAAATCTATGAAAATAAAAAACAAGATCAAAATGATTTCCCTGAATGTGTCTGTGACCAAGAAAATGCTTCTTTACAATCTGACAATTACACAACTAGAACAGAAACAAAATTACCAGAAAAAAACTTGCTTACTCCTCAACATGTTAATGAAAGAAGCAGTCATGAAACAGCACCTCCTAAATGTTCTGTGGAAGATTTTTCAGCCTGCACTTTATTTAAAAATGCCAGTCCCCCAAAGTCCCAAGAGTGTTCGTCATGTTCTACATGTAGTTCATCTACCAACTCACAGCATGATTCTTCTTTGGCTTCCAGTTTGTCAGCTACATTTCAACTCCAAAAAAATAACTCAATTGGGCACCAGGATTTTCCAGATAGTTGTTCCTCATCTTCAGAAGCATCTCTTAAAAGCAACACAAGTCTCAATGAGACTCTGATACCTGCTGCTTTAAACCCTGGTCCCTTAAACTGTCCCTCACTTACTGCCAGCCAATGTGAAGATTCTGAAATCCTTAACCCGCCATTGTGTACTTCAGAAACGATTCTTTTTCTTGCAGAAAGAAATGAATGTCTCCCATTATCTAGCTGTCAAAGAAACTCAATTTTAGATTGCAGTGGAATACATAATTTTAAGTCTGAGAAAAAATGCCATGAAGTAACTGATTGTCAGGAACCTCCGAATATTATTTTACCACAAAAAGAATGCTTAAAAGATAGTGACAAAATTTTATACCACAATTTAAATACAAATCTTGGTTTACAAAGAGAGCAGAGCACACTATATTTAAATAGCAGCACGGATGCAATAAATATTTCTACTGCAGAAATAGGTGACTCTCATACAACTGCATGTAAGATGATGAAGGCTGAGAGAGAAATTTTGATATCAGACGAACTAAACAATTCAAAAAAACATGACAGAATTCCTTCCAGATATTTCTCAATAAATGACAGTTTAACTTTGCAAGAAGAACCTGCATCGGCCATACATAAAAATAAAAATAACATTTCCACTTCACAGAATGCAAAGAGAATGAAAAAAGATCGACAGTGGCCAGATTTGCAGAGTCATAGCTTATCAGCACCAGTGATTGCTACTTCCGTTGTTGAATGTGCTTCAGAAACTTCAGAAGTAGACTTGTCTGTGCATCCAGGTTCTAAGTCATTACAAGAATTAAATATGAGCATTGAACCTCCCTCTCCAACTGAGGATGACATGTGCAGTAGTAAAAGCTTATCAAAATTAAAGACAGAGAATGTCCCAGTTAATTATAAACCCAGGTTTCAAGAGAAATCTCTTGAAGCCCAAGGAGACTATAAAGAACCATCTCAAGATATCCCTTCTTCAGATTCACCTCCAGTTCTTTGCCTAAAAGCTGTTGCTTACTCTACTGATAATCTTACAAATATAGAAGCAAACAAATACTCAAGTAGCATTACTCCACTGCATGGTTATATAAACAAAAATAAAGAACCGAGATATCAATTGGAGGCAACAAATGAGCTAGATAAAGATAATAATGATTCAATGCACTTTAATTCAAGTGATATAAACCCTTACATACACCCATGGCAGCAAGATGAATGTTGCAAGATGGGTTGGAAACAATACGTATTCGGAAGTGCAAGTGATGTTTCTGGCAATCCTCCTCCACTGAACTTAGATAATCAAACTGTTATAAGATGTTCCAGTGTGGATAATGGCTTGAACTCTCAAAATTCTCCATTCCATTCTCATCTCAGTTCATATGCTAATGCAAGAATGTTGTCCAGCACCCTTAGCAGTACAGAAGATCTCCAAAGGTGGAATGTTGCAAGAGAAAGTTTTGATTCTACGCATTCTGATGGAAATGACAAACATGATACAAATATTTCTCAGGATGAACTTATAAACACACCAGAAAATTGCATTTCCGGTTGTGAAAACGTTCTTCCAGATATGAGATGCACTCAACAATCTGAAAATACTTCCACACCAGTTGATGAAATTGTTCTCTTCTACCCCACTAAAACAAATTTATCATATAATAAACCGCAAGAAATACTTATTTGTGATCGGGAAACACAGACAGAAGCTCCAGCAAAGCATAAGAGACAGAAGAGGCATCGCAGAAGCTATACAGACCTCCCTTCAAGAAAACCTGAGCCAAGCAAGAGTTCATTTCAAGAACCTTCTTCTTGGTCAAGTGTGCAGAACATTTCCATGCATCTTTCACAGCTTCTTCACAACACCTCTGAGCTGCTTGGAAATTGGTCCTTTCAAAAAATAAAGGATGATGAACCAAATTACCATAAAGCAGTTGAACAGAGAACAAACTTTGGCATGTTTGATCGCCATACTCAAACAACCGAAGACATAGGCATTCAAACTGATATTTTAGGACATCCTCGAAATACAATTGAGGACAGACAAATTAATGCTAGTATGAAAACTGAGCTAGTGAAATCTCAGGAAGTAAATGTTATTGTGAAATTAGTACATCCAGATACTATAACTCTACCTAAGGAAAGAACATCAAAAACCAAAGGAAGGAAATTGCTGAGTATGCCTGACATAAGAAGTCATGATGTTGATACTCAAGGACATTATTATATGCCTCAATCTACTTTAGGTATACATTCCAGTTCTTCCTCAGAAGTGCCTAAAACACCATTAACTATTTCATCAATGCCTGCTTTCAATAGTCCCAAAGTATATCCAACTGCACCCTCATTATATAATTCTAGACTTAAGTCTTCAGCTACTGCTGTTAGTAATCCTGCTTCTTGTAGCTATCTGTCTCCCAACTTTCAAGATAAGAATCCTATTGATCAAACTAGCATTTCAGAAACAAGGCAACTGTATTGTAAAAACAACTTGCTAGTTGACAGAGCTTCTTCTCCAATTTTGACACTAAGTGCAAGTCCAATCAACCAGCAAACTACATCAGAGATTTCAACAAGTTCTTCCAAAGAATCAGCTGGGGAACTGGTGAAAAATACTGAAAATTCAGGAACTGGTTTTAAGAAAAAGGATTCAGATCTACAGTATAATAGATGTTCTTGGGAATCATGTCTTGATCCTTGTTCACATGCTGAGATAGACAGTGAATCTCCCATACCTAGAGAAAGCAAGGATATTCATAACAGATCTGGAAATGGCTTGGATAAAAGCATGACCAAAGTGCTTTCCAGAAAAGGTACTTCAAAACAAAAGCAAAGATTGACCATTGACACACATACTGCAGTTCACACTGAAAGACTTTATCACTCAAGCAGTACTTTAGAACTTTCTAGTCATGGGGAATATATAATTGATGATCATGGAGAAACCCTTCCCACAGAACATTCATTTCATCAGACACGAGCCATGAGAAGGGCAAGAAACTTCTCGGGAGGAATTAAAAGTGGAAACTCCATTAGAAATTCAGAATGTTCGCCTTCTAAGAGGTCTTTGCCAAAATCTTTAAATGAACCTCATACCTCTTCATGTGTAAAATCTGAAGAAACTCATGAATGTGTTCCTGATTCTTCTCAACCATGCCCCCAGATCTGGAGAAATGAGAAGAGTAGTTCTTTTTTCAGGTCAGAAATGAGTGACATGCAAGACAATGATAATGATGTGGATGAAGAGGATGATGATGATGACGATGATACAAAAACAGGATCTGATATTGATAGTGTATGTCATACTGAAATCTTGCTAAATGGGAACACTTCATTAGTAAAAGCCCACAGACATCGAAGTTACAGTCTTCGTGACCTGCCCATGCACAATAAATTCAGCAATTGGTGTGGTGTGAAGGGAGCTCCTCATTCTTCCTTGACTAGCCTGACACTGAGTGCTAGTGATATCCACAGCCAGACAGAAGGGAAATTGGTTAACAGAAGAACCACTGAAATAGAAGAGAGATCTCTACTTAGCGAAAGGAGAGCCAGAGAGATTGAAAGACTAAGAAGAGAGCGTGCCCAGGTTATGTCTGGAATACATTTAGATATGAGTCAGCAACCTCTTACTGTGGAACTCACAGAAGCAAAGCTAACCTATGGGATTGGTGAAACTGACGCACAACTCAGGATTCTTCAGAATGTAGTGGGTGAGGAATTGACAGCAGTGCCCATAAAACAGCAGCTCTATGAAAGGTAATTATTTTCTCAACATTACAGATTGGTTAAATACAGCAAGAGTTTGATATATAGGTAGTCCCCGATTTACGAGCACAATTGTGCCAAGAAATTCTGTTGCTAAGCAAAACAGTTGTTAAAGGAATTTGTGCCCCATTTTATGACCTTTCTTGACATGGTTGTTAATCACTACAATTGTTAAATTAGTAACACAGTCGTTAAGTGAATCTGACTTCCCTATTGACTTTGCTTGTCAGAAAGTTGCAAAAGGTGAACACAGGCTCTTGGAAACACTGCTGTTGTCATACGTATGAGTCAGTTGCCAAATGTTTGGGATTTTAATCATGTGACCATGGTGCTGCAATAGTTGTAAGCGTGAAAAGCCATTGTAAGTCACTTTTTTCAGTGTTGTTTTAAATTTGAACAGTCACTAAAGAAATGGTTATAAATCGAGGACCATCAACAGAAGAAAAATAGAATATTGCAGAACAGAAGTAGATATTTTGAAATTTGAGCAACTGCTGTTAATCACATCTTCTAAAGAGCTTTGCCTCTTGGTAATGTGTAATGAATTTTTCTCAGAACCATAAATCAGAAGGAGTACTGACAGCTATTATTAAAAGGCATAAGCTTCCATGAACTTAATACATTTATATTACTAATTTCTTACTAACACCAATGATAGGGAAGAGAAAAGAGAGAAAGGAAGGAGAGGGGAAAAACCTGAAGTATATTATCAGAACATGTTCAAATATTACTCAGCATTAGCAGAGTAACCTCTAACCTAGTAGTTACGGTAAGACAATGGCAGGGGATTGTGAGTTAATCTCTCTGGCAAGTTAGGGATTATATATTCTAGTAACACTGGAAGTATTATATAACTATAAAACACTTCAGCAAAGGGGTTGCAGCCCAAGGTTTCCTAATCTGGAAATAATGTGTATTAAAAATAGCGAGTTTATTTCAGACTTCGGTTCAACCTGCATATTAGACAAGGTTATATTCCTTCCATCTGCTATGTTATCTTCCCCCTTCTATCGATCTTGTAGAATTTTTAATGTTTTTTTAAAAATACAACTTATTTTATTTTTAAGTACCCTTTTCCCCCCATTTCCATAATAGGCACAAGAAATCAATTGAAATTTTAAGGAAACAGAGAGAAGAGAGACTTCAGTGCTTCAGAAGGAGTCGCAGTCTTAGTCCACAAAAGCATCTGAATTTTTTGCAAACCCTGGACAGTAACCAGAGAGAAATAGATCTGCCCAGTCGACGCCGTGAATACCTCCAGCAATTGAGACGAGACGTTGTAGAAAATACAAGGTAGGGTGACCCAGGTCCATTTAGAAGGATCTAGGACAACTCACCACAGCCAGGTTGATGTGGACAGATGGGTACAGATGCATGGGTGTGACAGGGTGGGCGCAGTTGGGTGAGCATGGCCAGGTCAGTGTGACAAGTGGGCGCGACTGGGTTGGTGTAGATGACTTGGCAAAGATGACTCAGCATAATCCAGTTGGCGCGGACAGGTGGGCATAGGTTGGCATGGATGGGTTGGCACAGTTAATTGAGCACAACCGGGTTGGCACAGAACAAGTTACCCTGGCCAACTAGACATGGGGACGGTTGGGTGCCCCATTAGAAAAAGCATAAGCCCTTAATGTGCTGGCTGACAGGAATGCAGGGACAGGGGCAGTTCGTGGTGAAGGGAATCATTGTTGCGGGGCAATTCAGAACAAACAGGGAGGGGAAGACACACTTCCCCTCCCACCAGAAGAAACATTGTCCCAGTCTGGGCCCAAGGCATGGTGAAGCTGTGGCGCTCATAATTAGGGCTGGTTCTCCCTGGCAGGTGCCTTTCTCCCTCCCAGGATGGGAAGTGCAGTCTGGTGAGCATTTGGACTGCATGCCAGGACAAACCTCTGCCCACATTCAGATTGTAGCCCTGACACTGCTGTTCTAGGAATGACTGCTCACGATGTCAGCCGTGCAAAGGCTGGTCCTCTGCCTACAGCTTCCCAGCCTTCAGTGAAGCGGTCTTCATCCCGCAGTGATGATTATCAATTTAGTTCCTGTTTTAATTCTTTCCTAAGTCCAGAATTAATTCTGATTCTAACATTTACTATTCTGAAGAAACAGAATCATTCTTTATTTTTAAAAGCATTCATACGGGGTCCTAAAAAGCTTACACTGTGACTTACAAATCAATACAAAGAATACTATAATGGCATTTTTAAGGGTTCATGAACCAAAAATCAGGATCCAGCATCCTTCAGAGATTGAACAGCTGCTTCGAGAATATCAGAAAGCACAAGAAGAAACTAAAACTGAAATTGCACGAGCGAGGGACAAGCTCCGGGAAAGAGCTGAGCAAGAAAAGAAGCGCATTAGAGAACAAATATATTATCAACTGCAGAAGGCAAGTGTTAAAATTATTTCAGCTAGTTTTCACAGTTTGTGTTAATTAAAGGCTGCATCTTATGATCTGGACATGCCTGAAGGTATGTAATCTACCAACTTTTTCTGTGCATTATGTGATAGAATCCTTTGTAGTTGAATGCATGAAATATAATTGTTTGCAAGACACTTTAAAGATAGTCAGTCACATCTGTCTTAATTTATGTTCTAAGTTTAAGGTAGCTCCATTACTAGAGAAAATTGAATGAAGAGGAAAGAATGCCAATTTTGACACAAATGGGATTGTGTAAATCCTTAATTTTTTAAAAAATTTCAATTACTTAACATTTACATCCAGGTATGATTCTTAGGCCACTCATTTTAGAAGACAATACCATTTAGGAGACATCATCATTCACCTTTTTTGTTTGATCTTCTGAACAAAAACTGCAAGCAGAATAAATGAAGCAGTGAATATTGAAATGAAATAGATATAAAATAAACGACTATCTGAAATAGAATGAACTAGCCTGTTTTACAGCATTTCTTAATATTGATGTATTTATTATAGGAAGAAATTAAGCTGAAGACTCTTGTAAGCACAAGCACTTTACACACAGATTCCACCCTTAGTTTGTCTTCAGGACCAACTTCTGGATACAACAGTAGTAACACAGCTACTTATTCTGCTAGTATTCTTAGCAAACAAGGAGCCCAGGTAATAATAATTTTTGTTCTACAAATTAATTAAAATAAAGGGCTTCATGGAATAAGATATATTATTTAATGTCATAGGTTTGATTAAGCCTGGCCATAAGCTTAGTTGAGTGGGATAACAAATACTGTGTATTGAGCAGGTAATTGACAGTATGGTGATAAACCATTAATATAATCATCTGTCAGTGATGAGGTCCAAGCATATGTTGTCTTTTATTACTTTCAACCAATGGAGATCTCCATGATTCTAAATTCATACTGTCATCCATCAAAAGCCAACATCAGAGCAAAGTCTGTTGCTTACAGTCAGTTATGATTGGGGTATAAACAAAACAAAATTAATAAATTATCACGTATTACTTTCTTCCTCCCCCCCCCCCAAAATATATTAGCTTTGTGCCGAAGATGTGGAACATTCAGCAGAAGATGCAAGAGGACGCTCAGCTATTAGAAATCATCAGCTTTGCATACTCAAACAAGTGCAAAAGGGATCTGCTAGTGGTAAGGGCTGGATGAATCATTTGAGGATGAGTTCTGTATCAAATATGTGCAGGGTGTTTCAACATATTAAAAAACCCCAGAATAAAATATGTATTACTTATGCTGGCCATTTCATCAACCTAAAAAGTGTAAGGTTAAATGCTACTGTATACTAAAAGAGTATATATGTTGGTCTAGATCAGGGGTCACCAACCTTTTGGACCTCAGGGACCACCAAATTCATAATTTTAAATCCCTGCGAACCACTAATATGAATTTTTTAAAATGATAAATAGTATTTAGTGCAAGATAAAAAAATGCAAATAATTTTTCTGCAGACCACCAAAATTTTCTAGACTGAACTTTGGAATCCTTGATGCCCTCTGAGCTTGGTTGTTTGCTTCCAGACATTTCATTGCCTAAATACGTAACATCATAGTGCTAGTGAACTTGGGGCAGCTCCTCTCCCTCTCCTATTCACTACACTGATGATGTTATCTAATCAAATAATGAAATATCTGCAAGTAAACAACTAAGCTCAGAGAACATCAAGGACTCCATGGTACACTAAAAGAACAGGGTTGTTTCAAATGTTCTCAGGAAGTCTCCCATTTTCCCCCCAGAGCATATCAAACACCTCTTCTGTATCATATGCCTGGGAAGATTGCATCCTGCCCAGACTTTTCTGGGCAAAAATAATAATTCATAACTGTACCAGTCCATTAGCTGATAGTGTGCAGCACTATCTGTGCTGATAGTGAACAAAATGGGAGGTCTGGATAGAATATATTTTCAAATCAACTAATTCCTTCTCATAATTGGTCTGTGCATATTTAAATATATGCCTTGAGAATTTCATCCCAATAAGTTCATCTTGATTTAATTTTAAAATTGATTTTTAAAAGCTCTAGTTAACCAGTTTTATTAAGAAGGAAATGGCCAGTTTCTGAAATAGTGGCAACAGCAACTGTTGGCTTTAAATGCTTATTGTAATGACTGTGGATCACAAATGAAATAAAGGTCTTTGTGAGTGGAAGACTTTCAGTTCTTCTTCACTAACCTGATCTGAAGAATTTGGATTATGAATATTCAGGGCATGTTATTTTCAAACTGTTTTAGAAAATCACCTGTTAATGGGAAGCAGAATGTTGTAATCCACTAAAATGATCTGATTTTAATCATTTGCCCCATTTTGTACATCCCGTAAATAGGTGGCTCAAATCAGATCTGTGGTATAGGCTCCTTATTTATCTCATCTGTTACAGAGACTTTTCCTATGACTTCTTCATCTGTGGAGAAGAGCAGCCATAGGTACCCTCAGAGCCTAATTATTTCACCTAGCACCTTTTCAGCTTCTTCAGTGAAAGGATATGAAGATTTGTCCAAACATGTCTTGGCCAATGCTACTGCTGAGGTGAGTAGATAAGCATGTTGAACACAAATGGCTATCACAAATGTAGCAAGAATGGTCTGATTATCTGCTTTTTGGGATGGGGGAGGTAGGCTGTTCCAAAGGAGGGAGATCATCACCCAGAAAGTTAAATCCTGGGGTTTCTGAAGATGGATTTTCCTTGGTGGTAGGACATTCAATAAAATAGACTTGAAGAAGATAGCCATGAAGAAATCTTAAGTTTTGAGCCATGCATTGGGATTAAATATCTGGCAGCCAATTCAACTCTCGTAGCATCGTTTCATGGGTAACCTCTTTGTGCCTGTAACTGAAGCTTCTGGGAGGTCTTCAAGAGCAATTTCATGTAGACCGATGTGCAGTAATCCAGGCATAAAATGACAGGGCTGAAAGGGCTCCTGCACAAAATGTAATTATGCAAAAACCTCCTTGACCACAGCCACCACATGCCATTCAAGCAGGAGCTGTGACTTCAAGCACACTTTGTGTGGGGAAGTGCTACCCCATCCCAAATCAAGCATGGATATTTCTAGATGCATTCACTTATAAATGCATATCCATTCAGTCCAGATAGGATTCAACCTAAGCTCAGGCGGGCGGGGGTGGGTGGGTGGGTGGGTGTTCCCAACCAGATCTAAAAAGCCTCCAGGCATTAGGTGAGGACATGGATTACATTTTCTTCCTGGCTCAGGATAGAGATATATAGATAGTCTTCAACCTATAACCACAGTTGAGACAAGAATTTTGGTCATAAGTGGGGGCTCCCAAGTGACGGAACCTGATTTTACAGCTATTTTTACAGTGGTTGTTAAGTGAATTAGGAAGTCATAAATCCATTCACCCAAGTGGGCATCTTTTTAACAGAAACCAGCTAAAAAGGCCACAAATTGTAGTCACATGACTACGGAATACTGTAACCAGCTAGTAAATGTGAGCTAGTTACCAAGAGCCTGTCTGAGTGGTAGGGGGTGACCTAAGATTTTACAATGACTGGAAATGCTTTATGGGCTGTAAAACACAGTTTTCAGGGTTGTCATAATTTTCAACGATCTTTAAATGACTGGCCGTAAAGTCAAGGAATACCTGTATAGTTAATATTATCGGCAAATCGATGAAACCTATCCAGTGCTGGGTAGATTCACGTAGATGTTAATCTGTGAGGAAGAGGGGCTGAGCCCTGTGGCATTCCATAAAAGATTGTCCAAGGCTTGACCTCTCCCCATTACCATCTGCCTATCGAGGAGGAGAACTACCAAAGAACAGTAGCCCAACTCTCATAATAATTCCAGAGAGACAATATGATCACTGCAACCTCATAAGAAATCCAACATAACTTACATAATAAAAAAATCTATATAAGTAAAACAGCACAAATAGCCCTAAAAAAGAATGTATATATTGAACTGGGGTCCTTGGTGCTCTTTGAGCTTGGTTGTTTGCTTGAAGATATTTCATTACCTAACTGGGTAATATTACCGATGCTGGTGAGTATGAAATTTACTTTCTATTTAGTAGCTCTCCTCTCAGATGAGACGAGTGACTCTCTTGTCAGGATTGTGCATGCCTAAACGTGTTCCTAAATGTGCTTTTTAAAAACCATGAATCAAAGAATATCTCAAAACAGAATATAAACTGTTTTGGAACTCTTCTGTTTTGTTATTACCACACCAAGATGTAACACTACACTATTTGCAAGATGCACACAACGCTAAATAAATAAATAAATTTAAAAAAAACTATTACAGATGAACCCTTCCAGTTACAAGGAAGAGCCTGTTAATAGTTCCCAGGGCCCCTTTCATATAGCAACAATTTTTCTTGGTTCTTTTACTCTACAGAAGGAAAGCAGAAGATTGTTTCAGGTTTTCTCCTCTCTAGCACAACTGCAAGGCATGTTGGACTCTTCCCTTGGGGAAAATGAATGTAGCAGTATAAGTCAAAGTCCTTAATTATGTATTAGGTGTCCAGATTAGCCAGAGAGAAGGAGAAAGGAAATCAAGATTCCAGTCAGCAGTAACGACCACAGGGACACATGTGGCTGGAATACAATTGTAGCAAAGATGCAAAGAACAGTTCAGATTAATCCACAATATATTTTAACAAAAAATTCCAATTTGCACCTAGCTCCATGTTTTCTCTAGACTATTACATTCATTCTGTATCACCAATTCTTCTTTCAGGATTTGGGTGCATAGACTTTAGCTAGCAAAAGCTAGGCACCTGGTGCCTTCTCTGTACAATCTAACAATCAGCTTGCTTTGGTCTTGTCAATTAAGCATCATCTAGTGCAGCAGTGATGGTAAATCTATGATACATGTGTCAAAGGTGACACACCATGATATTTTGGGTGACACACCAATGTTCAGCAACACCCAATAAGTATTCTCAAAAACAAGTGCCATTCTTGTAGGATTTTAGGAGGGTGTGGAAGCCAAGTGAGAATGGGGTGTGTTTTCGTGCAGCCTGCAAACTTTCTGGAAGAAGTGAGGGGCTATGAGAACAGGGTGTGTGTTACATGTGGTTTGGGAGACTGCAATCTGTAGAAGAGCATTCTCCATGAAGCCTTCAAGATTGAATGTCTTGTGCAACCCAGAGCAGCTTTGCATAGGTGGCAGAGTCAACAGAAAGAGAAGTTGAGTGGTGCGTGGCAGATCCTGGGGAGTGCTGTGCCATGGAGGCAATCACATTATTTCCCAAGACCTTGGGGAACAGCGTGAGTGATGGCACTAGGGCTGAAGATGAGGCCTGGGCCTTGGTGCTGCTGCTATTCCATGTGACCTTGATGATGGAGAGATAGAAAATTGTTTCTCTTTTGCTTGGGAAAAGGGTGATTCACCAACAGAGTCAAGTTAGGCCTTTCCCAAATTTTGATAACACTAAGCCCAAAAGATTTGCCATCACTGGTCTAGCAGGACCCAGGAAGTGAACTTTCTCTCAGGAGCAGCATCTTCATTTGGCTCTGACACTAGCCGTTTTCAGGCAAGCACTAAAAACTTTGGGTTAGGGTGTCTGGTGATATGGGAGATTGTTTTTTGCATTTGTTCCCATGTGTTTGTATGTGTGATTTGTGAAGTTGCCCAGAGTCATTTTTGGGCAGCCTAGAAATTGGATGCCTGGATGGTTAAATACTTTCCTCTCAGGAAGGATGATAAAAACAGGCAAAATGAAGCTGTCCCTTCCCCTTAAAAGACTCACCTGAGAGGGTGAAAATCTTCCCACTCTTGATTTGTTGCTTAGAGTTTAACATTCCAGATTTTTAATAGACTTGGCCTGCTATCCTATTTTGTGCAAGTTTAGGATCTATAATCTAGAGATTTCTTTGCAAGCCAAAGTACTATTGCAGCACATCCGGGGTGAAATGTTCCCGGTTCGGACTGGATTGCCCGATCCGGTAGTGATGGAGGCAAGTGGTTCAGAGAACCGGTAGCAAAAATCCCTGCCCCCACCCACCCAGCTGAGCCGCACAATCATCAGAGGCTTTTTTTTTACTTTTAAAAGCATTTTTTCTACAACCTCTTAGGCTGAAAAAATGCTTTTAAAAGTTAAAAAAAAAAGCCTCTAATGATTGCGCGGCTCAGCTGGGATCATCAAAAGCTTTTAAAAGAAAAAAATGATTTTTTTCCTTTTAAATACCTTTGACGATCCAAGGTGAGTTGCCTGATTGGCAGAGACTTTTTTTCTTTTAAATGCCTCTAACGATCAGGCAACTCAAGGCAACTCAGCTTGGTTCGGCAGAGGCATTTAAAAGAAAAAAAAGGGTTTTTTCCTTTAAATGCCTCTGACGATCCAAGCTGAGTTGCTTGATCGGCAGAGGCATTTAAAAGAAAAAGTCTCTGCCGATCAGGCACTCAGCTGGGATCGTCAGAGCCTTTTGAAAGCATTTTTTCTACAACCTCTTCACCAAAGAAGTTGTAGAAAAAATGGTTTTAAAAGTTAAAAAAAAATTGGCCACGCCCACCCAGTCACATTACCTCCCCCACCAAGCCATGCCCACAGAACCAGTAGTAACAAATTTTAGATTTCACCACTGCCCACATCCCACCAACTGGGAGATATATCCACATCAAGGATGTAAGTAATACGTTTATATATTTAACTACTCTTTGGTTTATACTGTCACTAATTGAAATAAAGAAAATTAAACCCGGTTCCAGTAGGTTTCTGGATACCTGCATGGACCTCAAAAGTGAACATAATAAGCTGTCACTAACATTGCATTTTACTTGCTTTAAAGGTTATGGCAGTATGTTCAAATGACTTGAAAAACCTTTACAGTGGGCAGGCAACCGCTGGCTGGAAGTAAGTTTTGGCTATAGATCCCTTCTATTTATACCAAGAGAGTACCTTTTATGGTATTTTTGCAGAAAACCTGCTTTCATCTTGCATTTATTTCTCCATTAGATATCAATGCACAGAGAAGAACGTGTTTGTTTATTATAAAGCCTTCTCATCATCTACAACTAAGCATGGGTTTTTGGGAGCAGGAGTGATCGACCAATCTCTTTCCACGGTATTGTGTATGTTGAAGGATGCCAGTAAGCGACATTTGTATGACAAAACCATTACCACAGCTCAGGTACATAAGAAAATAACCAGCAATATTGAGTTGGGTGAGTACTTTTTAATGCTACAGTACTTGCTATTGTTGAAGGGAGCTCATATTTCTACTTTGTTTCATAGCACTGCATAATCCTTCATGGGAATAATGAAGGGATTTAGCTAAAAACTAGGAAGTTTTATCCCCTTCCTTTTCTGCTTTGAAAGTATACGGAATCTCCACAGCTGATTTTAATGTACAAAGCTTGTAGCACCACTTTCCTCTCATCCCCTCCGCTATGGCCATATAACTGGAAGTGATGCATCATTTCTGGTGCTTCATAAATTACTCTTGGGATAACCAAGTCAGAGATCCTGAGAGCCACTTGCTTCTTTCTGCTGCAGACGTGACTCCTCTGCTCTGGCGCTTCCCTTGTGTTGTTGGACCGACCAAATTCTGGGTAGGTGCTTTCCAAAGCACAAGATAGCAATAGCATTTAGACTTATATACCGCTCCATAGTGCTTTAAAGCAGGGGTCTCCAACCTTAGCAACTTTAAGACTTGTGGACTTCAACTTCCTAAAATTCCTCAGCCAGCAAAGCTGGGAATTGAAGTCCACAAGTCTTAAAAGTTGTCAAGGTTGGAGAGCCCTGCTTTAAAGTACTCTCTGAGTGATTTACAAATTTCAGCATATTGCCTCAACAATCTGGGTCCTCATTTTATTGATCTTGGAAGGATGAAAGGCCCAGGATTGAACTCCAGACTGCAGGCAGAGTTAACCTTATACTGCATTATACTGCATTGGCTCCACAGCTCCTTGATGGAACTGACCAAAGTTGCTTGTTAACACATGTTCACTGTTCTCATGAGGGAGTGGTAGAAAATAATTACCCTTTTTTTTTTTTGCAAGAAAAGAATCTTTTAAAAACATATTTGCACTGGTAGCTGTCATCTGGGAAGATACTTCAGGGCATTTATTTTGTTTTATTATTCCACTATGGTGATTACATTGTTAGCAGAGTTATAATAGCTTCTGTTGCAGAGGAAGTCTCTAAATAAAGTTGGTGCCAAGAATTTGGAGCTTTTGATATCAGCTTAGGTTCTGCCTCCCTTTGGTTAAATGGATATTATTCTACTTTTGGTCTTGCCCTGATTTTTAAGCTATTTATGATTTTATGGGTATTATTTTTAGACCTTTGCACTGAATTTTTAAGAGTGTGTTTAATTAATTATAGATACCTCTAATTACACCCTGGTTTGAAGTGTATTAATACAGTTTAACAGAATCAAAAATAGTAAAATGTTGTACTGTTGTCTTCTAGATGCATTATGAGGACAAAAAAGCTAGAAGAAGGGGATGGAGGCTAAAAATATTGGATGTGGACTTACTAAGTTCAGTCCTCTGTTGGTGTGTTGTTTTCCTCATTTGACTAAATAGCTCAATTTGTTTCTTTTGATTTAATTACAGTATATGTGGTGAGTGAGGATTCCTTTTGTTACCAAAAGCAACCAAGAGATTTCTGCTGCATCTGTGTAGAAGCCAAAGAGGTACATAGATCGCTGCTTGCAATGTGTTTCAGTCACCATTTCCTGTATCTAGAAGTAATCCAATTAATTTTAACAAGGCCAGCTGAACAGTTACTGCACCTATGAGGTTTAAATAGTTGGACCTAAATTAATTCATTTACTTTCAGTTACTGAAATTTTTAAAAATAATCCCACAAACATTTTTCCATGAATTATATATATTTAATAATAATAATGTTTATATACCATCTGATTCTCTGTAATGGTATATGGGAGTGACTTTAGGAGGCAGGAGGAAACTGTCTCTCTCAGTGGTCTGATAAATGAAATGGGGGGAGAGGGGATACCTCAGAAGTAAAGTAAGGGAGGAGAGAGGTACTTTCAGACTTGCAAAATTCTATTATTGTAACCTTATTAAAATGTACTGTTAGTACTCATGGCTGGTGCTTTTTGCTGGGACTATCTCAAAAGGCTAACTCTACCAGAGACCCTGGGTGGTTCATAAATTAAAATCAATAGAAAAATAATGATAAATACAAAGGAACCAAATGATGGCAAAACCAGGCCACGATGAGAAATCCAGGCACGTTTCTCAGAAGGGACTTCAGAGACCCTTGGAAAAGGCCTAGGCAGACAACCAGATCTTCAATGCTTTTTAAAAGTGTGGTAGGGTCAGGAGTCACCCAGATCCTAGGAGAAGCCTCACTACAGAAACCAGGCACTTCAATAAAGCAGGCCTATTTCCTCAGGTCCTGATAGATGGCATTATGTAATGGAAAAAACCCAGAGAGTGCCAGTGCTACCAGATCGGATCAGCCAGGCAGGTACTGTGGGAGATAGCCGGTCTCTCCAAATAACTAAGTCTTAATGCAGGTAGTTCTCAACTTATAACCACAATAGTGACCAGAATTTCCATTGCTAAACAATGGGGATGTAAAGCATGGTATCTCCTGACTGCATCACTTAGTGACAGCAATCCCAGCATTCCTCATTGCTGTTGTTAACCAAATTCCACTGGTCGTTAGCCAAGGACCCATCCTAAGCAATTCTGAACCTCCCAGACCTGAGCCTCAGTACTTCCAAGGTAAGGGACTGCCTTCCCTATATTTCCCCACCCTGTCTCTGCCATTTTTCCCTGCCCTGCCCTGCCCTGCCCTGCCCTGCCTGTCCTGCTTTGTAGGGTGACAAGCAACCAGCCCATCCCAGTTCCAGTTGCTCTCATCACCCTGTACTCCCAGGCTCCAGCTTGCCCTATGCTCCATTGCTCCAGCTAAGCTTCACTGACTTCTTGCTTGAGAAGAGAGCTTTCTGTAGCTAGCAGCGAGCAAGAAGATGGCAACATTCAGCTAGGGTGATAAGGGCTATGAGGTGCAGAGGAATAAAAGGGCATAGATGGAGGGAGAGATAGGTGAGGGGTGGAATAAGTGAAGTCATCCTATAAGTACAAGCAGGTTGCCCAAATTTTTATGTTGTTATTGGGTGCTAAAATGGACATAATGTTGGGGATCAGTTGTAAGTACCTCCATTTACCATTCATAACTTTATTATGTATCACCAATCCAATAGCCAGTCAAAGTTATCTGTACTACTATGATATCAGAAAAGTCTTAACAGCCTGTCCTTACGTTGAAAATAATTGGATAAAAGCTGGAAAGCCAGTCTATGGGAGGAGAACGCCAGAGCTGCTGGAGGATTTTTATCATGTAACTCTCCTTCCTTTCACCTAGGAAAATATGCACATCTTAGCTCTTCAATCTATCTATGAAGAGTCAATGCCTCGCCCATGTAAAGAAATGGTACGAGGAGAGATTTTGCCCAGTGCATGGATATTACAACCTGATACCATGAATGGAAAAGACATCACTAAAGTCATATATATGGTACAGGTAGGTATCTTGCAGAGCTGGACAAAAAGTTATTGTAAAATATATTATATATGGTAGATTGCTTTCTACAACATAGTGACAAAGCAAATAAAAATGTATCTGACAGCAATAAATTGTGCAAGGAACCATGACAAGATTTCAAGATTCTTGCTTAGTGAACCTTATAGCAAAGGTATTACTTATACTGACCTGCAGAGTTTTTCACTATTGCATTCTTCTTTATACTTTGCTATAAAACTGTTACTGGCAACAAGCAAAGCAATGAACTTTAGTCAGTATGATATTGGTAGGATGCCAGGCTTCTGAAGCTTCTATTCACAAGAGCACAGGTAGATATTCCCAAGGAAAACCAAAATGAGATGGCATTATTCAAAAACAACTGGTATCCTAGCTCTGACTGTAGATATCCATGGTGGCATAAATCCATCCATTTAATGGCATAAATTCAACCCATTTTATTGCCATTTTTGCAGGGCAGACTATCTGGCCTATTTTATGTCCATTTTTAATACAATACATATGGGTATAAATCTAGTAATATGTTTTTACACTGCTCTATGTGAGTGCCCCCCTAGTTCCTTGCTTATTTTTTTTAATAGCCAAAATGCCCATTTGCTGCAAAATGAAGCTAGCCTCAAAAACTGCTGCTTTTTTTGCTACAGATAGTCCTCAATTTGTAACAATTGGGACTGACATCTGTATTGCTAAGTGATGTGGTTATGCCTGATTTTATGACCCTTTTTTGCTGTGATCAATTGATGAATCACAAGTCATAAAGAGAACCACATGGTCACTAAAGGAATCCAGCTTCCACCAAATTTTGCTTCTTAGAAACCCAAGGTTGCAAATGACAGTGTGGCTCCCAGATGCTACAAGTGTCATAACTACATACCAGGTGCCAAGTGCTTCAAATTTTGATCATGTAACCACAGAAATACTGCAATGTCGTAAATGTGACGAGCAGTCACAAATAACTTTTTTCAGTGCCATCGTATCTTCAAATAGTTGTTAAAAGAATGGTTGTAATTGAAGGACTATATCTATTTACATTAAGGGGAGGCTGGGGATATGTTTCCTCTCTAATATTAATTCTGTGTGCATTGCAAACACAACGTTACAACAATAAACCTCATCCAAGAGATTCTAACTAATATGCGCAAATGTCTGTCATGACAGCTTTAAATGTCTTCAGAACTTAATTCCTAATTGTCGTACCTTACGATTCTTGACAACTATATCTTTTATTTTACGAGAGCGTATGCATCAAGACAAATTCCTTGTGTGTCCAATCACACTTGGCCAATAAAGAATTCTGTTCTGTTCTGTTCTGTTGTTCTGTTCTGTTCTGTTCTGTTGTTGTTCTGTTCTGTTCTGTTGTTGTTGTTCTGTTCTGTTCTGTTGTTGTTCTGTTCTGTTCTGTTCTGTTCTGTTCTGTTCTGTTCTGTTCTGTTCTATTCTATTCTATTCTATTCTATTCTATTCTATTCTATTCTATT
>WNWU01000001.1:39254642-39486702 GCA_012654045.1 Ptyas mucosa | reverse complement strand
TATTCTATTCTATTCTATTCTATTCTATTCTATTCTATTCTATTCTAAAAAAGATGCTAAGATGTGCAAAGGATTGTAATCAACCAGTTCCTTATCAACTGGAGAAAAGCTTGATATTGTTGCTCTTTGAAACCCACATTCACAGGGGTAGAAGACTTCTGCAGTACATTCCACTGTAGGCGTTCTCTTATATGTACCGCATGGATGTTATGGGTGCAATCTTTGTAGAATTATTCTTGGGTAGTTAAGGTAGTTCTTGATTATGATCATTCATTCAGCAACTGTTTGAAATTATGAAGGCGCTAAAAAATGTTACGTGCAACTAGTTCCCCAAAGTTACAGGTATCGCAGTGCCGCCTACGGTCACATCATCAAAGTTTGGGCGCTTGGCAGCTCACTCACACCTACAGTACAACTGAAGGAGCACTTCAACTACCCCCACCAATCTTTGGGCCACCCTGTAAAAAGTAGCACTGTTTTTCAGAAGCACTCGGTATTGAATAGCATTGTCAAATATTGGCTAAGATTTTTTTTTTCCTTTTGAATTATTGCAGGTTGACCTTGGTGCCCCAGCGATTCCTGCAAGACTTCTGAGCTCTTTTGTAAAGAGACAGCCTTTGGTAATTGCTCAGCTTTCCCATTTTCTCACCACTTAGATGGGCATAATATACACTATCAACAAACTCTGTTTCAGTAACAAAATGTAAATACCAGCAACAGCAGAATTTGCTTTCTGAAACTGGTGGCAGGAGGAAAGCCTTGCCAGACCACACAGAATCATAAATGGTTACTCCGCATTACAAATATTGTTCTCGTTCAGTTAGAAAAGAACCTTGAATGAGATTTTTGTCTGGTGGTTTAGAGAAAAGGCAACCTTTACAGATACACTGGTCAAGACGTTTTCCTTGAAATATTGGTTTTACGTTGAATTTCTCTTTCGACCAGATGATTATGGAAAGATTTCTGGTGCAGTAAAACACAAAAGAACTTTTTTTTATTATTATTTTAAGGAACATTTCATTTTGGAAGCTAAACTAAGCTACTATAAAGCTCTTTGTAGAGTGCCTGATCAATGAAAAATGCATAATAAGTCTACAGTGTTACTGGCTGGAGAAGCAACTCACTCTCAAGGGAGTATTAAATTGTGAAAATGAGAACTGGTTTTGGTTTCTCAGTCAGAAATGCAACTCAGGAAGAGAGACAATGTTCTGCTACAGGATACATGTTTTCGCACTACAGAATCACTCCGCCATAAGACTACATGTTGAAAACCAGTAATATAACAGCTTTAACACAACTGCAAATTTCTTACGTAGCTACCACTACATTCTGAATGTTGGGAGAGGAATTCCTGTCACAGCATCTCATTCAACAAATATCCTTGCCACTCTTCTTTTCCTGGAAGAGCAACAGTAATGAAAATAAGCTCAAAGCAGAGGAAGTCCACCATGGTTTTACCCCATGACTTTTATCAGGTTGAAAATCTAACCTCTCAGCCTCAACTGTTCGTGTCATATCGATTTGCATTCCCCGTGAGCTGCTTTATAAAATTACATTTTTCTACTTACGTTCTTCAATGTCTTTTTTTTAGTAATAAATACGATTGTATAAAATAAGCCACATTCACGTAATTAGGTTCAAAGTGAACGAGCATAGAATTAACATTCTCATCCCTCACTGTTCCTATAGCAATTAGTGCTTGAAAGTAAGTTTTATTCATGTGAATGCGCACCCTATCTGATTCAGGTTATTTCTGAGAATACAAATCAAGTTATGTAACCTAGAATTACTGCTACCTATTACCATTTTCTGCAAGCCAGCTTTTAGTATTTAGAAACTTGCTAATCCTGGCGGAAGACAGTAGCATATTTCTTGTCAAGAAAATTGAATGATTTATGCCTGTGTGGTCCCCAGGAGTCAAATTGATTTGAGGGTGACTTATTCCCCCTTGAGAGCTTAACGTTTTACATCCAGTCTGTTACTACAATTGCCCGCAACTTACTTGCGGCATTTTATGAAGTAAAAATTACTAAGTGGTATTGTTCCTTAAAACAGAACTGAGAGTTTGGGAGAGAAGACAGAAAGGCTGTAAAACATGTCACTGTTTTTCTATATTAATTGGAAAGCAATTAAATTTAATAATTATGGTAGCATAAAATAGTAAGAAATGACAGGTTTTCAGAGGCTGCCCACAGACAACATGGTGTTTTCCGTATCTTATTTTTGCTGGACTAGGTAAAGAGAATTCTCCCTTTCCCCACAAATATGTGGAAAGTGCCTTTGAATCTTAAAAGGGAACTGCTTGCGCTTTTTTTTTTTTTGGTTAAACAATGGGGTGTAAAACTAATTCACTGATCTGAATTAGTTGGGGACTGGGCAGCATAAATGAAACTATATTTCAGTGCATACTGACTTGGCTTTGTTAAATAGACATCAACTTGGCGTGTAGCACAAGCAATAAGCATCAGATGATCTAAATAAAGCACAGATGGTTACTGACAAAATAAATGTTGATCAATGCCAAGAAGTAGATTCAACTATAGAAATAATGTGTAGCATCGGAAATACTAGCTTTGTTGTCCTTTGCGTTATTTGAAGTGGGAGATAGAGATTATCTTCTCTACCAGAAATCACATTATTTAAGATGGGAAGCAGATCTGATTCTAGGACTGCATTCTAAGAATCATCGGCTACTCACTGTGTTTATTTTTTCCTTTACTTTTTGAACCTGGCACCCCTATTAATGAATCAAGCAATTTTAGAAGGCACATCTAAGATGGACTCCTCTCATAACACAGATGTGCTTGTCAAAGGATAATGTTTTATTGTACAGAGCATCAGATGTTTATTTTTATAACTGCATACAACTGTTTATTTCTATGTTTACAACTTAAGTTATTTATATATACTTATTTTGAAATGATTTTATATGCTGAAGCTAATTATGTTTATGGTTATTCAATTAATGTATGCTTTCTAGAAATAATTGTTACATTGAAATATATTTATATAATGATTTTTGCACTTATAACACTATGGTACCTGTGAATGTCTGGGGTAGGAAGAATAGTCTTAAAGTGGGGCAAAATCTTTTATTGAATGTGACAAAATATACCACTTTATTGAAACATACCTTCAGCCCATATCTGCTTTTAACCAAGATTGCTATTTTCATATCCTCACAATAAATACTTTTTTTATATATAGAAAATGGCTAAAAGTCGCATTTTTCCTGTTGAATTCTTTCCCCCTTCACTCCCACACAAAATAAATCTTACTATTTTAGAATGCCAGAGTAAATAACTTAAGCCAGTGTTTCTCAACCTTGGCACGTTGAAGATGTGTGGACTTCAACTCCCAGAATTCCCAAGCCAGCAAAGCAAAGCTGGCTGTGGAATTCTGGGAGTTGAAGTCCACACATCTTCAACGTGCCAAGGTTGAGAAACACTGGCTTAAGCCATGTATTTTCTACACATTTTTCAGAATAGAGCTTCTGAATAGCCCAGCAAAACCTAACCCAGTAGCCATCTCATCCAGAAATCTGCTGAGTAAAATTTTCAGAATTACTTCTAAAACAGACAGAAAAAGGCAATCTGTAGCATGCACCGATTTCACCCATTTAGCTTTAATAATAAAACAAGCAGGTTTCCAGAAGAAAACTACATTACTATATAGTGCAAGAAAAAGAGAAAGGAAAAGATACAGTCCATAGGAAATTCAGTCTCGTATCAAAGTAAAGTTATGTCAGTCCTTTTCTCAGCCTTTTCCATTGGCAAGATTGTAGAGCCGTCTTCTATATAAATATTTTTAAAAGCAACTATTTCAGTTTATAATTAAATGGTGGCATCATCCAAAACAATATTCCTCATAAAACTATTTTTCTCTCCATTAGAAAATCACAAATACAAAATGTGGCAAGGGCAGGCACCCTTTAAAAAAATCCAAGCCAATATTGGTGCTCTCATAGCAATGATTATATTTCCAGACGAAGTTCAACTGAAAAAAATCAAGTATGAGCATCCATTAAATACCCGATTAAATACCAAGCTTACATTTAATTTTACTTGTCAATGGCTCGATGGGCTCCACTGCAAGGCAAGAATCCCCTTCATGTTGGAAACAGATCCCTTCAGCGTGTCTCACCCATCTATAAAGATTCTGGAACTTGGAAGCCACACATTTCTATACAAAAAGAGTTTTGTTCCTGCAGTTCTAATTAAGGTGCTTGACTTGGCTTTTTCCTTGTCTTCCAATACAGTGCACTGGAGAGACCATCTTTGAGGACAAGATCCATACTAATTCTGAGTGCAATTTTGTCAAGGCATTTATAAGCAATCCCAATAATTTTTAAACATGGCAATTCTGCTAACTTTGGGCTGCAACGGTTTCTCTTGGCTGCGATCCTAAATCACATGCGAAAGTCTTTGGCTCTGTAGTGTGAGTTTTGGAAATGAATATTCTTAACACAGCTTCTAATTCCTTGGAAAAGTCCTACAAAGAAAAAAAAAGCCCAGCTATTAGCAATATCTGATAGGGATTTTTCGACATTAAAGTTCACTAACAATGCGAAATAAAATAATAGCACCATTGTTAAATTGAAGTGTTCTGAAGATGCCAGGATCTTCCCCGAAAACTGGAGAAATATGGGAACAGAGCTGCTGATAATTCTGAGTGTACATTCCATATATTGGAGCAACACAGAAATTAGTTTTATCTAGCTCCCTTCAGCCTTCACTTACTAATCATAATGTTCTGACAAAATGCATCTTGAGCTATGGTCTAACAGTCAGAAGAACTGCCTGTCAAAACCAACGATGTAAACAAATCGGGAAGCAATTTGTCTATATGATATTATCTAGATAGTAGATAATATAATTCTACAAAGAGTTCATTGTCTCCTGATTGTTGTAGCTGCCACCGTTTGAAACTTTTGTAAGGGTGGCTCATCATAGAACATTTTGTAACCAAGACTTAGCTATCAGATCTAGCCAGCTGAGAAATCATTACAACTGATACATTAATTATAACTGAGTAAATGCTGCTTGTCACCACTGATACCTGGGAATTCAGGTATCAGTTGGAGATCAAGCAACACGCCTAGGCTGCAAATATCTTCTTTCAAAAAGAATGCAATTCTATCCAGGACGTCCAATTTCAGAACATGGTTTCTTACTACCAATTGAAGTGATCCCACATAATCAACATGATGTACTTCTGGAGTTGCAGAGCTACACATTCAGAAATGTTATATGTGTGATTCAAACAATCATTTCTCACTACTTCTGGATGAAATTGGTTTTTTTTAAATTAATAGTCTCACTGGCATCATTAAGGCAGGATAAACACACCCCTTCTACAAGGAAGCAACACTCAGTCCCAGGGTCTCAAAATTCCAATTGTCACAATTGCCTCTCTGGGAGTAGTTCATAAAATACCATATTTTTTGGACTATAAGACGCACCAGAGTAAAAGACGCACCAAGATTTTGAAGAGGAAAAAGAGAAAAAAATAGTTTTTGCCCTCCACGCGTCCGGTTTTTGCCCTCACCAGCCCCGAGGAGCACTCTGCGGGCCTCCCAAACCCTCTGTGTGTCCCATTTTTGCGAAAAATGGGCCTGTTTTTCACAAAAACAGGATGTGCGGGGCAGTTTTTCAGGAGGCCAAAAATGGCTGTATTCAGTGTATAAGACTCACCAACATTTCCACTCTCTTTTAGGGGTGAAAAAAGTGTGTCTTATACTCCAAAAAGTATGGTACCTAGTGACCCAAAAACGATAAAAATCCTGATAATACTATTAAATAAAACCTTATTAAACTTTAAAAAAAAAAACTAGTACTTTTCCATATCATATTGGTCATTTCAGCCATCCTCTTAGAAGCATTCCAAGTTCCCTTTTCATTCAAGCTGTCATACCTTTTGCTTTGCCATTGTTAGGGGGGGGCTGACGTTGTGAAAAGGAAGATAGTGTGAACTAAAGCTATATGGAGCACTATTCAAAAACACTGAAGAATATTTAAACATTAATTTTCAACAGTGTACTCCAGAACATAAATATTTGTTTGTGCAGAATACAGAAACATTATTACAAATATAGGAAAAAAGGACCCCCAGACCAACATGTTCACAGAGTAAACCTACCAAAGGCCACGTTTGCTTCTGGAGGTCATGCAAACCATGCTCTATCTCTGTACTTGTCATCAATCCGTGCTCAACAAGGCCATGAAGCATGAATAAAAACAAGCCCCACTGCAATAAAACAAAAACAAATATCACCAGCCTTACCCACAATGCTTATCATGCAAACCTAAAGACCACACTGAGCAGTGCTCTGAGACATACAGTTGTTCGTAATGAATACATTAACAAATTCCTTGGGGGGCAAATGCAACTGGATCACATTGCTAGCAGGGATGCAAGAGCCATTACTAAAGAAATCATATATGCAGAAATATCATATCAACTCAAATGCTTTTCTTTTTAGTGATGGCTAATTCATCTACAGATAATCTATTAAAGAATTTAGCCTTCAGCTCCCTTTATAATGTGTAAATTAGTGGAAATAACTGGAATATACTGGTTTATTGAAAATCACTGAAAATCAGCTGAGAAATATTACATAGCAATATTACCTGGAAATATGACAGGTAGCAGAGCAACAGATATGGTTAAGTTTAGAAATTCAACAGAAATTGAGACATACATACACTATCCTGGGACCAGGGGTGAAATGTAAAATCTGTTACTATCGGTTCTGTGGGCGTGGCTTGGTGGGGTGTGTGTAATGTGACTGGGTGGGCGTGGCCAACTTTTTTTTTTTTAAACTTTTCAAAACATTTTTTCTAATGCTTTGAAAAGCCTCTCTGCCGATCAGGACCTCAGCTGGGATCGTCAGAAAAATGCCTCTCTGCGGATCAGGGAACTCAGCTGGGATCGTCAGAGACTTTTGAAAGCATTTTTTTTAATCACCTCTTCAGTCAAGAGGTTGCAGAAAAAAATGCTTTGAAAAGCCTCTGATGATCCCAGCTGAGCCACACGATCATCAGAGGCTTTTTTTTTTTTACTTTTAAAAGCATTTTTTCATCGGAAGAGGTTGTAGAAAAAATGTTTTTAAAAGTTTTTTAAAAAAGCCTCTGATGATCATGCGGCTCAGCTGGGCATGTGGGGGGTGCAGGGATTTTTGCTACCGGTTCTCTGAACCACCCGCCGCCATCGCTACCAGATTGGGCGATCCGGTCCGAACCGGGAGCATTTCACCCCTGCCTAGGGCACATACAGTATATTTTCCTTCCTTCATTTCTTTGTTTTCATTAACACCTGGAGTTTCTGTTAAATTCATATTTTGCTTTCTGATTTTTTTAATATAGTCTATTGTTAAAAATCTACTATTGAGTTTTTAAAATATGTATGTTTGCATTTTTAATAATACTTTTTGTAGATAAATTCCATATCAATTCAACAATTCTATTCTGCGAGGGTACACATCTATATGCAGCTTTGAAATTCCCCAGAAATATTCAGGCAAGAGAATAAACTAACAGAAAAAAGATGAAATAAATTGCATTCTTTAGAGTCAAAAGTCTTACTCTGACACGGAAAGTTTACCCCTTCTTTTCTGATCCCAAGAAATAAGAGGTCAATAGGATGAGTTGATTTTTGTTTTATGGCATTGCTTTTTCGTCTCATTTGCTCCAAACCAAAAAGTAGAAATAGGGAAAATACCTACTAAGAAAAAGAAACCTTCTGTCTCACTGAGGGGTGTTCGGGAGCACTTTTTTCTAATTTTATAATAATGGATTTAAGTAGCTAAAAAAGTTACTGCCATATTAGCAAATGCTTTTCATATACACCCCCCAGTTCTCAAAAATATACTCAGGGGGTCTTTCTATTTTTCTGTATCGATTCTTCCAGATTAGCCAAAGACTGACTTTCTTTCCTACTTCATGTGCATAAAAAAAGAAAGAGCAAGAACAGTGAGATTTGGAAGTGTCTCTAAAAGGTTTTGAACAGCCCCACCTCATGATCTTTGTTGCCTGCAAGGTAGGTGATGTTTTTTTGACTGAACATCAGGTGTAATGGTACAGGTGCCTGAAAATTATCTTTCCAGATAGACAGAAGAGATTTCAGGAGACTGGAGATGAGGTGGTACTTCGATTGCTGCTGTTCTGGCATTTTGGGAGATGTAAAGTTCAGCTCCTGGATTGGAACACGATCTGAAACTATAAGCAAGTAAAATGGAAATATTGGCTTTATCTGTGAGGCTCCTTTCCAATCCTGCCAGCCCCTTTAAAAGGTTTCTAGAAACTTCACAACAGATGGGGAGCCTTCTTAGCATTCACATCCAATGGGAACCTCTGAACATTCTTTAAGCAGGAAAATAGGCAGCATTGGGACTGGGGAGCTGGAATGACCCAGCTTGAAATAATCAATTTTCTTTTATGTAGAAAAAAGCAGCCCAGACCAATTATGCTGCAAAACAGGCTGTTAGCATCACCGTAGCTAAACATTTAATGAAAGCAGAACATTTCAGGTGATTTGAAAATCTTTTTTTTTTTCATTTTGTTAGGCTAACTCAAAAGGTTTATATTATTAAAGTTTTGAAACTTGGTAATCCAAGCAGTCTGGCTTTATATACTAGTCCACAAATTCTGAAGTCAGGTTCAGTATAATTCATTCAGGTTATATATGGCTCAATATGATTACAGGGTCGTACAAAGGGAATTTTATAACTGACTGAAGAATGAAAGATTAAGGAAAAAAAGGAATGCTTATAAAAAGGAAAATGTTAGCATTCTAACCTAGCAGTGATGCCAGCTCAATGGTGCACTTAGCCAGCTGTTGCTCTGATGCTGTGCAGATGAACTGAAACACAGAAAAATGAAATATTTCTATTCATGCAATATTTATGTACAGTATCCATATAATCAGATATTGCAATGATTAATACAAATATTTATGTGACTGTGCTTTAGAATACACACTAATGGAGCCTACTTTCAGATAGTTTATTGCCGAACTTTGCATTTATTTTAGAAATGAAGCATACATTTCGTAAGAATCTAAGAATGGTCCTGCTGGATCAGACTAAGGACGGCCTTATTCGAGTATTTGTTCTCAGGGGTAAGCAGAAACCTGGGAAATTGTCACAAACAGCAGGTAGATCATAGAATCTTAGTTAAAAGGGTCATAGGAGATCACAGAGTCCAAATGCCCGCATGCTATAGGATTCATCACACCTTCTCCAATAGATGACTATCCAGCCTGTTTGAAAACTCCCAAGGGGAAGAAACCACTCCATACAATAACCTATTCTACGGATTCATACTGTGAGATCTTCTTCCTAATGTCTAATCTGTATCTACACCCTTGAAGTTTCATCCCACTCATTCCGCTAATAGTTACTGATAAACCCAAACTTCCAAAAAATTATCTAATTCTCTTTAAAAAACCTACAAAATTAGGGCTGCCACTATATCTTATAGTAATGATTTGCATAGTTTACTTCCACACCTATATAAATATTTTGCATTTTTGTTTACAAAACATTTTCTACGGCCCCCAACCACTTTGGCACTAGGGATCAGTTTTGTGGCACACAATTTTTCAGTGGATCAGGGGTGATGGTGATGGTTTCGGTTTCACTTCCTCGCCCGCCATTCACCTGAAGCTGTGCGGCCTGGTTCCTAACAGGTCACGGGCCACTAGTGGTCTGTGGCCCAGCGTTTGGGGACCCCTGTGCTATGAAATATCCCAACAAGAACTTTTCCTTAGAGAAAAAGACACAAAATCAGAAACAACAAGACAACTTAAGCTGAATAAAAAAATGAAGCTACCTTTCTGCACTGAAGTGTCTGGCTCACCCTTCCCAACAAGCTTTCCAAGTCAGCAAACTGGATTTCTTCATTTTCTTCTCTTGGGCCTATAGCAACACAGAGCAGATCCTAGAATAACAGAAGCATTTGTGATTCAGGATGCATATAAGTATTCTAAGAACTCAACATATTGAAAACACAACTTTTCACAATGGACAAGAATCACAATCCTCAACCCATTTTTAGGCTTCTGCCACCCCCAAACAAGCAAGCAATATTACAGAATTTCTACCTACAAAATTCTGGAAGGGTGAACAGTAAAATCCACAATGGAGAGTGACCTTACTTTGCACAAATTGCTGACAAAGGGCAGATAATAGCAGAGACAGACCTTGATTTCACTGATTATCTGAGAAGGGAATGCTGTTTGATGGTGGCAATTTGGAGGGCAGTCCTTCTTCCTCAGTGTAATTTCATTGGCACTGGACGGGGAAAGCATCTGAACTTTTAGCATGCGACTGAAGGTAGCTTTTACTTCTCTTTTGATCAGGGCTGTAAGAAACAAACAAATGAACAAATAAAAATACAGCTATTCTGTCAACAATCTATCCATTTCTGCATTCAGACTGAATCAATTCTGGAATCTACAGCTTCCCTAATGTTAGTTGAAACTTAAAAACTTTTACCCTTTTATTATCAGTGATGGAAACCTTGAGCCACAATAATGAACAGGTTGGGGTAGGAGTATATGATATTTTTATTCCAAACTCTTTATGGATAATAACTAGCAGCCTGAGCTGGCCTGAGCTCAGTAATTACCACAATCAATCAACTAAGTACAAGAAGGAACTTGCTGTATTTTTATTCTCAAAATAAAAGTGGTAACAAGAGACAAGCCACTGTCGGTTTATAGGCAGGCAATCAAGATATTACGATTTTGTCCAGCTTTTAATTATTTTACATGGTTGTTATGAAACAATGTGACACACGTTCTTTTATAAATAAAAGTGCACCATGTGACAGCAATAGTTTAAATGTCTCAGTCTACCCTACATAATCACATTAGCCTTGATTACTAAGGATTCGCACTAAATAAAAGTTAAAGTGAAAAACTGAATACCTGCAATATTTGTTGAAAGCCAACTGCAGGCCTTCTCGATAGCCAGTCCCACTGCAATATTTGCTGCACAGTTCAAAACCTTGGGCATGAGAATAACAATGACATATTGTTACTTCTGGAAGCCTCCTGAAAGCTTCCACTTGTGTAATGAAAGGGGACAGAGCAATTCCCGTCTGGACTACTGTAATGCTCTCTACGTGGGGCTCCCCTTGAAGAGCACCGGAGGCTCCAGCTGGTCCAGAATGCGGCCACACGGGTGATTATGGGAGCAAGACGGCGCTCCCATGTAACACCTCTCCTGCACGAGCTGCACTGGCTCCCGGTGGTCTTCCGGGTGCGATTCAAGGTGTTGGTTACCATCTTCAGAGTGCTCCATGGCTTAGGACCTGGGTACTTACGAGATTGCCTTCTGCTACCAATAACCCCCCCCCCCCCCGCCAGTACGCTCCCACAGAGAGGGACTCCTCAGGGTGCTGTCGGTCAAACAATGTCAACTGGCAATCCCCAGGGGAGAGCCTTCTCTGTGGGGGCACCCATCCTCTGGAATGAATTGCCCCCGGAGATACGGATGATTCCTGACCTACGCACCTTTCGCCATGCCCTAAAGATGTTATTGTTCCAACAAGCTGGGCTGGCCTAAACATTAATTTTAATAATTGCTTTATTTTTTAATGATGTCGGGGCCAAATTATTTTATATGTTTTTAAATTGTTTTTAAATTTTATATATGTGTTTGTTTTATTTTTGGCTGTGCACCATCCTGAGTTCTTCGGGAGAAGGGCGGTATAAAAATTAGATTAAATAAATAAATAAAATTCAATGAAATAGTACAAGCTATGTAACCGTACAAGCTATGAAGAAGCTTCTTCTTGGATGAAAAGCAAATGTCTTCAAAGAAAAACCAGAAAGTCCAGTTGCCTCTTGAAAAAGCACATGGACAACCATGACCTGGATGATTGAGAATCTCCATAGACAGTACAAGCTACAGCAAACAAATTAAACTGAAAGAAAAACTGAACCAGACAAAAAAATTGAAAAATTGATTTCAGCCTCTCACTCTCTAACTATTGAAGATGGAAACAGGCTACAAGTGCCTACGCCAGTGATGGCTAACCTTTTTGCCATCGTGTGCCAGGAGAGGGGGGGGCGGGGGAGGGTCGTGCGTGCACGTGCCCACACGCATGTGCGCGCAACCCCACTCCCCCCCTCCTGGCACATGATGGCCTGGTAGGCCCGTTTTTCTTTCTTACCTGGCTCCAGATCCTGTCTATTTATCTGGGAAGGGCGAAAACAGCCTTTCCCACTCCCATGGAGGCTCTACGGAGGCTGAAAGTGGGACAGGAAGTGACTTTTTTGCTGTCCCCAGCCTCCAGAACCTCTCTAGGAGTCTCTAGGAGCCTCTCTAGGAATCTCTAGGAGCCTCTCTAGGAGTCTTTGGAGGCCGGGGACAGCAAAAAACATCACTTCCTGTCCCACCGGAAGTTAGGAAATGGGCCCTTTCAGCCTCCGTAGGGCCTCCAAGGGAGTGTGAAAGGCTGTTTCTGCTTTTCCCAGATAAATAGACAGGATCTGGAGCCAGGTATGAAAGAAAAACGGGCCTTCCCCACCCCCCCAGTCCCTCCAGAGGCAGGAAATAGCCTGTCTCCCTACTTCTGGTGGGCCCAGAAGGCCTGAAAATCAGCTGGCTGGCGGGCGCATGCGCCCCAGAGCTGAGCTGGCGTGCCCACTAATATGGCTCCGTGTGCCACCTGTGGCACGCGTGCCATAGGTTCGCCATCACGGGCCTACGCCAATCTGAAGGTTCAAAAAAGTTGCCCTCAAGTTTTCTAGGTCTTGGCATACTTGGGTAGATAAAAGTTGGGGAAGATCATCCTATGGCACCAGTGCAGATGATAAATAAGGACTTGTTTTGGCTTCTTCAACTGTTGTCAAAAAGGGGTTCCATAGAAATTGGCCCTTTGAATCGACCGAAACATTTACTTTTCTATTTGCAAAAATACAGGTGAATACAGAATGATACATCTGCCTTAACACAACTGACTGAAGAGTACTGTGATTTTAAAAACTTTGTATTTTATTTGCCCAATGGTTTTAACAAAGGGATCCAAATTCATTAATCTGTGCAGTTAATAAGTAATTTAAATGAATTAAGCGCTCAGAGATTTTAGCACATTATTTTGTCTTCAAACTTCAGCTACCTGATCTAAAGTGATCGAGGCAACAATAAAAATGCAACTGTGGAGCACCATACAATGTTTTATTACGGTCTAGTAGTAAAAAAGGAAAAAACGTGTGTCCAAAATACTTACAGCTGCAGAGGTCTCTTCTGGCAGCAGGATTTTCACAGCCTCAGGGGCCTTCTTCCTACAAAATCTAGAAATATATATATGTGGAAATGTTTTAAGAAACAGTTACCTAGGCAGGTTAACTTTTCAGGAGCAAAGGGCTGCATTTTGAATAATATAGCAAACCTTCAACAACAAAAAAAGGACAAACACTTAGGCTAAAAAGCATCATTTTAATTCTGCAAAATCAGAGCGAAAACCAGAATTAAGTAACATTAAAATTAGGACTTCATAAAGCATTCAAAGATGTGATTCACCATGTAAGTTAGAAAGTGAAGCACCATTCCTAAAACAGCAACATCTTTCAGAAAATGTAGCTATAGATGCTGTGAAAGCTGTTTCCAGCTGTCTATTGTGTGTACCCAAGCAGCTCCTTCGTTTGGCGAGAGGTTCCGGAGGAAAGCATGGATATTCAGATCGCTGGAGATAGCTTTTGAAGTAACTGCATGAATCTTCAAACTGAAATGACTCTTTGAATGCTTCAAGGAAGATTCTTTTTGCTGAGGTCAAAAAATTAAGCAAAGTGCCTATTTCGAAGTACCTCTGTATAGCCCTAATGACAAATAACGCAACTGAGCATCAACATTCCCACAGGTCACCCACTCCTTTTAAAGTGACACCATACAAAAAAATAGTGAGCATAAATAAATATGCACAGTGCAATCAAGGCAGTTCTCTCTACCTAAATGAATTTTGCAGAGCACATTTTATCTGCAAATAAATGTCATAATAGCAACTCCTGCCATAGGGCAAATGATAAGGAATTTTAATTACGGATGTTGCTGTTAAATTCTCTAACCTATAATCAGAAGCATGAGATCAAATTGTTTCATACTGCTGGAAAAAGCTCCTAAAAACATTCTACATTTTAAGGGATAAATAGACACCAAAAACAATTTTTTTATCTAATAATGTTCCTCCTTACTCTTTGCCCTGGATAAGAGCTTGTGCTCCTTCTTGATTCAATTGCGAACATACTGCATCCAATAATTTGTCATGATTGCCATCTTCTGCCTTCATAGCATCTTGCAAAATGACTTCAGCTCTTTTAACCAGCTCTGCTACCAGGGTTGCCCTACAAGAACCAAAATTTGGAAGATGAAGGGGGGGGGGGAACCCAGCCATCTCTTGAACTTCATTTCTCAAGGTATCTTACAAAAGTGCTAAATAAAAAAACAACAAAAGCCTCTCAGAAATAATCAGAAGCAATCAAACACAACAAATTAAGATGTCTGGAATTTCTAATTTAAAAAAAGACCCCCACTCTTACTTGATATGCTTGACACAATTTGATCCAATTCTCTCTGCCACAAATTCTACTGTTCTCCGCAGAGATGGGGACTGATTGTGAAAGAAGGCTTGTTCCAGATCTGCCTATTAAGAAAAAGAAAAGCAAGAACCCTCAAGAAATTAGAATATCCCAACTTATCTATTACCTCCGAAGAGAAACACTCGACTCTCAAAAGTAATTTGCTTGTTCCTTTTTTAACCTTAACATTCTTTTTTTTTTAAAGAGGGAAGACAGAATGAATGAGAAATAAAAAGAAAATAATCACTGCCCTCCCTGCAAGAGAGCTGAGACATAATTCTTCAAGACTGTACTTTTTCCTACTGGCACCACATTCAAATGTTCTTCACTTGACTGCCTACGTCTTCTCTTCTTTATGTCAACTCGAATTAACTATCTTCTGCATGCGTGTCACCAAAATAAAGGGATATATGATGTTCAGGTTTTTATTTAAAAGAACACGCCATTGAAATAAGTGTGCATAGAGTCCTAATGCAAATATAGGAAGTAAATTCATCATACCAATATATCTAGAAAACTCAAGCTTTCTTTTATAAGGATGAAAAAAGGAAGAAGTGACCGATAGCTACAGAAAAAGCCATCAATGTATAGCATCCACAATATTTGAAGCTGTAGATTGAATTCACTGAAGGAAGAAAATGGAGGTGCTGCTTGCTAGAATGTCTTTCTTAAGAATGTAGTAATTGCTTATTCTTAAACAGTTATTACATTCTTCCACTAATGCAGAGATGAGCATGGCAACATAGTGAGTACCATTTACTCACTATGAGTAAATTATGTCCTTAAATACCCATAGTAAAGGCCTCAATGAAGCCAGGTACAGAGTTGGATAGGAGAGGAACTGGTGATATTGGGGAGACTGAATCCTGGAAAATGCACACCTATCTATAGGAAGTCCTTGACTTACGACCACAATTGAGCCCAAAATTTCGGTTGCTAAGCGAAACAATTGTTAAGTGAGTTTTGCCACATTTTACGACTTTTCTTGCCACAGTTTTAAGTAAATCACTACAGTTGTTAAGTTAGTAATAAGGTTATAAGAGAATCTTGCTTCCCCGTTGACTTTGTTTGTCAGAAGGTCACAAAAGATTATCATGTGACCCCAGGACACAGCAACGATCATAAATATGAGCCAATTGCCAAGCATCTGAATTTTGATCACGTGACCATGGGGATGTTGCAATGGTCATAAGCAGCGGTGGGTTCCAACCGGTGTTACCACCAGTTCACTTCGTGCACGCACTTTACGCCCGATCGGCAGCTCTGCTCAGGGTCACATGACTGGGAAGGAACATGGCGGAGTCCTGATCACTGCATTAAACTATCCACTGTCAAATGCATAGTGATTCTGCTACAATCCTTATTATTGCTATAAAACTGGATTTTGCAACTTGCATAGGATGCCCCTTACCTGAAGTTTTTGCTGAGTGAGGGAAGGTTTTGGAGCTAAGGCCTCTGTAGCAGTTGGGGTTATTTTTCTTATATAGCCACCATTTTTTCCTCCACTTCCCAACACAAAAGAAGACAATAATTTCCTCAACTCACCTATGGCAAAGGAATACTATGTGTTATGCATGGAGCACAAAATGGATGGTGGTGGTATAAAACAATTCTAAAGGAAGGTCAGTGCTGCTCAGCATTACGTTTTTGGATTTATCATTCCAGAAGTAGCATCACCACTTGGCTCTTAATGCAATTAGATGGAAGTTCACTATTTGCAAATCCAACTTTATGCATTTAATACATAATACATAATACAAAAAATACCGCCCAGGGTTATTCTGTGGTAAGATGGACGGCCAATAATTTTTATAAATAGGTACTTAATACACATAAATAACTTCAACTACTTGCTTCAAAACAGTTCCTTTAAGAGTTTCCAAGTCAGGAAGTATTTAAAGTACACAAACATGATGTAATAGACATAAACACAGTTATTCATTCTTACCCTTCAAAGTATTTAAAATGTAATCAGTCACAAGTTAAGGTTAGAATAGTAATTACATTCAATGTTATAGCAAGGTGTGAACATTAAGCAAGAATGTACTATAATATAACGTAATAATACAATATATTAATACAATATAATGTAATAATGTAACATAGCATAGCCTAGCATAGCATTAGAATAGCATAGCATAGCATAAGAATAGCATAGCATTAGAATAGCATAGCATAGCATAGCATAGCATAGCATAGCATTAGAGTAGCATAGCATAGCATAGCATAGCATATAATATAATATAATATAATACAATACAATACAATACAATATAATATAATATAATATAATATAATATAATATAATATAATATAGCTTCAGAAAGTAATAATTTCTAGTCAGGCAATTAAACATTCTCCGTTGGGATTATGCAATTCCAAAAAGAGAAAAATTTCTCAAATCTTGTTTTTTCCACAGAATATACTCTGAAATAAAAGACTCACCAAGGTAAGGACAACAGGTATAAAGCAACTGTTGATCAACCAAAGGCACAGAATCCTAAGAAACGGGGGGGGGGGGGGGGGAGAAGTAACAGATTCACTTTCCAATGATATATAAAAAACCATAGAATGCCTTTCATCTGCAGATCACTGCTATGTGAGAAATGATGCAGGCAGTAGCATTAGCCAATTAGCCAGTGTGTATCTGCTTGACATACGCACGCTGCCTAGGTGCTTATAGACACAAATTTACCAGATCCTGAACTGTGGTCACGGACTCCAAAGACAATTCTTCCGATCTCACTTCACCAGCAAAGAACAAGTTTTCTGGAACAGTCGGCACCTGGAAGGCAAGTCCTGAACAGTTAATCTTCCAGGGAGGAGACGTCCATAGGCTCACACTAGTATTTCTATTTCATGTTTAAAAAATACAAGGGAATGCTAGAAAAGGCCTCTCATTTCTAAAAAATCTGAAAAGAAACCAGTAGCATACTTGAAAAAGCCATCCTAAAACTGCGAGAATCAGTAGCTTATTCAGGAAGCACATCTTTTTATCTTCAGAAAGTAGCAGATACCTATAAAAGAATGAGAAGAAAACAAAAAAAAAAAAAACCTTCATTGTATTAATTTGACCTCTTCCTACTATGTCCTTATTCTTTAAATGAATAATTTTTCAAACTTGGCAACTTTAAGACTTGTGGACTTCAACTCCCAGAATTCTCCAGCCAGCATAGCTGTCATAATGTCTTAAAACATTAGGGCTATAAAGTCATCAGCATTAAATCCACAACTAGATTTTAAAAGTTGGCTATCTGGAGATTGTACATTAAAGGAGGGTTCTATACATTCACAAAAGGTCTAACATTTCTAGCTGGAGAAATTATTACAAACAGAAGATATTATGCTACATCGACTATCGCAAGTTGAGCTTAACGCATTGTAAGCCACCCTGAGTCTCCGGAGAAGGGCGGCATATAAATAAGAATTAAAAAATAATAATAAAAAAAAATGCAGAGTCTACCAGCATCCTCGATAGTTTCTCCTACTACCTTTTACTACAGTAGCCATAGTCTGAAGGACACCAGCCCGAGAAAACTATTGTAAAATAAAGCTTTAAGCTGCTTTGTGAATAATGAAGTTGCCATCGCCAGTCGCAACAAAAGTTTCACCAGGGCACCACCAATCTGTGTTTCAAAAATTTATTTCCTTGCAGCAAATCTCATCAAAGTGTTGCTTTGTATGTTTTTACCTGTATAGCTGCAACAGCAGAGCAAATATTTTCTCATAGTAGTTGAGAAATGGGGCAATATAATCCATGAGAGAAAGAAATTCAACTACCCATGGTACAGTCAGAACCATACATCGTTTCTGAATGGACTGTCTCAACAACTTGAAAATATCCAGCACAGGATGGGCCTTGAAAGAGAGAAAAGAAATACCATATTGGGAAAATATTATCCATAAACCAGAAGCCAACTATTCCAACTTTGTTTTATTATACCACAAAGTATCAACAAGTCATGGGATTTGGAAGATTTTTGGGGGCATGGAGTGCTACCCAATCGTTTTTAATAGGTAATTTTGAGCTATTCCAGCTCCCCAGCCTGGACTGATGGGGTTTTTTACGGATTTTAACTGTATCTGTTTAGGCATTTTAACTTGAATTGGTTTGTGGTTTTATTGTTGTAAGCTATCCTGAGTCCGTTGGAGATAGGCATATAAGCCTAATAAAATAAATAAAAATAAAATAAATTTACCATATTAAAAAACTTTCAAAATTTTCAAAATAATTTGAAGTAATCCAAAACATCTAGAGGGCCTCAAGTTACCTAATTATGCTCTAGGACAGTGACGGCGAACCTTTTTGGCACTGAGTGCTGAAAAGGGAGTGCGCATGCACGTCTGGGCCATAACCCTGAAGAGAAGCTGTCCAGGGCGCATGCACATGCCCAAAAATGAACTTCTGGTTTCAGCTACTGAACTTCCGGTTTCAGCCAGCTACTCTTCCAGGTTTCTGGCACACATACGCACACAATGATCAGCTTCAGATCAAGGTTATCTTGTTAAATAGAAGTTATTTTGAAGATGTGCTAGTTTTTGACATGGTGGTATTTACCAATAAATACATAATATTCCTTTTCCACTCCATCAAGCTAATACATCTTTGATATCTGATAGTACTGTCAGGCCCAGGAGTTGAGTTCTAAGCACTACAAAGTTTATTATATGCTACTTATACAAGAATCTGATCTACTAATGGTGAAACCAAACTGGCACTAGATATGGGTCAGTGGAATTCACAGTGGGCTGGGCTTGGGTCTCTTGTGGGAGCATAGCGACTCCAAACTGATGATGCATTTGATCCTCCCTTCAGGAACAACCTGTTTATCTCCTACACTAGCACAGTTAATAGAATCTGGCCTTAATCTATGACAACAAAGCAAGGTGTATTAATATCATAAAGGCTAGTTAACTGAGTTATCTGGAAACAATCCAATTGTGTATATCAATTGGCTAGTGGCTAGGACAGGGGTGTCAAACTCAATTTCATTGAGGGCCACCCCAGGGTTGTGTTTGACCTCAGAGGGCCATGGGCGTGGCCAAGGCAGGCATGGCCAGGGTGGACGTGACAGCACTCAGCCTCCTGCAGCACTCTGCCAGCCAAAACAGGGCGCAGGGGTTAATTACAAAATGTGGACTTTGCTTGTGACATCCAGATCCAGCGAGCAAGGGGTGTGACCTGCACAGAAAATATTTTTATTTGGTTATGAAGAAATATCCCAAAATCAGATGTAGACTAAATGTAGACTGACTTTTAGCTATACACCTTCCGAGCAAACAGCAAATTTTGAAGTTCCTGGTAAAGAGGATTCATTTTAGGATGAGTAACTAGTTTGCATGTTGGAGGTTCCTAAAAGAATGCTGGGAAACTCTGTATTTTAAAGAACATTTGAGGGAGAGGTACAGAATAGCCCTTCTCTGCCTGAGGCTGTAGAGACCCAGCACCAATCAAAACACTTTTTGTGAAGCAACTGATCAACACTGACAGGGTAAGCCACTAGCATATGAAAATAAGAGCAAACTGCATTCCTTTCTAGTACTGATGATGTTACCTAGTTTGGTAATGAAACATCTGCAAGAAAACCATCAAACTCAGAGAGCACCAAGGATCCCTCATTTCAACCCGGAGCTATAAATATTCTCTACTATCGATAAACACTTTTTGGTTCCTCAGAGCCTGCCTTATATGAGACAGCTCCCACTGGGTTTCATTCTAAATTTTGATATGATTTCTGTAAATAAGGAATGTAGAATTATAATGGCTGAGTCTTTGATCCTTCATACATCAAAAAAATACAAAGCTAAGGGATAAACAAATAAAAAACAGATTTGAAAAAAAAAGGCTCAGGAAAGAAAAAGAGTGAAAGTGTAAGAAAAAAAAAGGAAAACCAAAAAAGAATGACTTCCAACTTCCTTTGGTACAGATATAAGTAAAAAAATATATCAAACTCTTACTTTAATATTAACATTTGTCTATTATTTCCATAATCCCATATCAAAGCCCCAGATCAACTTTTAATATCAGTTTTTCACAAAAAGTCCAGTAATGGTTCATATCGCTTTAATCACTTTTTGTTAAGGAAACCACAACTGATTTATTTAATTGCACCAAACTCTAAATAAAACAGGAATGGAAATTCCTAAACTCTAGTGTAGACCCATACTTCTCAACTTTGGCAACTATAAGGTGCATGGACTTCAATTCCCAGAATTCCCCAGGCAGCATGAAGTTCACCCATCTTAAACTTGCCAAGACTGAAAAACACTGATCTACAGACAGAGATTTTTCCATTCCTTTTTTACTGGTTCTTAATTGTGAGCAATCATAATGCAAAACCCTCACTTCTACCCCTTCCCAGAGCAACCAGAATTCCCTCACTAACCTGCTTTCCAGCTCCATTCTCCTGTGTGCAGGGCAACAAAAGAAGACTATGTGACTATCAGTTTTTTTAAAAAATGCAATCAGATCTTCCAACTTCTCAGGAAAAAAAGATCTTGCAAAGTTAGACGGTCTGACTGAACTTTTTTTTTTTACTGGTAGTCACATGGTCTTTTGTTGCCCTGCCCGCCAGAGAACAGAGCTGGAAAGCAGGTTAGTAAGAGAATTGTGTTTGCTGCAAGATTTTGCAGGAGGCCGTCCAGGTCAAAAAAGTGAGCATCCCACTTTTGCTAGCAGATCAGTCTTTTGGTGTTTCCAGGCCGGCCCCATGGGTCAGAACTAAGCACCCCGCAGGCCGAATCTGGCCCGCAGGCCTTGACTTTGACACCCGTGGGCTAGGAGAACTGAAAAAAAATCTCCCTCTCTTATAATATGCTTCCTGAAGATAAATGCAGCTGATTACGTACATGGTTCCTTAATGTGATTGCTGACTCCAAGAGATCTCCAGTTGCTGGTTCTGATGTGCGATATGGCAAAAAGACAAGGAATCCCACAAACTTAGCCAGGAGTCGAAGGCTCATAAGAACGCTGGCAAAATGCTTCTTTTCATCCTGAAATGAAAAACTTGTGAAACTTCTTACAGTTGTCATCCAGCAGAGGATAGTAACAACACCAAAAATGCCATAGTTATTTTAAAGGTTCCACACAACAATTGAGATCTAGAGAATGTGGTCCGGTTAAGGATGACCTAATAAAATTTCAAAAGCAAGATTCAAATAATGGTCTTCCTCATGTACAGCTCTGCCACAACACTATAACTGAATATGTGATGCAACAACTGAAAAGATTTTTTTTTTTCAAAATCAAGAGAACCCTTCATACTGTATAAGTTAAAGCAAGTATGTGACATCCAATCATTTAAATTTAAAACATATATTGGATTCAGATGATAGTTCTTTGCATTCATTGTCAGAGGCCATCAAGAAAACAAGACAACTGCAGTCTTCTTTAAGAAAACCAATGGTTGCCTGGGGGGGGGGGGATCCTTTCATTTCTGTCCTCTACCTATTAGAAGCAGTGATAACATCAAATCAAGTCTGACAATATAAGATTATTTTTTTCAGGAACAACTACTACCAGTGGGAATGGGCAAAAAAGCAATACCCAAACTGAAGCAGGTATGTTTTGGGAATTTGTAAAACTGTCCTTTTACAACAGAAATATGCACAGTTTGCGTCTACTGAAATAAAGTCCACATTTGGTTTTCCTTTTTCACTCAAAGAAATGTACTTGTATTTGCAAAAAAATAAAAATAAAAGGCTAAACATCATAGCCATTTCTATTAAAATAAGGCATTCTGAGGCATTCCAGTGATCATTATACTCACTATTCTACTTATTTTAACAAGAATTGCAGGCATTCCATTCAAACAGCCAAAGAAAGAACTGACTCAACAAAGGTATTTAAATAGAGCTGCGTGAGTGAGATCTACCTGTTCGCTCATTGCTTCTCCATCATTGGGTTCATGTTCCACCAAGGCAAAGCTGTCCAGCTCAAGTATCTGCAGGCACAAACTGTCTACCAGGTGTTGATTAAATCGGTAGCTTTCAAAAAAACAAATCAAAATAGGAATGAGATTTGAATGTATGCAGATACAGGTAGTCCTTGACTTACAACCACAACTGAGCCCAGAATTTATGTTGCTAAGTAAGACATTTGTAAGTGCGTTTGGCCCCATTTTATGACTTTTCTTGCCACATTTGTTAAATGAATCACTGCAGTTGTTAAATTAATAACACGGCTGTTAAGTGAATCTGGCTTCTCCATTGACTTTGCTTGTCAAAAGATGATTGTATGAGCTGGGACCCTGCAACCATCAGAAATATAAACCAGTTGTTAGGCATCCAAATATAAATCAGGTAACCATGGAAATGCTGTAATAGTCACAAGTGTGAAAAATGGTCATAAGCAGTGGTGGGTTTCTACTGGTTCAGGCAAACCGGTAGCGGCAGTGGCGGGAAGCTCCGCCCACCCATCCAAACGTCATCATGAATGTTCTGCACATGCACAGAAGCGCTGCAAGCGAAGTGTGCATGCATGCACATTCACAGTTCTGAACCTGTAGCGAAGGTAAGTGAAACCCACTACTGGTCATAAGTCACTTTTTTTCAGTGCCATTGTAACTTTGAACGATCACTAAATGTACTGTTGTAAGTAGAGAATTGTCTATATTTAAACAACTTATTTTCACTTCTACAACTCACAAATTTCCTTTACAAAATTCTTCCAAGGTACTCTGTGTTGCACACTTAAGAAACGTGTCAGAACCAAATGCAAAACTATTAAAGTCCTTTACTTAGTAATACACAGCTTAAATGAGTGGTAAAAGTATCTCACCTCCCTGCACTGAGGATGAAGTCCCTGAAAAACTGTTGGCATCCTGGGAAAGAAGGAGGAGGACAAGGTCCTCTGATGCTCTGAGGAACAAGAAATCTCTCTTGCAGCCTCTTCAGTCGGTTCAGATTATCTGAACCTAACATGTTAAGGACATCCTGGTCTGGAGTATCTCCCCAACTTGTGCCTCCACCAACTGATCCTTTACACATCTTTGAAACAGAAGGGGAAAAAAAATAAGAGACAGAAGAACAATATTTTGCTCAGAGAGCACTAAGAACCCTACAACCATTGACAAGTTTAGTTATCATAAATATCTTGCTATTACAAAACAAAACATCTTTATTTATTTTAAAAAATACAAGCATAAACTTACCTGAAGAAGCTGTTTCTGAAAGAGCCGGGCAAAGTGACTATAGTTACAAGCTGCTGAAAGATGTGCCATCATAACTCTGCAAAACAAAAAACAAGTGACTATTATTATAAATAAATCAGGAGTTACCATATTTTTCGGAGTATAAGACGCTCTGGTGTATAAGACGCACATTAATTTTTGGGGAGGAAAACAAAAAAAAAATCTGCCTCTGCCTACCAACATCCTTCAGTATTCATCTGGCTAGCATCCTTGCAGCAAACAGCCTGGTCAGCTTCAGCACATTATCGCAGTCTGATTCAGCACGAGCAGCTGATTGGCGGTTGGATCAGCCTCCCAGAATACTACCAATCAGCTGTTCCAGGCTGATTGCAACACGCGGAGGCCGAAAATGGCCAAAGGGTGGGGGCCAGTGGGTGGCTTAGGCAACATTCGCTGTATAAGACACTTTTGGGGGCGGGGAGTACATCTTATACTCTGAAAAATACGGTACTATTTTAAAATCCCTACGGGTACTAAGAAAATAACAAATCTCTAAATAACTTGAGTAATTTGAAACTACGAAATATTGGTTTCAATAGTTCCCTCACCCCAAATCCACCCTATCCTAGAACCCCACCCACTTGGTGACCTTAAATCAGTCACTCTTTCTCAGTGCATGAGTTATTTTTGGAAAACTGAAGCACTGCAATGTAGTTTTTGGGGAGCGGGAAAGAGCGAATTGATAAGCCTCCTACAACTTTTCTAAATGTATTTTCATATTTACACTCCATCCAATAAAGTCACGAAATGAGAAAGAGCCAATTTTTTGCTCTGCATTAACCATGACTAAATTACAGTAGTGTCCATGTGCCAATGCAATCCCTTTTAATTAGAGAGTATTTACTATGTTGTTTCTGAAAATCGATTCCCAGACCTCTATCAGTTCTCTTTGGGTTCCAGGATTTCTTTGGAGGCATTTTTTAATCTCTTCTTTAACAAATTCTTAATACACAACTACATTTCATTTGGTGTCATTATCAAAAATATGGGTGATTTTGTGCTTCTTACAAGTTCTGACCTTACAATTTCAAACCATATGAATTTGTTACATACCTAGGGATTTCTTGAAAATCTTGGTACTGAGATATTATTAGATCAGATATTCTCCAATGCTTTCCAAAATAATCACTAGTTATCACCTACTTGGTACAAAGAGGTACAAGGACTCTTTTCTAATGATCCTTGTCACTATTTTTGTAAATTATCCTGATTCAATTGTTGCATTAAAAGCTCTTACCTGATCCTATCTCCTAGACATTTCTCAAAATCCCAACCTGTTTTTTCAAAGTTATCTTCCCATTCACGCAGCAATTCATAGAAAATATCTCTATTGAACAAGGTAGACATATTAGTGTCAATGTCTGAAAATACAATTATCATAATTTGTTATATTATTCTATCTGCATATCAGCCCCGTAATTATGATAGAATTTCATCAATTCTTACAATAATATTTTTGTTGCAAAATTTAAATAAATTAAATAGGCATTCTACAAGGATCTCCATAAAGTTAAACAACCTAGCAAATGTACTTATGGCACAATATTATTTAGACTTCTTCAGAAGTAAAATCACTGGTTTTAATGTATAAAAATAATGATAACTCTTGAAGGCATCAGATTTTTTTAACACAAAATCGATAAACTAAAACAACAAGGTTAGCATATCAATAATACAATACAAATATGAGATTGTGGCATAGACAAATTGAACAATAAGTAAATAAACAATGCAGGATAATCAGGTACATGTCTTCTCCACCATAGCGACGTATATAACAATTGCGGCTAACCCTTTGTATTGCTTAGTCATTTCCCTTTTAGCGTTGAACATACAATGGGCCACACAGTTTAGGGATTGCAACTATTGTATAGTCAGACCATGTATAATTGACACTGGATTTTATTACAGATTTTAGTTGTTATTTATTACTTTATACTAGAATTCTTAAGTGTATATATACTGAGTGCTTTTATTTGTTCTGGTCTAAGATTATAATAATAAATTGATAGATTGATTGAGGTAATTAAATAAGAAGTGGATTGTTTTGATATTAAAACTGGGTAGACTATATATAAATAAAAAATAAAGGTCATTAAAGGAAGAAAAATTGAGTATTTACAGAAAACTATGTTTTCTGTAAAACGTAAGACTATCAGAAAGTAAACAATTACATTCTTAGAGAAAGATTACTATCTTCTTTTCTTTCAGAGGGAATTTGCTTTTGTAATTAGCATCAATTATTGCAATTCAGTAAAATGTATGGAAGAGCACTGGTAACCTTACTCAAATTACAGTATTATTTTTAAAAATGATTGAGGAAAAAAAAATCTGGTCATAAATGACATATAACTTTCAAGTTTAATTACTATGAAATCTTTTTTCTTAAATCTATGGTTTGTGAAACCAGAAACAAGCATTAGTGTGTTTCGCTATCCTCAAATACTTACTTTAAGCATTCTTCACTGTTATGCCTAACCTACATCAGTAAGGTCTTATTAAGAGGATGCATCTAGGTGACAGTGGTGGGTTGCTACTGGTTCGCCCCAGTTCGGGCGAACTGGTAGCGGGGGGAGGCTCCCCCCACTTGCCTGGACGTTTCTGCGCATGCGCAGAAATGTTGCGCACTCACGAGCAAACCAGTAGCGACAGGTTTTGAAACCTGCCCCTGCTAGGTGACTGGATTCCAACAGAACAAAGCAAGTTTTTTAGCAGCAGAACATCCCCTATTCCAGTGGTGAAATCCAAATTTTTTTACTACCGGTTCTGTGGGTGTGGCTTGGTGGGTATGGCAGGGGAAGGATACTGCAAAATCTCCATTCCCACCCCACTCCAGGGGAAGGATACTGCAAAATCCCCATTCCCTCCCCACTCCTAGGGGAAGGATATGGCAAAATCTCCATTCCCACTCCACTCTGGGGCCAGTCAGAGGTGGTATTTGCCGGTTCTCCAAACTGCTCAAAATTTCTGCAACCAGTTCTCCAGAACCTGTCAGAACCTGCTGGATTTCACCCCTGCCCTACTCTCTTTTTCTAAAATTTGAATCCCTGCTTTGCAATTGTGCTTTTCTCATTAATTGCTAGCCCTGAACCAAATGAGGAAAAGTCCTGCCTTGGAAATATTTAGCATCCATCTATTGGCTGCCCCTCAGAGAGGGAGGTGTTTACGTTTGGTTAAAATGAGTGATAACAACCTCAGAGGGGTAAAACCAAAGGTGCCTATGTCTTCAGAAGGTTCCTTTTGGGAAAGCATAAGGATAGAGGCCAAATGCTTGTGCTCTGGTTGGAGGATTGGCGGGTCTGTTCCTAGATGACATCCAAAAGCAGCAGGACGCAACTATAAAATAAATTTTGCATCCTGGTGAGACTGAAACTGTAGGAAGCAGCAGCTATACAGAAAGCCAAGATGTTGCTTTAATGTACTGTTAAAATAGATCTGGTAATTCACTTAAATATTAGGAGCAGCACATCAAATAAAAATACTCTTCCTTGTCAATCTGTTTGGAGTTGGTATTGTAGTGGGAATCCTTGGCTGTTATCCTGTTATGATTCTAGGCTGAGAGGAATACATCCTTTTCAAGACTTGATTTTCTTGTTAAATATATCTTAGTTTATTCAGCCTATGGGAGAAGAGTAGGATTTACTGAGCCATAGGCAGCAATTGCCTTAGTAGCTGAGAATAAACAACATCGTATTTCATAATCTGTTATACAAAAGGGAAAATTAAACGTTGAATAACTATTAAATGTCAGTTCTAGGGTCTTGTTTAATCTCTAGGAGGAATGCAGTTTTTCTCTTTTTAATGCCAAACTAAAGTGGAAATCATTCACAATTTCCTTATAGAAGAGGAAACCAACTCGGCTTGCGTATACCAAGAGGTTTAGAAGGGTTCAATTAGGGGTCCTGTCAATACTGGGTCTGGCTGGACCTAGAAGACTCAACTTGCTGGGTCAGTAAACACTATCATCCCAAAGCACAGGGGTCTCCAAATCGCAGTTCATGGCCAACTATCGGGACACACCCTATTCGGAACCGGGCCACGCAAGAGGTGGGCCGGGATATTCATGCAGCTCCACCCGTACGAGCGGTACCCCAAAGGCTTCTCTTCTTTCGTACATGCTCCCGATGCTCCAAAAGCGGAGCAATGAGAGCAGAGGCTGAGTGGGATGAGCGGGCCCTGCTCAGCTTCGCTGATTCACTGAGTCTGCCTGTGCAGGACACCTGATCTGCTTTTGGCGCATCAGGCAGCCTTGGTGAGTCTAAAGGAACGTGAGACTGCGCCCCCAAAGGCTTTTCTTCTCCACACCAAAAACTTTTGCCAACCGACGAAAGGCTTCAGGGAAGTGATCTCGTGCTGCTTCAGGCTTTCCATTCCTTTGCAAAATTTTGAATTTTGGCACGGAGAAGCCTGAAGGAGAGCGAAACCGGCCCCCAAAGTCTTCTCTTCTGTCTTGCGTGAGTGAAGCTGTGCGTGTGCACACACGCACGCACCAGCCCATCACTCGCACAGCTCGGTTCCCCTTTCCCTCCCCCAGCCAGGCCACGAAGCCACAAAGGTTGGGGACCGCTACTTAAGCACCTTTTGCAACCTTTTTCAAAGATGGCCTCATAGTATAATGATGAAACGCAGGAGCTGCTGTGGCAACAGAGACAATTACAAGGCATATGGAAGAAGGAGAGAGAGAGTAGTACAGGGCCCTACTCTTGTTTTGTAATAACAGTTTTGTCTACTAAAACACAAAAATATTCAAATGAACCAAGAATATGGATTTGGAAGTGATTCTCTTGGAAACAATATGTTCATATGTTCAAATTTAGCAACTGAAACAACTTGTTAATTATTTTTGAATTAAATTTATTATTATTGCAGCATTTGATGAAGAGAAAGCAAAAGTTCTTACCTTTGTTTCTTGAATATATGAAATGCCTTATCACTGGAAAAGTTAGATCGATTGTCAGTTTCTGGTTGAAAAGAAACTGACTGCACACATGAAGGCAACCAGAGGGAGACCTGCTAATTGCACATAATGATAAGTAAGCAGTTCTCCATTTCAATACACAAGTCTTTCTAAGCAAAGTATGCAGAATCTAGCCTTAAAGTTGGAATTGCAATCTGTTCTCTTTGCTATGCCTTAGATTCATTGCTAAAACATAAATTTAAGTCAACTTGTAGCAGTGCAATCAAATGACTAATTTTAAGCACCCTAATCTACAAAACATGCTTTTGTTATTTCATGTGCTGCTCTTATTCTATACTATACTATTACCATTACTATACTATTATTCTAATAATAGTATTCCCTTATTGTTCAGTTAACTGTAACTGCCATTTACAAGGCAGAGGGAGGTTCATGTGCACACTTGAAGAAGTTGTATGCACAAAAATATGTCAAGAAAATAAACAACACAGGCACTACCAACTGAAGAAGCAATCATTTTTGTCTCCAAGAAAGTAATTTCCAAGATGTTCCGATATTTGCTTCATATTACCTTTGCTGTTGTGTTTTCATAAGCTGCCGTTAGCCTCTCATGCAAACCAAGGGAAAAAGATGCAATTCGGTCATTCTCAGCCAGGAGCTTCAGCGTCCCTTTCTCTAAATGAGAAACAATTCTGCCAAGAAGAAAAGCACACTGTGATACTGCATTTAAATCTGAAGAGGATGAATTCTACTGCATTGCTACTCTTTATATCCTCCACTGACAGTCTGCATTCTGAGTTCTGTCACACATTGACTGGAGTTATGCTGGGATCAAAATCCTGCTCAGGTAAGATTTAGGAAGCTGCTGAAAATCTTCCTTTCTAAGTGGGGCTTTCTAAGTGGGGCTTTGATGCCAAGGGAGAAATAATGATAGCCATCTTTTCTCTCTTCTGGATTTTTTTATTGATGTGAGCTCTTTATATGTCAAGATTGCTGTTGTGTCCCTTGTACATTGCCCAGAGTTGTGTGATATAAAGAGATAAATTTATGTTAAATAAATAATTAAAATAATAGAAAAGCTACGCAGCCTATGAACAGTTTGAAATAAATACCAGGTGTGAAAGTATCTCCTTTCTTATGAAAGCAGCTAAATCATTGCACTTACTCAAACTGATAATCCAAAACTTGCACAGCAAAGTAAACACAATTGTGTATACTGTGAAAGTGCTGCCTCTCAATCAAATCTGTAAACAAAATAGGAAAAAAAGCACTTGAGGGAACTCATTCCACAGAATTCAGGCTGGTCAAGAACAAAGACACTACTTCCAGGACTGCCATTTACCTTGAACACCTAGGAAAGAATAACTACCAAAGGAATTATACAATGTTATAAAACTCTTCACAGCAGATAGCATCAACTGCTCAGAATTTTTATTTTAAATATTCTTATTGCCCAAATGAGGAAATAAGCTGATGTTAAACATGGCTTCCGATTATATAAGTATTGGAAAGCGAAGGTTAATGATTTTCAAATAATGCATGTTAAACCATCGTTGAAAACTGCCTTGCAACATAACATGCCTAGTAAGACCTTAATAGTAATTTCTCAGTTTTTTTAGTTACAATGAAAAACTATTCTGCAGCTTCATAATCAGTAAAAGAACCGTGGTGGCCCAGTGATTAGAATCAGTGGTGGGATTCAGCCAACTATTTTAACTTTTATGTACAACTGTTTTATTTTGGCTGTTCACCGTCCTGAGTCCGAAAGGAGAAGGGCGGTATAAAAGTTTGATAAAATAAAATAAATAAATAAATAAATTCACACCATTTCTGGAGAACCGGTTCTTAACTTTCTGAGCAGTTTGGTGAACTGGTTGTTGAAAGAAATCATTAGGGCAGAGAACCGGTTGTTAAATTATTTGAATCCCACCACTGGTTAGAATGCAGTACTGCAGGCTAATTCTGTTGACTGCCAGCAGTTTGATTCTCACCAGCTCAAGGTTGATTCAGCCTTCCATCCTTCCAAGGTCAGTAAAATGAGGACCCAGATTGTTGGGGGCAATATGCTGATTCTGTAAACCACTTAGAGAGGACTGTGAAGCGGTATATAAGTCTAAGTGCTATTGCTGTTTAAGCTAAAAATAAATTGTTCAGTCCATTTAAATGAAACTTTTCCAAAATCTCTTATTTTTCTTAGTAGAATCCTTCTAACATTGTTTACTATAATATGTGCTATAATATACATATCATGTATGACATCCAAGGATTCTTATATCAGGTCTGACCTGTATTCTGTTCCATAAATCCCATGTCACTCTCCCTATCTTCTGCAAAGGAAGTTCCCTTTGCTGTTAGCAGCTGCAATATAAAGAAAAGCTCTGAGAAGATATTTGGCACGAGGTTTTCTGCAAAAAAAAAAAAAAAGTAAACAAGCATAGCAGTCATCCAAAAGGTTCCCTCTGGTGTTCATTACAGGTAGTCCTTCACTTACGACCACAGTTGAGCCCAAAATTTATGTTATTAAATGAGTTTTGCCCCATTTTACAACTTTTCTTGCTACAGTTGTTAAGTTCTTAAGTTAGTAACCCCGTTGTTAATTGAATATGGCTTCCCCATTGACTTTGCTTGTCAGAAGGTTGCAAAAGATGATCACATGACCTTGGGACACAGCAACGGTCATAAATATGAACCAGTTGCCTAGTATCCAAATTTTGATCATATGACTATGGAGATGCAGCAATGGTTGTAAAGGAAAAACGGTCATAAGTCACTGTTTTAAGTACTGTTGTAACTATGAACAATCACTGAATCAGTGTTTCTCAACCTTGGTAGCTTGAAGATGGGTGGACTTCGACTCCCAGAATCCCCCAGCCAGCCCTGCTGGCTGGGGGTTTCTGGGAGTCGAAGTCCACCCATCTTCAAGCTTCCAAGGTTGGAAAACACTGCACTAAATGAACTGTAAGTCGAGGACTACCTGTATTTTAAAGAAAAGAACGATCATATCAACCTGTGTTTAGATTTTTAAAAAAAGTTTATATTTTAGAAAAGGAGCAACATATAATGCCTTTTAAAACATTGATAAAATATATGTAACTAAAAATAAATTTCAAGTTAGATGCTAGGGTTTATTGGTTTTACCCAATAGAAAACTGCTTTAACAGACTGATTTGACTTTCAGGGGGAAAAAGTTTACTTTTATTATTTTTACATTATTTTATACCAAAATATCAAGGACTTGCACTTGGCTAATGCAAATGGCTAGTAACATGTAACAGTTTCAGAAGCTGCTCTCTGCATAACAAACTGGAGAATGAGAAAAGGAAGCTATCTTGAAGAGAAAATGACTATCTCTGTTCAGGTCTGCCTGGATACTATACCCAAAAGTCTACTCTCAAGGGAACACAGCTATTACTGTAAAAGCATAATTTCCCTGCATTAACCTAAGGTCTGACTTGTCTTCCTCTGAAGCCTTTTTGCAAGCTAAAAAATGAGTAATGCAACCAGACATTCCAAGAACTCATTTTAGCATAATGCTATTCTCTTCTGTAATAATTCAGGCTTGATATGATTAATTCATGGCTTGGATTAATCAGAATTTTTCATTCTTCATTGAGCAAAGCTTTGGTACTATCTTTTCCTGTCAAACAGAATGACAATTACATAAAACACCCTGTTTTGTATAATGCTAAACCATAACCAATAGACCAAAATGTCACATAATATGCTAAGATTCCAACCATATTATGGCTTAATATAATATTCTAGTATACAGAACAATGCAAAAAATATAAATGGTTTAGTTTTGGCTTAGCCGCTGTTGTTCATAAGCCATGATTTATTATGGGTAGTCCTCAAATTTTGACAGCAATCCCAATTACTATTGTTAACTAAAATGCAGTGGTCATTAGATGAGATTCTCCTTGCAACTTCCTCTGACTTCCCACATTCAAAATCTCCCACCAGGCAGCAGTCATTTATTTCACTTTCACTTATGTGCAAGCTGACTTGCTTGCACATGACATGCATAGGTGCCCGGGGGGAGGGGGTGGAGGCTGAGTGACGCAGCATGAGTGCAGTAAAGTTTGGGCTGGTTGCTGGGTAGGGGGTAGGATCAAAGGGTGCATGGGAGTGTGGAGGAAGTATGACAAGGCTTGGGCAGGTTGCATGGGGAAGTGAGGGAGGCATGGCTTGGGGAAGATCCTCAGAGGTGCACAAGTGGCAAGGGAGGTGCGGCAAGGGAAGATTGGATCGCATGAGTAGCATGGGAGTTGCAGCAAGGCTCAGGGAAAGCGCTATGAGGGTGCAAAGGCGGCATAGCAAGGCCAGAACTTCAAGGACTGTCATAACCAACATTCATTCAGCACCATCATAACTTCAAACAGTTGGCCACAAGCTACTCAGAGTCACAGGAGCCAGTTAGGCAGCAAATAAATTTAATAAATAAATAATACATCAAGCCCTGCCTGTAGCAGTGACAGTCAATTCATACATAATTTGTATGAATTAATTAAAAAACTAAGTTGCACAGAATTCTATTTCTCAGCTTTCCGATTCCGAGTATGCATTATTATAGCAGTTATCATTAACAGGATGGCACATAATACATATATGTTTGATGAAAGAACAGCATTGTACTCTTACCAGCTACTGTTTTTTCAAAGCAAGATTCATTTGAAATTTCATCTCTGATAAATGTCTGTGCACACACATCGTCATTCTTGCTCTTCTCTCAAATCGATAGAAATCCCAAGTGTTAATCAATTTCAATTTTCCTACCTGCTATGCAAATGGAATAAAGCTCAGCTAGGTGTTCCAGCTGTTTTCTGTAAGTCACTTTGTTGACATCAGCTGAGGCTACCGACTGGTTTTCAGTTTGGAGATATGCATTCCAACCAGCATTACATTTGGTGGGTGTGCCAGAATCCAGAGATAAACTTATAGAGGAAGATGTGTGATGCAATAATTTAGATCTGTAATACAAAAAGAGTAAATGGCCACAGAATTACCAATCATAAAAATACTAAGACATTACCTTCTCTACTGCATCTGCTGCAGGGATGAAATCTACTTACCTTCCTTACTGGTTTGAAAGAGCATGAGCCCCGCACGCATGAGCGCAGAAGATAAAAAACACATTACTTCCTGGTTAAAACCAGGAAGTAATGACACCTGGGTGGGTGGGCGGAGCTTTGCTCTGCCGTAGCTACCGGATCGCCGAACCCACCGGCCAAGATCACTACTGGACCAGGTGATCCGGTCCGATCCAGGAGCATTTTACTCCTGATCTGCTGGATTATTTCAGACATTTATCCAGAAGTTTAAAAAATGCAAAGTCTTTAAGAAACCTATCTTAATACTTTTTACTATTTCCTACAGCATGTTTATATAATACCAGACCAAATCTGAAAATAAACCCAGTTACTTATGAATCTAAAAAAACACCAAGGAGAGTAGTTAGAACTTGCAAATCACATCTCTGTTAAAAGCAATGGAGAAATTATTTTAAACATACATTGTGTAAGATGTTCTACTTCTTTAAGAAATGGGTCTATGACAACTCGCCGTAGCCAACTCACCACAGCTAATTTGCTGCGACTACCTTGCCAGGGAACAACTTACCACAGAACTCACCACGGAACAACTTGCCACAGAACAAGAGTTACATTAATATAGAAGAAAAGTGGAATATATAATCTTTAAAGAAAGGATGCCAAAGGGACAAAATCAAATGTGAATGACAAAAATTATTTTAAATAATTAAATTGAATTGTTGAATTGTCTTGCAGCGAGTTGTCCTGTAGTGAGTTGGCCATCGCAAGTTGACTCGCAGTGGTTGGCTGTGACAAGTTGGCTGAGGCGAGTTGTCCCATTCCATTAATAAATGCCTGAAATCACACTGTCAACCCATAGCATCTCTCTCTCTCTCCCCTTGGGCACCAGATCACAAATTCTATTACCTTTCTTTCTTCAACATCTCTCTTTCTTCCTGAAGGCTTCCTGTAATAGAAGTTAAATTCATTTCCTGAGAATCATTAAGGTTCTCAGAACTTGCTCCAGACTGAACTTGAGAGTTGCCAACGGGTGTAGAAGTGAAGCACATTTTGGGCTTGGACAGAGTTCTCTCAGTACTCACAGGAGTAGGATTTATTCTTCTTGATGGTTTAGTTTTGCTAAAACCAAAAAGAAAATCAGTTCAAGAGGCAGTAAACCTTTTCAATATTTAAGATAAAAGAAGATAGCTGATGGTTCAAGCCAAGGTTCTAATAATACAATATAGTTTCCTAGTGACTAATAAGCTTTTGAGGAATATGTAAATAGGATATGGGTGCAATAGCATTCTTTTTCTTTTTCTCCATTCTGAAGAAACTGAAACTAATAAATATACTGCTACTGATATTGGAAATAGAATCTATCCTTAATGAATGTTTGCTACATGTTTTAGTAGCAATTTCCACAGTTTTTGTTCTGTGATCTGTGAAGAAATACTTTTTATCTATTCCAAATCTACCATAATGCAACTTTATTGGTTGCATAGGATTCTAGTATTTTGTGGGAGGGGGGAAATGTTGATTTTGGTATCAATTTTTTCAATAGCATGCATTATTTTCTATAGTTTAATTGAATTCTTCCATACTCATCTTTTTTTCTACAATAAAAACCCCAAAGAACAGTAAGATTTCATAATAGAAATTGCTGTAGTCTCTTAACAGTTTCTTTCTTCATACAGATAATCCAAAACTATGATATTCTGCAGCCATCTACTGGCAACTGGCAAAATACTTTAATAAATTTAATGTAATTATTTTTTCAATAAATTAATGCATTACTTTCCAAAAGCTCAAGTTAATGTTGTCAGCACTTTTCCCTTCAATATTTTTCCATGACAAGCCCAAGAGTCCGCAAGCCCAAAGTAACTCATGTCGTAACCTCTATACCAGTATTTCTCAACCTTGGGAACTTCAAGATGTGTAGACTTTAATTCCCAGTCATCCTGGCTTGCTGGGGAATACTAGGAACTGAAGTCTGCACATCTTAACATTCCCAAGGTTGAGAAACATTGTTCTATATGATTATTCTATCAAATATGTATATTTATCAAGAAATAATTTTGTTAATTGAATAGATTTTACATAAAAGAATATACTCATATTCCATGTAATATCACAGGCATCTGATCAATATTTTGGCTTTAGCTGTTAAAATGAGCATCTGTTAAACACACTTATCTGAAGCAAAGTTGTAGAGAAGGAGAAGGCAATTTAAAGTCTTAGCATTTGTAAGGGGACTGAAGCTAGATAATCAACAGAATGATTTTTTTGCCACAGTTGTTAAGCAAATCACTGAAATTGCTAAGTGGATCATATGGTCATTAAGTGAATCTAGGTTCCTATATTGACTCTGTTTGTAAAAGTGATTACAGAGTCAATATAGTGATTAAAAATGGTGCTCATATGACACTGGAACTGTGCATCAGTCATAAATGCATGCCAGTTGGAAGCACCCAAATTTTGATCACATGACCATGACTATGCTGCAACATTGCAAGTCTGAAAATGATCAGAAGTCACTTTTTTAGTGCCATTGTAACTTCAAATGGTCACTACATGACCTGCTGTATGTCAAGGAGTATCTGTACATATATTTGGGTGGCATCAACATACAGTATTCATATAGACATTAAATAATAGAGGAAAACCCTGAATCTTGTAGTACAGGGATGTCAAACTCATTTTCATTGAGGGCCATATCAGAGTTGTCTTTGACCTCAGGATGGGCATGGCCAGGTAGGTGTGGCCAGCTTGGCATCACTTGTGTCGCGGGCACATGTGGTGGCCAAGTGCTAAGGCAGGATTTCCCCCAGACCCTCCCTCCCTCTCATTATAATCTCCTTCCTTCCTTTTCTTCTTTTTCCTTCCCTCTTTATTCTCCTTTCTTCCTTCCCCTTTCCTCCTTTTTCTTCCCTTGCTTTCTTCCCATCTTCCCATCTTTTTCTTTGTCTTTTCTCTTTGACTTTCCCTTTCTCCTGTTCTGTCCCTTCTTGGATGCTCAAATGCAAAAGGGGAAACATTTCTCCTTTTGTTTTGTTTTATTTTTAGTTTGTTTTGCTAGCCCTCTGCCAGTGAAAATGGGGTTCCATTTTCGCTGGCAGAGGGTTGCAGGAGGCCATTGCCGCAGAAAATGGAGCCCGGGAGGGCTGCATGCACACACCCCCACCAAGTTCTGTTTTCACTAACAGAGGCACCGCGGGCTGGTCTTTCACTGTTCCCAGGACGGCCCTGTGGGCCAGATCTAAGTACCCTGTAGGCCGCATCCAGCCCGCGGGTCTTGACTTTGACACCCTGCTTGAAATTTTGCTTCAAGTCCTGCATTTCTCTAAAAGTTATCTTGCCATCCCAGAAGCAGGACATTTCCTTTTCATCGGAATTACCAAGATTTGAGAACTGAGACTTACTTTATTTTTCCAGCAGCACTCATGGGTGGAAACTCCTCCAAATCATGTAAGTTAAGCTGGTCAGATGGTGAACAAGTGGAGACAAGATTCATTTCACTCGGTTTCTTCTGTCTCAATGAGGAGAATGAGGAATTTTCACTTTTTACTTCATCATTTGTGTTTCTTCCTACATCATGTCCCATTGGCCGACTAGAACCACTTGTACAATTGCTTCCTTTTCTTCTGCTTCGCCTTATTGGGGCAGCAACAAGAAAACTCCCCAAGTTTGTTTTCTGAGCAGATCGTCTCTCATTGCGAGAAAAGATAGGGCTCGAACCCACACTTGGGCTACTGCTGAGATCCACATTTAAGAGATCACTACTGGAATTCAGTTCACTTGATCCATTAACAACTGAAGATCCATGCAATTGTGAAGCAGAAATACCGGTATTTGGAGACTGCAAACCAGTAGGAACTCTATCAAAGAAAAGTTGTCCCCGACAGCTACTAGTATGGAACTTTTTTTCAGATCCGGTCCTTTGGTTCCTATAGCTACTAGAATTTCTCAAGATCTTGGAATTTGGAATTTTAGCAGGGGTAGATGGTCCATGGGTCAATATCTGACTAGTCTGTTCCCTGATGTAGTTCATCAAAAAAGGAACAAAGTCTTTTTGAATCAAATTAAGGGCAACAAGTTTGGGGTGAATTGGAGTGTCCTGTACAAAACAAATCATAATACACATCAACAGATTTATTTTAATCTGAATTTTACTTCAGACATGCATAACTTTATGTATTTTTTACAAGAATGAGCTCAGTTATGAATTTCTATTATAAGTATACAAAGCAAAATGAAACCATTTCAAAACCAAATCCCTCAGGTAATCTAAAACCAGAAATCAGAGACTTATTGTAATTTATTAAATCATAATCATTTTTCCTCTCAAACGTTTACCAAATTAACAGATGGTAACAACATGTGATTACACACATTGTTCTATCAATATACATTTTTAAACATTTTGGCATTCAGCTGCCAATTTGGAAAAGCATCATTCCATATATGCTGATATTTATATAAAATATTTGTTTATCACAGTGATTTCCACCAGCAATTTTTCTCTTTTCAATGAATGTCACAATGAAGACTTTAATTTTTTTCCCTTCATTACTACAACAAAAAAATTTTCTACTCTAAAGAAATAGAACTGTGTGGAAATCAGCAAAACAATAAGGTATTTTTCACAATATCAATATCAGACTTTTCAACAGAAGATTGCAAGCAGATGAATATTACTAACTGTCCAAGATGGATTCTAATATGTAAAAATGCCATAGGAAAGCTGTCATAGAAGCTTGTTTTGGCTGTTTCTACCAGTATTATTAAACTTTCTATAATCGGAGTACTCATTTCCTTTGCAAATATATCTGTCTTCTTTTCTGGATAATTTAAGCTTCATATATGAAAATGTTTAATTTTTATTACACTTTCATTAAACTAATCAGAATAAAAACTAAGCATTAGGTTTCTTGCTTTTTCAATTCACCCCACGTACATAAATCTTGGCTACAGATGTTCTTTTGTTACAGAGGACGTAGGAATAATGATTTGGGCAAAATGCTAAGATCATTTCCTTTCATGGTAAAGCACTGGTAACTTTAGCCACTTCCATCTGCAGGAGAGGCTAAACAGGAGCAGATAAACAGTTATATACTTGCTCGTTACAAGTATGAAGAATTCCAATGTAATACTTTGTGGCCAAATGCATTTAATCTAGAATCTGCCAGTTCAGACAGAATGCTTCCTTATATGCACAGAATATTTCTTTATCAGGGGTCCCCAGTCCTGGGCCTGGGGTCCAGTACCAGCCGCTGCATGTTGGGAACCGAACCACGCAAACAGTGGACGAGCAGGGGAGTACACAAAGCTGCATTTGTGCAAGTGGCACATGTGCAAAACCATCCCCTTCCTCCCACAACCACCAGTGTGGGTCCACAAAGCCGGAAAGGTTGGGGATTGCTGTTCTAAATCATAAATAAGCTGCTCCATTTTCGATCTGGATGGCCTCCTGCAGCACTCTGCTGGCTAAAATGCCTCCCCCCCCCCCCCCCGCATGCCATTATGGCTACCAGAGGCATCGCAGGTCCTTTGCTATTTCCATGCTGGCCCTCTGGCCCAGATTTAAGCACCCCACGGGCTAAATCTGGCCCACGGACCTTGAGTTTGACACCCCAGTGTTAGAGGATTTTAGTCTTGCTTTGCAACAAGCAAGTTTCCTATTTGTTTCTTAAACATGTTTTTAATTTGGAGCAGAGTCTTTTGAGCATGGAAGAAAGATGTCCAATCCCTATAGGCTTTATTTTGTGTATCTGGGTTTGCTCTTAGTTCCTTTTATTTCTGCTTCAAGTTTTTTTATTATTAATTTTAACAATATGAGTTTAATAATTAAAATTAAACAATTAACTGGCACTTCTTTAGCATCTCTATACCAACAAATGGCATTAAAAAACTTATTAGTTCCTATGCACCACCCAAAATACAAAGGCATTGAAGATAAAGACAATCTTTTGAATGACACTAAGAATGCTTTAATCAGCAATGCACTACTTAATTACTGTAATCACAAGAGAGCCGTTTTAAAATACCCTACACAATAACCAGTGTAATAAAAAGACAATCAAATATTTGTTCAAACAGCTGCTTATAAAGGCAGTATAATTTACTTTCCAATTACTGGGAGTTGCTGAACATTGATTTATTCACTAGTTATAGGAAACACTTTTGCAGTGTTAGGCTGTAATGTTGCTTTAACTGACCAAGCAAGACACATACATTGCATGTGTGTGTGTGTGTGTGTGTGTGTAGAAACTAAGTACTCATGTCCAACATTAGTTCTCTAGAGAGCAAAGACTTCGTTATGCTTAGTTCAGGAATTCTACAGTTCTTCCAGTTATAAATTTTCATACCTAAGGAGAATTATGCTTGTGGGCCCTATGCCACCTCCTGATGATTTAGAAAAGAATATTAAAATTGATCCTTGATCAGTAAATCCTAGATTATATTTAAGAATGGCTCTAGCCAAGCTAGATTGATGTGACCGCGTCTCCTATTTGACATACAAGCAGTTGTTATCATTTTTTTTTAATTTGCTGCAAGTGCCATAGTAACTTGATTGGCATTGAATACAATGTTACTTGACTCTGCACAGGAAAAGACAATCCCATTGCTTTATCTCTTTCAGGTAATCCAAGATCCAGGCATGTTTTGATTTGCCAGCCTACAGGCAAAAAACTTTTGTTTTTGTAAAGAACTCATTCTCACATGCGCAAAAGACAGCAGACGCATATGAAATACGGTTTTCGTTACACGTGCAACTCTGGGCGCATTTGCTTGGGAATAAGTTTAACTCTTGACTTTTCCCAGCCTTATTTCAAGGGGGAAATGTACACCCCCCCACCCCCGCCCCCAGAAATGGGTTGCAAAGACAAGGCTGACCCTCGGCCAAGGCTGACCTGCAAGCACGTACAGGTCAGTGAAATTGGGGGAAGGATTGCACGGGATCTCGGGGTGAGGATTACGTGGTTCCCCAAGATAAAGAGCGGATTCGCACACATCATGGAGGCCCCGGAGGTGCCCTGCTCCGTAGCCTCCAGGGCCGCGCAGGAGGCGCACCTAACAGGCAAAGCGCGGCGACTATTCCTGCTTTTTCCCGCTATTCCTCCTTTGCGGTGCTTTTGAAGGCGAGAGGAAACTTCACCGCCCCCGCCAACTTCCCGCCCCACGGAGGGCTAACTTAAAGAAGCGTCGCTGTCGCCAAAGCGGGCTGCGCGTTTTTACCTCTTCGGCGCAGCTCTGGCTTGACTTCAGCCACCGCACCACCGCGCCGGCTGCCACCTCGTCCCGCAAGAGCAGCTCCAAAGCAGCCGCCATCCCCCACCGCCCTTAGGATGAGAGGCGCCGCTTCTGCAGCCTTCGGGGCAGGCGCGCAAACACGCCTCGCCGCAGCCCCCGAAGCCACCCTGAGCAGCAGCGGGAGAGAAGGAGAGGGAGGGGGGGAGGGAGAAAGGGGCGGGGTCTACTTTCCTTCTAACTCCGGGTTACTGCTCAGCACGTGAGGAGCGCGCGGGGGGGGGGGGGGGAGACGGGGGGGGCGCCGCGCGCGGTGGGGTGGGGGGGGCCCCCCCCCCCCCCGGCAGGCGAGATCACACCCCTCAGGGGGGGGCAAAAAAAAAAAAAAAAAAAAAGCGCGCGCGCTCCTGGAGCTGAAAGGCACGATGGGGCGTGGCCAGAACCCTCCGGCTCCGGACAAGAGGCGGGCATTGAAACGCACGGACGAGTGGAGGAGTCGAAGCCATTTCCCGGCAAAGAACCCCATTGGGAGGCGGGCGAAGCTTTGGAAGTTGGGGATTGGTGGACCTCACGGCGGGGCGGGCTCAAAGGAGGTCCGCGGCAGCAGGGTTTGCCTCACCCCCCTCCCCTCCCATGTCAACAAGCGGGGCGCCTGCGCCGGGGGTTTGCGCGTCTTTTCCTCTCATGCGCGGTATTTGCTTTCCGAGCGAGGCCCGGGGTTTGGCCTAGAGCCGGTGGCGGCACAATAAAAAGCGGGAGGCCTTCCCCATCGCGGACTCCCGGAGAAGCAGCCCCCACCCCCCCCACCCTTCTTCCCGGGAGGTTTAGGATGGCGGAAGACTCGCCCAAACGGCGCAAGGCCAATTTCAACGAAGCGGAGACGGAGGTGCTGATCGAGCAGGTGTTGAAACACGAGCAGGTGCTGTTCGCAGCCGGGCCTGGCCGAGCCTCCCCGGGTCAGAAGCGCAAAGTCTGGGAGCTCATCCGGCATAAAGTGAACCCGGTGGCCGCTTGCCCTCGCGAGGTGGAGGATCTCAAAAAGCGCTGGCGGGACCTGAAGCGCCGCGATCGGAGCAAACTCTGCCGCGTCACCCACGGCGCCGGCGGGGTTGCCCCCCACCCCGCTTCGTTCGGCCTCCTGATGGGCAACGAGGACGCCTCGCCGCCCGACCACCTCCGATCCTATACCTCGGGGCTGCCTGCCCCCAACGAGGCTGTGCCCATCGTCGGGGGGATCGATACCCTGGATCTGCCCAGAGCCTCCTCCGCGTCGGATATGGGTGAGTTGCAAAGGAGCCGCAGCCTCTTTCTTCCCTTGTCCGGCGGGGCTGCCCTTTCCTCGCCGCCCTTCCCTTCGCGGGCAACAATAGCCCCCCGTTGCTTTTTTTTTCTCCCCCCCCCCCCCCCGGTGGCTTTTGGCCGTAGAGCGCTCTCGGCCACCCGTTTTAAGTATTGGTGCAGCCCGCAGTCCCTCTATTTGATACGCCCAGAAGAAAAGCTGCTGGATGCCGTTTGGATAAGAACTAACCTCCCATCGCTGCAGCAGTTGGCGTTGCGTTGAATTGTATGCGGCTAAAGTTCCCTGCGGGTCAAGAACATCTTGGAAATATGGGTCCTTTGGGTTGAGGAACTGCTTCCAGGCTGATGCTGTAAAATGTTCCTTCAGCAGATAAGGAACATTAGGAGTATCATGAATGCCAAAAAAAAAAAAAAAGTGCCTCGTGCCAATTCAGTTAAGATTGATGGGAGCTCTTTCCAAGGTAGTTCAGCCTTTCCATGGAGATGAAACGTGGAAAGAGCTGGTTTTGGTTTTACTGCTGAGCTCTCTAAAACGAACTAGAAAATAAGAAAGTAAAGATGGGGTAGCTTGCATTTCTCACTTACTGTAGCAGAAATATATTCTCAGTACAGGTTGAAACTTTAGTTAGGTTATGGAATTTCAACTGTGCTAAAATTTTGAAAATAGCCCAGTGGACAGGGGCAGAATAAGGGGGCAGGGTAGAGCCAATTAGAATATTAGAAACTGGAAGGTTCCTGCTTGCTTAGGTTTAGAATGAAAAGTTTCAAAGGCAATTGTCAATATCCTTTCCCTTCTTTCAAGAAATATCGCTAGGTTGGAGCAGATGAGTTTGGCATCTCTTGGTATGGTTTTAGATTAGTTGCAGTGGATAAACTTAAGAATTCTTGACTCCCCATTGTTTAAGACACTATACATCTCTCCCACCCCAAGAAAGTTATTTCACTGAAATGTGTAAGAGTTGAAATTAATTCAGAATAGATATTTTTTATAGAAGGATAATGAATATCATTCGGCTAAATCAAACTTTTAGGTTGAGTTTCTTTAGTTTGTAAGAATGTTTCTTACAACTAGGCTCCTAATTCTAATTTTTTAAAAATCTGTGGTCTGAAATATTTTGTTACACTGAACAATTGTACAGGTAAGCCTTGGCTTAAAACCACAACTGAGCCCAACATTTCCACTGCTAAGTAAGACAGTTGTTAAATGAGTTTTGCCCCCATTTTATGGCCTTTCTTGCCACAGTTATTAAGGTAAATCACTGCAGTTGTTGAGTTAGTAACATGATTGTTAAGTGAAGCTGGCTTCCCCATTGAGTTTGCTTGTCAGAAGGTCGCAAGATGTGATAACATAACCCTGGGACATTGCAACCATCATAAATACATGCCAGTTCCCAAGCATCCAAATTTTGATCACGTGACCATGGGGATGCTGCAACAATGGTAAAGATGAAAAACAGTCATAAATCACTTTTTTCAATGCTGTTGTAACTTCAAACAGTCACTAAACAAATGGTTGTAAATTGAGGACTACGTATATTGATCTGGAATATCTAAGAATGTGCTAGTACGTGTTCCCAGGTGTTTGTAGCTTGATATTTTAAATTAGAAATGGTGGTGGCAGTGCCCCCAGTAAAGATAATATCTTTGCTCTACTTTTCTATGTACTGCTTATGAGCTATTAATAACCCTGCAAGATTTAATCAATGGGGCAATCAATGAGAGAGGTTTAATGAGATATCCTGTACTCTGAATTATTCCACAGAGAATAAAATTTGGTTGCATGCATCATATTCTGTGTTGTTCTGCAACAATGCTGTGTTTAAAAACACTTTTTCCCAACACCTAATAGATGCAATCATACATAATATTATGTTATCACTTTTGGCACAGCTATAGTAGCTGGTTATAGAAGCACACTACATCAAAATCCACATTCTGTCTTAGTGCAGCATCTTTTTGCATAATCATTGATTTTTTAAAAACAATGCCCTCCAGTCAGTGTTGAATTCTGGCAACCGCCTAGACAAGTCCTTGCAGTTTTCTTGGCAGGGTTTCAGAAATGGTTTGTCATAAGGCAAGACTTGAACTCACAGTTGCCTGGTTTCTAGCCTGACTTTAATTCTATATCACTTTGCAGCTTTGGCATAATACTGTGTAGGTACTTCATTTAAGCCAGGGAAATTGCATAGTATTTTAGAACATTTTTTTTAAGGAAGGAAATTTTGAGCTTAATTTTTAATTCATGAAGTCCAAACCATGTTAGTTTTTAAATTTAATTAGCTTTAAAAAATAAAATTAATTAAATATTTGCATTTTAAGACATGAAAAGCCTTTTCAATAATGAAGTAATTCTTCATCTTCTGTACATAAAAAAAGTAAAAAAGGTCTTTTTGCATTTTAATATATAAACACTTTGAAGTGCTCTCCTCATAACATTTTTTTCATTTCCTGGAAGAGATAAAAGTACAGTAAATAACACAAGTAGATATTTTATATAATACAGTATATTTATTTTATTTTTTCCCTGTACTCTTGTCAGTTAAATTATATTGTGTTTTAAAAATAGCGTTCTCTCTACTATTATTCAATTTATAATTCATCTTTTGATTAATATATGTTCAGTTGCTGGTTGAAAATAGAAGTACAGTTATAGGTAATAATATCCAGTGAAAACTACATCATTTCAGAATGATTGTAGTTACTTTATACTTGTTGGTCATACCCAGGCTTAATAATCAAGAATTCCATTCATAAAGAGATTAACATTTTATGCCTTTACTTTTAGGTTTTACAGATGATCCTGGTCCATCCCAACAGTCGTGTGTGGAGAAAATAAATCTAAAAGAAGAAATAGTGGTGAAAGTAGTGGAACCAGAAGAAAGCTCAGAAGATATGGCAGTTGTTCCTCCTAGCCAGGAGCAGCTCCCTTTTTTGGGGATACCGAATGGAGGCCCTTGCGGAAAAGTAAAAGCCAAAACGAAAACTCAACCCCAGACAGACTCTAATGAAATTACAGAAGAAGATCTCTTACAGATCCAACAGAATCAACTGCATATCATTCAATCTGGGTTCGATAGCATCAATCATAATCTTCGGCTGCTACACCAAGGAATGCAAGATCTCAACAACACCCTCAGTGTCATGACACATACGTTAGTTGCTATAAAAAATGTCTATGTGAAAAACAATGCCGGTCCAACTACCTTTGCTACTGTCACTACCCAGACCACCGCAGGATACCTGAGTCCTGGGTCCCCTTTAGTCGAGGACAGAGTTAGGGTACCAGTGGCTGGGAGTAGCAGCAGAAGCAGCAGCTGCAGCTCCAGCTCAATGTCGCAAGAACCAGGCCCTTCAGAATTTCCTCGGCCTCCACACAGACCTATTAAAAAGGAACATTCAAATGGCTGTTACTATTTCTGTTTTGCAGATGTGTAAGACTTGAATACATGTAAAGCAACTGTGATATTTGAGTAGCTATTCTGTACCCTGCTCCGGCACTGCATCATGGCTAGCAAATTTCTCTGGCTATTTGTTTCTGATAATGCTAAATGTATGAGATATCCAGTATTCCCATGTGCAGAAAGCCTGTATCATAAGGGGAACGACAGTAGCTACAAATTGATTCAACTGACTGTGAGGGACAATATAGCAATATTTAATATTAAATAAAGTGAATTTTTAAAGCTCATTTCTATACATGTTTACTCAGAAATAGGTCCTGCTGTACTTGGGCTGGTTAATTTCCAAGAAAGAATGAATAGGATTTACCTGGCTGATGTCTCATACATTGGCTTGCTAAGAGAGAATAAATAAACCTTGACATCTTGATATTTCTAATGTTGAGTTTAAAACAAGAATGAAAAGATAGCAGCAATTTTATTCTTTATTCTGGTATAAACATGTCATATAAGACATCTTTTTGTAACGATCTAAATTGTGAATTGATAAAAAAAAAATCTTAACTTTAAATACTGCATAGTACCTCTCCCATAAAATATACCATAATATTTAAGTTTAACAGTAACAGAGTTGGAAGGGACCTTGGAGGTCATCTAGTCCAACCCCCTCAGTGTCTTAGCCACTGAGCCAGGCTATGGATCTTATCTGTTCTAGGATTGGGAATGAATTGAGGTACTAAACCACCAGCAAAGTGCTTGCTAGTTTTTCCTGATTATTCCTCCATTATTGCTCATGCCTCACTATTCAGAATACAACTTCCCCATCAAAACACTTTGCACAAAATTTGCAGAATTGGGAAGGTTGCCTTTTGTTGTATAATAAAAGGAAATTTGTCCAAAAAAAAAAAAAGCTCAGTATTCTTGAGACTTATTTTCTAGGGGGAAAAAATCTAAGCGATATGTTTGATTTACCATGCTGCAAACACTATAGCAGGGGTGTCAAACTGGCAACCCACAGGCCGGATGTATCACATGCAGGCCACACCCACCACAGCTCCATGAAGGGGGAAAACATTGAAAAACATCACGTGACTGCAACATGACGCAGCAAGTTTGATACCTGTGCTCTCTAGGTTTTGAAACATAATTTATTATTTATTTATTTATTGGTTCGATTTATATGCTGCCCTTTTCCGGAGACTCAGGGCGGCTTACAATGCGTTAAACAATAGCCTTCATACTTTTGTGTATACCTGCTTAGTAGGGCTTTGAGCCCCCCCCCCCCAAAGCAGTGTTCTTTTTTATACAAAGTCAGCTTATTGCACCCACAAACCGGGTTCTCATTTTACCTACCTTGAAAGGATGGAAGGCTGAGTCAACCTTGAGCCTGGTGAGATTTGAACTTGCAGTAATTGCAGGCAGGTGGTGTTACTTAACAGTGCTTTAGTCTGCACCACCAAGGCTCTTTAATAATGCTTAACGTATACTTTTCAAGGCTCAATGTAGCCTTAAGGTAATCAAAATCACCTGCAATACAGATAGTCCTCAACTTACGACCACAATTTGGACCAAACGTTTGACTGCTAAGCAAGGTGGTGGTTAAGTAAATTGCACCTGATTTCTCAACCTTTTTTTTTCAGAGTTAAGCAAATTACTGCAGTTGTTAACTGAATCATGTGGCCATTAAGCAAATCCAGTTTCTTACATTGATTTGTCAGATGTTGGCAGGGAAGTTCGCAAATGATAATCACATCACCCTGGGACACTGCAACCATTGTAAATACATGCCAGTTTCCAAGTGCCAGATTTTAATTATGTGACCATAAGGATGGTGCAATAGTCATAAGTGAGAGGACCGGTTATAAGTTTTCCCCCACAGAGCACCGTTCCAGTTACAAACAAATGGTGTTGTAAACCGAAGACTTATCCCATGATCCTGGCCATTTGATCAGTCTCACTAGGGAAGATGAGAATTGTGCATCCAAGGTGGTTTATGTTTCGTGCACTTACCATAGTGGTTAGTCAACAAGCTGTGTCTTAGTATAAGATATGAGCCTTGCTTGTGTGTGAAGTGGGGGAATGGTTTTAAAAATAACCTTCATTAAAACAAATTAGAATAGATGTAAACCACTTAGTGTACCTGATTCATATAAGGATTTTTTAGTCAAAAAGAGGATCTTGATATCCTGAGTAGACCTGTTACAGCAGAGATTTTTTTTTTTAAGTATCACTCCAAGGAGGATAAAATCTATGCCACACTTACGTTTTACCTTGAAAATATTCAAATTTGAGAGTTTTATCTTACTAAAGTTACTAAAGTAAAAATAATAACACGATCTTTTCAAGGCTCTACTGCATACATTGTTCCATTCCACACTGACCTTTGTGCTTGCACTCTGAAATGCTGAAGTCTGGGTAAAAAGCAATATATTTATTATAAAAGTCTTTATAGAGGTCTTTGCACAAAACACTTCATTTCAGTGTGAATTATATTGGGAGACCTCCATAAAGGTATAGAAAGATGTTAAATCTCAAATAGTATGATAAACATTTCTAAGGCAGTGTAGGGTAGCCTGCCTTAGAGATTGTAATAAACTGGGTGCCTGCTGCCAGATTCATAGAACTGAATGAGAATTTAGAAGCAAATTTAGAAATTTCAGCATTAAGGCACTTTCAGCGGTATGAGTATAATTTAAATATTGTGAAGAATCACTTGGGATAAATACGTATCTTCAACTATTGTTGCTTGTCTATAAAATATTTCAAGTGTATAAAAGGCTACCACTATTCCAGGCAGCATCTGATGGTTTAATTACATTGTATTTTCCAACTCAATATTCTGTTATGATATATTTAGGCTTCTTTTAGCAGATATGAGTTGTAATGCATTAGTCTCATATAGACATGCCTCATTTCAAATTGCTTCATATTAAAACCATTGGATGTTTATGGATAATACAATCACTTTTTAAAATACTCATTTTTAATCAGTCAGAGACAATTTCTTTGAAATGTAAGGAATGTATTTTGTGGCCCATTATTGTTACCATTGACAGCCAGTTTGGTATAGTGCAGGGGTCAGCAACCTTAAGCACTCAAAGAGCCACAAAGGTCCTAACTGGAAGCCCCCCGTTCAATTCTGGAGCCAACCGGAAGTCCGGTTCCCCCATCATAGTCTCCTAGTGCAGCATCCTTTTTCTTCTGCCGACCGGAAGTCCAGTTCCCCCATCATTGGGTCTCCTCCTAGCACGGCATCCTTTTTCCTCTACCTGTCCTAACCGAAAGCCCTACCAATTGTGGAGCCAACCGGCGACGGAGCTGCAGCAGAGGGATGAAAGAGCCACATGCGGCTCCAGAGCCATGGGTTGCCAACCCCTGGTATAGTAATTAACTTATCAAGCTAGAAACCAGGAGACCGGGAATTTTAGTCCTGCTTGGGCTTGAACCCAGCAGGATGACCTTGGACCAATCACTTTCTGTCAACCCTTGGAAGGAGGCAATGGTAAATCACTTGCGAAAACCTTTGTCAAGAAAACTTCAGAGCTTTGTCTGAATAGATTCCGAGCATTGGACAAAATGAAAAGAAGGGGAAAAAATATTACTATTGTTCTTTTGTGTAAGATAAATGCTGTAATAACATCCCTGAAAATTGAAATGGAATAACCTTGCAATTCAGAACCCAATAACAAAAAAAGTAGTTGTCCACTATAACTACTTATTAAAGCCAGAAAATATATTTACATAGGTTGATTTCTAAAGGTCTACTAATCCTTTTTGGGCCAGCCTAAAATATACAGCAAATTTTGTGTTAATTTTCACATAATGATTTGATAAATACTGAATCAACTTGGATCTTTATTCATTCATATTAGTACTGGATTCTTAAGATTCTATTTCAATAGAAAGGATCTGTTATTCCAGTAGCATTCTGAGGTAAATGGTATTCCCATTAATTAAGCTATCTTTGCTTTGGATATAGCAGTTGGGACAAATTATTATTCGAGGCTTCAGAAGATCCTCTAATAATATGCTTTGCCTCAAAGTATGTATTATTTAAACTTGATTCCTTTAACTCTCCTTCAAAGCATTTTTGTCATAAAATATGCAATTTTTCAATCATACTGAAGCAGCATGGAGTTGATTCTATACAAATATTTGTAGAAAAATGCTTTGCTTTAATGCAAAGCATTAAAGCATAGTATAATAAATAAGAAAACATTCCAGAAAAAATGTGTCACAAATACCATCTTTCCTGCATCCCTGACTTCCTGTGAATTTTTTTTGTCCTATCCTTGCAGTTGTAAATATTTGTTAGATAGTCTAAAACAGGGATTCCTACCTTGACAATTTTAAGACTTGTGGTCTTCAACTCCCAGAGTTCCCCAGCCCTTGAAGTCCACAAGTTAGTAAAAGGTTAGATACGTATTAATTATGTACTCTAATTAATTTTAACATTAATAAATACAAATTTACTAACTTTTACACTATGGTGTCTGTGTGTGTGTAAACATTTACATACACATACACTCTATACATACACACACACATATACATTTACTCACACACATATATGCGACATAGTGTAGAAGTTTATAAAATTGTGTCTTTTAATATTAAAATATTAGTAACAATTTTTAACTATAGTGTCAGAGGCAAAGAAGTCTGCCCTTGGGTCTTGACTGAAATCATTCAGGTTTGAAGCATAAATTAGGGTTGCAGTACAGTGTATCCCATCTTCTGAAAGAATTATGACCACCACACACAAACCATTAATCATTCAAGAAATTTAACGCTAGTAAATGATCAGCATATAAATGTGATAAGAAATCTTTTCTATTTGTATTACTGAATTTCTTTATATATTCTGGTCGATTCTTTTGCTCCTATTTTATGCCACCATAAAATATGATAATGTGGGGAGTTAAAAGATTCTGCCACATGTTGCCATATCTGATCTGAGATCTACAATATGTTCATTTATTTATTTACACAGTTTTTGCTCTACAATCTACAGTAGAACATTGCTAATCATGGAAGATGACGTGTTTAAAGCTTTGCTACTCAGAGTGTTGCCAAATTAAGTATGGCAACGAAGTTGGCATCTTGTTTTCATACAAGGTTCACTTCCTGTACACCACTGTAGTAAGTGGCTGTTCTAGATTGAATGGTTCAATACAAGTATAGGCAGTAATTCAAAGATTGCAAAAAAAATGTGACCTTTCCTAAAATAACAATAGGTCATTGTGACCTACTGACATATGCAGTTGTTTTGTCAAAAAGGTTTAACTTGTTACTATTATCCCGGCCCTGTTTATTTTTCACTTTCATGGGTAGATTATATGATGTAAGAAATGTGTGAATAATGATTAAACAGGAACAGTTTTAGCAGAAATTTGATATACATACCTTGACAATGCTTAGGAACCTTATGCATAGCTACTCAGGTGTCCAAAATAACAGTACATTACACAGAAATATAATCATACTTATTTGTTGCTAAAATATTTAAATATATAATTATTTGATATTTACTGAAATACTTTTGATTCTGATTTTCTGATTCCCTAGATTTAAAATATTAAACTTTGATGTTATTCAACTGTTTTATATCTATTTTATGGCATGACACTGCATTCTAAAACATTTTTAAAAGCAAAATACAGATAATCCTTGATTTACAACAGCTCATTTAGTAACCATTTGAAGTTACAACGGCACTGAAAAAAGTGACTCATGACTGTTTTAAACGCTTATGACCGTTGTAGCATCCCCATGGTCACATGATAAAAATTCAGATGCTTGGCAACTGATTCATATTTGTGACGGTTGTAGTGTGCGTCATGTGATCATCTTTTGCTACCTTCTGACAAGGAAAGTCAATGGGGAAGCCAGATTCACTTAATAACTGTATTACTAATTTAACAACTGCAGTGATTCACTTAACAACTGTGGCAATAAAAGTAAAATGGGACAAAATGGGCAAGTTCAATTGTGGTTGTAAGCACCCAAGCTCTATTAATAGGGATATGGTGAACCCAACAGTAATTGATTGGATGTGCTACCAAGAAATAGAGCAAGCAGAAAAACATCCATATCTATCCATCTTTATTTCATCACTGTAGAAAAGCTTTATTAAAATACTGCATTAATTACTGATATTTCAAAGCTGATCTTTCACAGATCTGCATTCCTCTTTTCAGCACCAGTTTCATTTTCCAGAGAGGAAAAAATATTGTTTTTCATAGCTTCTTCCAATTTACATTATATCCCAAAACTATTTTTAGGTGAGCTCCATTAAAAATAAACTGACAAATCTAGTCAATGTTGTTTGCATGCTGAATGATTTTTATTTAGAACCAGTTTATAAAAATAAAATACAAAATAATTTAAAAACAGAACTCAAAACATTTACAAAAACTTGATATGATACAAATGGGGTAAAATAAATAACTACATCTTTATGTACAAATGAGCATTATAAAGACACCATTGTCAATACCTTGTTTCTGAATGACTGAGCAAAAATGGTAAGACATCTAATCTGAACTCTGAACGCAAGGAAAGAAAAGTTTGAAATTCTTGATGCTACTAAGTTACCTCCCCAGAATATTTTTAATCTCAATTCATTGTATTATCCTTGAAATAGTATTTTCTGAATAAATAATGGATGGCTTTTTTAAATTTAAAACAAAAGTCAGACTGTTGAGTATTTTCAAATTAATATTCACCCCTGGCTTTGAAATTTAATTTTAATTTATTTGGATTTTTTTTTTCCAATAAAGAAGGCAAAACATAACAGGCCATGAATAATTCAGTAATAAAGGGAAAGATTTAGATATTTACTTTCTGATCACTGAGGAACAACATGCAACCGGAGGTTAGAGAACCTATTCTAGAGAATCCGAGGAGCTGTGTAACACGTCCTCTTTAAGGCAAGCTTTTACCGGTCAACACAGCATTAATATTACTCTCCTTTGTACTGGTCCAGATAGCTGAAACACGTCAGCTCTGAGACCTAAGCTGTTACTTTGCAAAGGAGAGAGAAATGAGAAGGGCTCAGTGGCTCCCACTTTATGCCAAACTGAAATGAAATACTTGAATATGAGCACACAAAACATAGACACAATTCAGCAAAGATCAATCCCCAATGGACTATTTATGTGTTCCCTGTTCTGCTCCAGGATGGAAAAGATCAATACATATTCTTGGCCCCTGAAAATTATTTCTACCTAGCAGCAGCAACTATATATGCAGGAGAGATACTGGTTTTAGCACTATACAGTCTGTCTTCCAGGTTTTAAGGAGAAAAACATTACCAAATTGACTTTTTGTTTCCTTAATTCATTCTTTCAATTATTTTAATAAGAAATATTTTAGGAACTTTTGCGCTAATTTATGCCAACTTGAGAAACCACAATTTAGTGGGATGAGGCATTATTCTCCTTGTTTTGTTTTTCCTTTCCGAAGAATAAATAGGGAAGGGGAATCTTCACTAATTCCTCTCTTCCTGTAATATTCTATCTTACCCCCAATCTTCTTTTGCTTTCCCCCATTTTCCAGCAGAGTGTACTGCATTATTCAATTCTGGGACAGTCCTGCTGGCAAATTACAATCTGGACCTAACCCAATATTCCCAGTGGAAAATTAAGGCAAATGGCTGAAATTTAAGAGGAACAAAAGCCAAAAATTATCAAAGCAAAGTTCCTGTTTACAATCTAAGAAGTAAATTTAACAATTCACGTACTTTGATAAGTTTTGAAGAAATTTCTTTTCAAATGATCACTCCAGTTAAAGTGTGGTAATGAGCTCCTCTTATTAGCAAAAGCAAGTATTTTGAACTGTAACCTGAGCACAGAGAATTATGTGAAAATTGGAGATATGAAGGTGTATATCATTACTTAGATTCTCTCTGTATCCCATCGTAGTGCTTTCTACATTTAAAAGGTCCTTGTGATAAATTATTGCAGTAGAAAAGGAATACCTTTCTTTGAACTGTCTATAAGCAAGCTGAATTGTGTTCATAAAAACAACTTGCTCATCTAAACAACCATAGAAGTTAAATTGAAATATTTTCTAGTTTTAAGGGTTTGCCATTATTAGTGTTACTAAAACAATGATAGAACCCAATTAATAGTACTGGAGTAATGAAGCTATCACTAAATTTAAGAAAAAACAAGACCAGATAGTAGTTCTTATTATTTCTTTCTCTCAACATACAGCCTATTGCATTTAATTATATGAATGAGTATCTGAAATAGAACGCAAAAATTGTAGAAAAAGCAGCATTACATGTATATTTATGTTCATATGAACATTGTTAGTCAACTGGTTGTTAAAATGCATGCAGACTAACAAATGTCTCCATACATCTGATTTGAGGACTGGGCCCACCTATCTCCTTAACCTGTTTTCCTTGAAAAAAAAATAATTGGTAAAGCAAAAAGATTATACAAACAAGAACCATAAGCATGAAATCTAGTGTTTTGTTTTATAATTAATATACAATAACAGAAGAGATTGTGCAGTCAGATTATCTAGTTGAGTACACAATTCAGGGAAGTATCTATTAGCTATTATTAGTCATGACTCATAAACAAAGCAGACAATATATTATAGACATGGGATCTCATTTATCCAAGTTGTCTCTGAGGTGTTAATGCAGTTCGCAGAATCTGCATGTTTTCCTCATGGCTTGCCTAATGTAGGAATGTCCTCACCCCTCCACACCTCAGCAGCAAAATTTATGGTACACTAAAAGAAAAGACAGCAGGGAACGGACATCATGTGGATTCTCTTATGACTGAATTGAAAGGTGCTCTTGAAACTTAAGAAACCTCTTAAGACAGGATGGTCAGAGGATCCATTCTCTAAGCAAGACTGGCATTAGAAGATCAGTGCTACCTAAACAAAAGACTGAATTAACCCAAATGTCAAACATTAAATGATCATAACTAGAGAAGATAGCATAGCATAGCTAGCATTGTATAGTTGACAACATACAAGCTAAGACTAACCATCTAAATTTTCCATTCTAAATCGTATGTAAAAAGATTTTTCCCTCTAAGATATAAACCAGTTGTCCTTATTTTTCCACATTAAGATATTTTACGTGCCGCAGAAAAAGATAATGTAAAAGCAATATTTTAAGATGCTGGATAGATTTTGAAAAATACAGGCATTCTTTGACACTTTTAAGGGTGTTAAAAAGTATATATTCTATATCATTCAGTATCCATATATTAAAATTATTGTCCTTTGTCTTCTGGAAACTGCTTTTATATTACACAGATTAGTATTACAGAATAGACAACTGGCATTGTTTATATTTATTGTAGGAAGCAACTAAGCTATTAGAGAACTACATCTATCCAAACTCTAAGAGCAAAGACCTATAGCTCTGATTAGAGCAGTCCTACTTGAAAAAAAAGATGATCAAGCAAATTTAACTTCTGAACACTATCAAGAACAAAATGTCAAGGCATTTTCTTGACTTTTAAGAAACCTAAGCAAAGAAGACTACACCTGGAGCTCCATGTTTTTGATACAAATACAATATAAATGGACAAATTATCTCTGATGCAAAGGTAAACGTATCTGTTTGTTTTGTCCTAAGAGTATGCATTTGCCTACAAAGACATTACAGATGGTAAGTTTCAGCTGCTTTTGGCTCCATGCAGTACAATTACACTGTAGACAAAAATATGATGTAAAGATTAATGTGCCTGCAATTTACCTTTAATTCTAAAAAATTATGCCGCCACCACCCCCAACCAACCCTCAACAGTCTGGCAGGAATATTTTTTTTAAATTCTTGCTATAACCCCAGGATAACATGGATCCCTAAAGCAGTAACTTTTCAGCACAGCAACAACAATGCCAGAGCCAGTATATCAACATCTAATCATTCATACGACAGAGCAGGTCTGAATGAGGGTAGATGGTGCTCTCACTGAGTTTAATTGGCTAAATGTTCTATGAACTCTACAGAGAGAATAAAAAAAACATTTCTTATTCTGGCTCAAGCTGTGGAGGGCAGGACTTGCTTATTCAGATTAAACCATGCATATTAATTGTCTTGTCTTTTACTAACATTAATCTTGAAACTTACTATTCGAGACAAACTAAATTAATACATTCTTTCTCAAAGTTACAAGCACAATTATTTTATTAACTAAAGGTATTGTAATCAAGATTAACTCACAATACTTTTTTGGTTTGCTTCCCGAAGCAGTAAATGTTGCAGAAAGAACAATGCACATTAGTAACAAAATCATTGATTACTACAGAAAGATGAGAGTGATGATAGTAGTCTATTACAATAATTTAAAGCTTTGTTAGTAAACCATTGGTTTTCTAATAACTATTAGGTTATGTTTTGGCAGAATGACAACCTAAAAAGTGAATCCACTCAATACATTAAAAACACATTGACATTAACCTGTGCTTTCCACAATGACCATTTAGTCTGGAACATGCCTCCTTGCATTTCTACAACATGGAAAGAAATACAAATGCTTTTAACAGAAAAGAATCTGAACAGTACGGTAATATTGGGATACATATACCATTTGTAAGAGAAATGTATAATATTTCTACAACATTCTTTTTGTTAATGCATAGAATAGATATTGTTTTGTCCCTGACAGCAAAGCATGAAAATAAATCTTTGGGATATGCATCTCCATACATGCAAGGGAAACTGTTCTTACAATACTGATGCTCTGGACATATTTATGAAGGAGTTCCTTCAGGGACTTTCTAGAAATATTATTCCCTAGGTGTAATGTAAAATATATATATATATATATTTTAAAAAAACCTTGCAGATTATGCAAATAATTTTAAAATGGTTATATGTAAAGGAAGGCTTTTTGAAGTTGGACTTGAGAAACCAGATGAATTGATATCAATCCCCCAAAAAGGAATTATAATAAAGAAATGATATAGCTTTGTTGTTTTTTGTATCAATTCAAATTACAGCTTCACAATACATTCCCCGGAAGCACTTATTGGAAAAGAGCTGAACATGTAGACTATTTCAAGCACCTAAGTTATTGGAATAACGTGCTTGGCTGAATGTATCTCTATAGAGCTGATAAATGTTTTTTAAAAACCTGACTTTTTTTTTTACTGTCAGTAGCCTAAAGAGAGAGTCCCTGCATTGTTGCAACAAGTAGAGAACAGGGGTAAAAGCTGGCAAGGCAAGATGAAGAAAAAGTCTTGACTTTTTTTATATCACACATATCTATTTATCACCAACAGTATCATGACACATACTTTAACAGAAAAAGTTATCATAAGGGATTAGAAAGATACAGAAAGAGGATGAAAAGACAAAATCAAGACCCTACACTGACCTTGGCTATTAAACACGTAGTTTCTCAAAGTCCTTCCATTTTATTCAGAATTGTAAAAGTGAACTGTCAATGCTGATACGAAACACTGAATTGCCGAGCAACTCCATTTTGAGTACTCTTTCTGTTCTGAACTGAGCATGAAAAATATTCAGCTTTGTGCATGCCAGCAAACAGGAATAGCAAGGCCAAGGGCATATAATTCAGGCACGTAACTGAAAGAATACAGCATGATCTGTGGTCCATAATTTTACAAATGTAATGGGAAAATCGGTAAAGTATATAGAAGCATATATGTGTATGTATGTATATATTTATAAATATTTATAATATATAACTTACTATAAGAACATGCAATTATTGGTATAGCACCTATTATACAATATAATACAACAGTTCTTTTAAATCATTCAGTTTCTCAAAGTATAGCAAATATGCTCCAGCTAGTGCACTCCCTCTGTAGTGCTTGAAACCTGAATGAGGCTACGATTCCACACTGTGCTACATTACTTATGGGGGAAAATACATATTTAGGAGTAAAAAAATTCCAACACATTCTGACAGAACAAGAGAATTCAGTGCAGCTTCAATGCAGCATTAGAAATGTGTTAGCTCACAGAGAAAGTGTTCCCTTTTTAATCCAGAGTTACAATTTTGGCAGCAAATAAAATAACATTAAATTAAAAAGAATTTATGCTGGCTAAGGCGTATGATGACTACAACAAGCAGATCAGTAATTGCCTAAATTCCTCTTATATTTAGCTTCTTCTAATCCAGATCTCCATTTAAAGAACTGGTCATAGTTATGGTACTTTACATTCTACATTGTATTCCGTTCCATCACTGATTTCTGAATCTGGCAATCTAAATCAATCACATCTATGTTTGGGAAAACTAGAAATTGCCAATCTTATTCATTAGCTAATATTTTGGGGGAATGGAAGACTATCTTTAAACACAAGTTTTAGTGTCCTCTTTTCCATATTTCAAATCAAGCATATTTTGGAGGAAGTGGGAGAGAATCTACCATGTACATCTACACTATGGCAAATCATGAGGATGCTGCGATCCCCTTTCATAGATATAGCACTATTGATCAGGTATTGGCTCTGTACATATAGGGAAATGCGCATACTACTTTTTTCTATACAATATAGGATTAGAGACTTTAACATTTCAAACACAGTCCTGTAACTTTATCCTAGCAAGTATTACCTCCTAGAGAAAATAAAGGATCTGCTAATTTTCTCTAGCATACTTCAGTCACTTTTATAAAGAGGTTTAAAGCTTCAATTTTCTTCTAGATTAAGGATGAAGTTTCAAGTTTAAATGTGTAAACATTTCACCTCTTCTTCAGTTTGATAACACTGGAGATGAACATTATAGTAAAGTGAATGAAGTATTTCATAAAAGATAAAAGATTCTAGTTAAGTTTTACACTGGCTCTCTCAGTGATGCCCTGAGAAGTGATTGCATTCTAATGTAACTATAAAGATGTTACATGATCCCAAACCCTTTGTATTTCTACCATAATTTAAGATTATCTGACTTTTATTTTATAACTGGAACTGGCCCTAGAAATGAATAAATAGTTAAGTAATCAAATGGATCAGAACCCAAACAGATAATAGAAGCTTTGGGATCTGTAAATATAAGTACACGTTGATCAAACTCTTAAAATACAGGGTTGTAATCCTGTGCAATTATATAAATACTTTTTTTCTTTTGATGAGATAATTATCAATCAAGAAGGAATGTGGGCAATGAACAAAGTGAAATTGTTTGTGAAAAAGGCCAATATTACACAGAAGACTTTGTAGAATTTTCTGTCCCAAATAATGTGCTTTTTAAAATCTTTAAAAACATAGCAGCTGATTAAATCTCAAGCATAGTAGTGCCCCGGTACATTTCTTTCAGGTTTTATAATTTTCCTTGATGAAAATCTAGAGTCAGCTTATTGTTTTAATAAATAAAAAGGAAAGAAAAATCATATTAAAACACTAATCTCCCAAACAATGTGATTCCAGATGGACTTTCTGGCTGCTCCATCTCCACTCTCCAGCTTCCCTGATCTGCTTGCTGCCCTCTCTTGGGCAATGCCTGGCCACTCCTATACAAAGTGAGCCATATAAATAATTCATCTGAAAAGTTGTTTTTCTCCAAAAGTCAAGATAAATGCTAATCTTTGAAGACGGTCCCTTTTTTAAAATACATAGTACACAGACACAACATGCATTAGATTGAATGGAGAGGGGGGGGTTGACACCTGACAAGATTCAGTTCCTATCTGCTAAGTTTATTGGCTGATTTGTTCTTCCCAGTGGGAGGTTTAATGCTAGAAGAGTGATGGCAAGAGCTACTAGATCCTTTCAGACCGTTTTTGCTAGATTTGTTGTAGCAGTGCTCTTGTTGACAGGATCTTCTGGAAGATGAAGAGCCTGAAAGACTAGGAGGCGATTTACTCCTTCCAAGATGTGGGGATGAACTTCTCTGCTCATGGTGTGGCCTTCCACCCCGAGATGGTGAAGAACTGGCAGTACGAGGCAGAGAAGAGCTCCTAGGGGAGGAACTGGGACTGCGTCTGGGAATGACTGGGCTTTTGGGTGGAGTCTTGGGGCTATGTGGAGATCCTGGACTCTTAGATTGTGAAGGGCTTCGTGGTTTTTGAGATCCATTCTGAAGGATCTGAGCCAGGCGGGAGATCAGGTCTGAATCAGAACTGCTACTTCCTAGCACTTTGTACCTCCGCAACCTTGAAAAGAAAGAAAAAATTTGTCATTTCTGCATTCTGTTCTTTAATGCAGGATATGTCATATTACATATATTTTATGTATTTCCATGTTCAACTTAAGTTAGGCTTAAAAATGTTTACATTACATTAACAGTCACCTCACAACTGTATTACTGTAATTCTCTTTACGCAGGGCTGCCTTGAAGACAATTCAGAAGCTACAGCTGGTCTAAAAGGCAGTGCACAAGGAGCAATAGAGATCCTTGTTATGTCTATGTGTCATTGCTGCTTTTTGAGCTGCACTGGATACTAGTTAGCTTCCGGATGAAATTCAAAGTTTTGGTCATCATCTGTAAAGCCTTTCAAGTTTTCAACTGTTTCTGCTAGACTAATATGCTTGGGCAGAGTGAATATGCTCCAAGTCCCTTTAGTTAAATGCTATCATCTTGTGGAAACAAGGAAGCATTCCTTCACTGTTGGTTCATGCCCTGTGGAACAGAATCCCTCTTAAAGATACATTAGGCTCCCACTCTTCAAGTGTTCCACAAGTATCTTAAAACCTAACTCTGGTTAGGCTGTTTCTGGAGTCAAACTTTTTTTTAAAAAAGTTATGATGCAATCTTGTTCAGGTGGTCCTGTTACTTATTTTATATTACCTAGAATCTTCTCCAAGTTGGGCAGCATTAAAAACTAATAAATAAACAGGAAACAAATCTATACAATTCATCCCCTATATGAATATATATAAGTTCTGTTAATTGGATGGGTAGGAAAAAGGAACATATATTGTTAGTACAGTAAGGACACCACTGATATGTTATGATTTTCTTGTTGAAATCTAAGAAGCTCTTTCTCAACGATTATTTGAACACAAGAAAAAACATCATTATTCAAAACTGATTTTTAAAGTTTAACAATCTATACTTTTTAAGATTGTGTTAACATTACTGCTTAACTGGAGCTTTTGTGGTTTATTTTTGACATATTTTAACTGTTTTTTTATTTGCTTATATTTGCAAATTTTAGTATAACTGATTTCCTATATCTAACTTTTTACTTATATAAAACTTTCATCTAACATGCAACCTCAGTCTGCATTATATACATATATGATATACCTATATCATTGGAGAAAGCTGTTAAGCAAGGCTGTCCACTCATTCCCTTCCTATTTATTTTTTACATTAATGATATAATGATTATGGAATCACAAAGCTTTTTTTCTCGCTCACTGAATAGATGCAAAATCTCAATTCTAATATATACTGATGACATGACTCTTATCTCTTGCATCAAGATTGGCTTTAAAAGACTGCTGGTCATTGGCTGAATATTGTGAAAGAATAAAACTGAGGCAATGAACTTTGGCACAAGTAACATGGAAAAAACACACGGTCAATTAACATCCACAAAATCTAGCAATGTTCTTCCTTCAAATATCTAGCATCTCCTGCAAGTGGAGGACATCTGATCTATCTATTGTTTTAGTAACTGCCTGATGTATAACAAGAGTTATCCTGAAGGGGTTTTTTTTTAAAGTTAAAAGGAAGGCAGCTTGTAACCACATCTGAAATATTTCAGGACAAAGTGATAGCTTAGATATTACATGGGAAGGGGAATATGAAGGCTACTGCTCAGTTGAAAGTAGTCCAAAACAATGTCTTCCCCCTAGGTATTTTGTTTCCTGTCTAAGGATGAAAATAGGTCTATCCTCAATCTCTGTAAGACTCCATCTTGCATTGCTAAGGTACCGTGAGAAATTAGAAAGCCTTCAACAACCCTGCATATTTAAATCTTGTTATTTGCATTATATGGGTGGGAATAACCTGAAGGTTACAAAGTAACTTTGTGACCAATGCCTGCATTTATGATTTTTGCAGTGTGTGTGTGTCTCTCTCAGCCATATATTTTGCCATTACAGTCAGTTAGTACTCATTGTCTTGTGTAAAACTGTAAGCATAGAAATGATCACATGATTTTAGTAGGGTTGCTTAAAGAGGTCTATCCGTATCTTGCTAATATTCCCAGTGTTCCACTACAAAGGCTTTTACATTCCACTACTTACAGATTATGCCTGTAGCATATCTCAAAGAACGATTTTGCAAAACATACAGTGAAACAGCACCTTTGTTCCTACGGTGCTAGTCAAGTGGAAGACATAATTCTATAATGAGATTAGGAGGAAAACACTGATGATATACCTAAGGAGTTGGAGGCAAAAGAACTGAATTACCCTTTTCCACATGCAATTCTATTTATTAGCAATCAGGTTGCTACTTTTGCTATTTAGTTTATGTTATTCACAACACTTATATAGCCACCTATCTCATACAATAATTTTAGGCAGCTCACAACAATCCATAAAACATACTTAAAAACATACCCTTTCCCCCCATATCCCAGATCAAGCATCCTTATACCCTGTTTTCCCCAAAATAAGACATCCCCTGATAATAAACCCAATCGGGCTTTTGAGTGCATGGCAATAAGACCAAGCGCTTATTTCAGGGTTCAAACAAATATAAGACAGGGTCTTATTTTCAGGGTAGTTAAATCTTCCAGCCTAGCTCAATGCTAGAGGAAAGAGCCATGTCTTCACAGCCTTCTGGGAGGCTTAAAGGGCAGGGGACTCTCTGATCTCTGGTGGCATTGTGACAACCACTGAAGTGGCCACCAAAAATATTTAAGAGAGGGAATCTGGAGCACATTAATATTATCTAAACTAGTAGGATAAGCAGATAACCTCAGGGAGAGATCGTCCTCCAAGTAACATGCCTTGTGCCATGTATGTCTTTAAAGATGACAGCCATCCAGACTCACCTTATCCAGGAGATGGGCAACATATAAATATAATAAATAAAATAAAAATAAATAAAATAACCAGCACTTTGAATTGCATCCAGAAAACAACTGGAAGCCAATGCAGCTCATGCAGCAGTACTATTGCTCAAATAAACCACAGGACAGTTAAAACTGTGCATGCCACTGCATTCTGGACCAATTGCAGTTTCCGTATACTTTTCAAGGAAAACCCCATGTAGAACGCATTGCAGCAATTCAAACAGGAGGCGATTAAGGCATCAGTGATTTTGAGCAAGATCTCCCAGTCCAGGAATGGGTGCAATTGGTGAAAAGGCAGATCTGTTTAAAGGACTTCATTGCCACAACTGTCACCTGGTCCTCCAGCAAGAACCATAAATCCAAGAGGACCCCAAATTGCAGACCAAATTTGTGCAGGGGAATATTATCCCATCAAGAGTCAGAAATGTCAATTCTCCAAATGCCGGAGGGTCAAAAACCCACAAACAATTCCTTTTGCTAGGATTGATTCAGACCTGTTTTTTCCTCATACAGGCCTTTACATCTCCAGGGGCTGAGCATGTTGATGCATGACCTCTCCCAATAGCTTCACAATACCTAATAAGGTTCTAGGGCTGGACCTGTCTTCCCCTACTAGCATTGACTGGTAGCAGCCATGGAGAAAGAAAGAGAACCGCTGCAATTCGGTGTGCCCCACTCCCAGGCCCCAGAACTGGTTGATGGTATCAAAAGCTGCTAAGAGGGCCAGAATAGACACACAAACCACATCATGCAGTCTCCAAAAGTCATCCAAGTGCTATGTTCTCTTTTGAGCTCAAAAATACACTTTTAAATTCCAAACTGTAGCACTAGTTTAGTTCAGCTTAATTTGTTTGCACATGGCACATTTTTACGCAAGTTGCATTTCTTTTTATTATTATTATATTTTAATTCATTTTAAGTCTGTTAAGTCTTTTTATTATTGTATGCTGCCTGAAATTAGGCTCTTATGAGATAGGCAGGCAAGTAAATGTGATAAATTAAATTAAATAGAGTTCTGATATGTTATCACCTAGTCACAACAATAAAATTATAACTTAGTGACTGTATTATAGAATATAAACACAGCGTATTTTATTTCTATTTTCTTCTAACCAAGCCATTTTCACTTATTTTAAATAAAATCTCATTTTGTTATTTTTGATGCCTGCATTACAGCAAATAGAAAATATAATGTATATTCTAACAGCATTATCAAAAGATATATTACAGTGAGGCTATAGGTTAAATTTTCTGACTATTAAGTACAGCTTTTAAAATATAATTGAATAGACATTTATATTACTGACATACACTACAGATTTCAATTCGGAGGGCTTATTATAAAAATGAAACAATCAGTGTTTTTATATTCAACTTCTCCACATAGAGATAAATAATTCTTATCATCCCCTTAGAATTATATAACTCAAATCTGAGAACCAAAACATTTAGAAATCTAGTACCTCATATCCACTTCAGGCACAGATTACAAATGTTAATTCATAAAACCTTTCCTCAGTTTTAAATGAAGAAAAAATTATTTGAATGTGCACTTACGCTTTCTACCAAATAATTAAAGCAACAAGGACTGTGCAAATTGTAAGGTGTTATACTATACAGATGTATACTTCATATTGCTTAAATAGATGTGTGCACTTACCTAACCTCTACTCCAGGCCTTGTTGGTGGCCTTCCTGGGGGTGGCCGAGGAAAAAACTGAGCTGAATTTGAAGTGCTAATATTATCTGTAGTAGTCCAAGATACAGGTCTTGGTATTTTGCTCTTTCTGGGTTGAGGATTATTTGATGACAAAAAGCTCTCTTGTACTTGACTCCGCAAATGAGTGTCCAATGTTAATTTGGAAAAGGAGGTCAGTACATCTTCTGAAAACGGCATGGGACCTGCTACTGCTGTTTCCGTCAGTGACTTGTCGGAGGCACTTGAAAGGTCACCCAGGAAAGATCTGAGCTGTCGCTTTTCTACCAATAGTCTAACCAAGTCTGTTTGGTGGGCCTTTTTTAGAAGTAGCTTCTCCTTTGCTGAAACAGGAGAAGATTCTGATGAGGAATCTAACTCTTGTGCTAAAACTGGTATGCGACTCTGCCTAGCTACAAATGGCGATCTAACTAATTCTCTTTTGGACTGACTAGAAGTTTCATTCTCTGAAATAGAATAGAATAGTTCTCCATTTCTTTGAATACTTTGCTCTTCTTTTTCTGTTTCATGCAAAAGTGTGGCAAGTTTCACTTGCTGGCATTGCAGTTCCTTAGCATGATCAATATCCTCATCATGGAAGCCATTTTCATGTACTTGTATTTCTTGACTTTCCTGTTTGTAAGCAAATAGGTCAGTGCTTCTTGACAGAGAAACATCTGATGTTTCAGCAGCTGACTGTTTCTGTAATTCCTGTTTTGTACCCTGATTTAGTAAGGAACAGCTGGCCAAAGGTCTTGGTTCTTCTGGGTCTGTAATAACCTGAGGTCCATCCAAAACAGATTCTGTGCTTCTTGAAGCAGTTAAGCAGGGTTCCTTAATTTGTATTTCAACAGCATCTTCACAAGCAATGAAAGGCTCTTTGTCATCTAGTCCTTCAACAAGTTTCACGTTTTCCCTTCCTTCTTGTTTCTTCATGTATTGTTCAAGTAAATTTGTTTGGCTATTATTCTGATTTTCAATGCCTTCATCAACATCTTTATCAAGTGTCCCTTGGTTGCAATCTAATTTGAGAACTAAATCTGTTCTACTGCTGCTAAAAGTCAATGCACCATTTGCTTCAACGAAGGCAACAACATTCTCCTTAGGGGAGGAAAGTTCAACTGTATGTTCCAAAACCCGAGGATCCCGATCTTTCTTGTCTAGATGCTGCCCATAATGAAAACTCTCAGAAGTAGACTGTGTGGATGCCATTGATGGCCTGGGGATTGTAACCTGTAAAGAAAATATTTAAATAATGAGTTGACCATAAATTATTTAATTTGTTTTTTGACATCACCATATATTATCAAATCAAATTCAAAACAGTAGTTACTTTCTTTTTCATTATATGTCGAATACAATGAAAAAGAAGAGAAGTGTTCAGTCCAATTTGGGATCATTTAACAATAGGACAATTGTTTTATTCAAACTGTTCTTATCAAAATCACTTATTCCTCTCGCTCTCTAAATGTATCTGTCTTTATCCACCTTATTCTATTTGCTCTAGTTAGTCCTTTTTACATGCTTTTAATTTAACTGATGTACTTTCATTTCTAAATAACACAATGTAAAAATGTATTTGCAACCTTTTATTTTATTTTATTTCCTTTTCTTGTTAAAGTTTTAATGGGCTATAAGGAGACAGGCCTAAGTAGTCTAATCTTATACTTCTTTACTGAAAACTGAACTTTACTTTAGTGTAAAGATACACCAGATTGTGGTTTCAGTCTATAAGAAATATATATATTGGTGGTGCTTAGTGAGAATTATTGGAAACGTGACCTACAAATTCCATAAGCATCAATGGTGTCAGTCTTTTGACATCATTGTCATCATTTGGTGGCTGAGTGATCTTATGAACTATTTTGAAGTTATTTCCAATAAGAAATGTTATAAGAATATACTTAATAACGTACAGTAACTATTCACAGCAGAAAATCTGATTAATTCATAGATCATTTATTGTTTGTTTGTTGTGCTTTAAATGTTTGCCTTTTGTCTTCAACATTCATCAAACTATTTTGCATCAGAGCAAAAATAGTCTGTTATATCCGCTACACTTCTTGCATCTGCTTCAGATTATTACTGAATCTGTTTCTATAATCACTGTCCCAATTTGTTTTCTACTTATCTTTCTGCACAGCCTTTCCCCTCTACTTGCTTCACTGGGCACTGACCTTTATCAGTGCCTTCAACTGTAAAAATCCTCTCCTCCTGACAGGTTTGTCCCTGTTCCTAAAACACAAAATATTCCTTTGCATACATGCATGAAAGATATGTGACAACTGTATGCAAAATTCCACTGTTAAACCATAAAGGAAAAGATAACTTAAGCAAAGATGTTAACAAATAATAAGAAAAGAGGCCTATTTAAGGAGAATTCATAAGAAAGAATACAGCTAAAGTAAATACCTGAAAGTAATCACAGAAGAGATATAACCATGGCAAATGAGATGGGACAACTATATTGAAAACTTTTATAAAATGGATTATGGAATGTCAGAAACATTTTCAGAAAGAGAACATACTTAAAAATCAACTTTACAGAAACTGAGCTAATACAGGAACAGACCAGCTGCCAAATAAAAAAAGAACAGATTCATTGAACTATTTAAAACTGTTACAGGAAAGGTAATCCAGAATAGTAGCTGTACAATGTTAACAATATAGAACAACACTGTGTCCCAAAGACTGGAAGAGACTGGTGTGTATCTGTATACCAAAGACAGGAAATTCAAAAGAATGTGCAAATTACCAAACCAAGACTGCTTTCATATCTAACACAAGGAAAGTTTTCTTAAAGAACTTATAGGGAAGAATACAGACAAATTATGAAAAGAGAAATTCCAAATAAAATCAAACTTCAGAAAAAAATGGGGACAGATGAGATCACACAGCTAATATAAGGTAGATAATGAAATAAGAGAACGTAAGATGATTTATCTTTGCTTTGTGACATGAGTTATGCCAGAATATGGATTGTAAGACAGCTAAATAGTGTGCCAAAACACTTGATTATTCTTTTGAAGAATCTTAACAATTATTATGAGCTGAATTTGGAGAAACAGAACAGCTCAGAATAAGTAAGTGAATCAGATGATGCACACTGTTCATAACATGCACAATAAATGTATAAATGGCAGAATTGGAGGAAATCCCAGCTGGAATCAAAACTGGGGGTCTGACACATTAAAAATCTAATATAAACCAACAATATCACTTTATTACCCAAAAGTTTTTAAAAAGCTTGTGTAAGAATGAAAAGAAAAATCCAAGTTAAGGTGGCAGATGGATATATTTTTTCCCTTGGGATCAAGAAGAGATAAAAATAAACAGTGTGTTTGAGAAATAAAGAGATTTCCTTGATGTGATAAAAGAGGAGGAAGTTATGAAAAATGTGTAAAGAAAAATATTCACAATTTTTTACAAAAATCAAGAGGTTTTCCTAGATGGTTGTTCATCAATGAAATCAAGGAACAATGGAAAGAAAAAGAAAAGGATTGGCCCTATTTAATTTGTGCTCTGGCTCCACTTACTGGCAGTTTGGGGCTCCTTAAGGAATGTTGTCCTCAAAAATAAAAATAAAAATGCTCCATGCTCAATTTAAACAGATACAAATAGGAGAAGAAGAAACAAGGGGAAGAAAATGCCATGAAAGAAGAAAAGAAGAAAAAAATATAATAATGGATAGTAATCTGGAAAACCTGATGATTTCGTACAGTTGCAATCCTGAATTGGATTCCAATAGATTCTTGCATTCAGAATTCTCATTAAATTAAGTGATTTTGCAACATTTCAGATGACTTTAGCTACCGCAAAGCAGATAATAAGGCTATTCTTTTCTTTGAATAGATAACAAACTGATTTGATTGAAAAAATTAATGTAGCACCAAAGAACTAAGAGGTTACAGTAGATGTATTCAAATATAGACATCATTTATTAGCTACAAACATTTATCAGGGTTTATATATATATATATATATATATATATATATATATATATATATATATAGAATTGATACCTACACAGATTAAACACATCCAGGTTTTTTTCTTCTTTCAATTCTTTATTTTTCAAATATTAAATATATATGTTTAGCTTTTGTTGTAATAGTTACTTTCATTAAAAAGCAAATAATCATTCTAAAAAATTGAGATTTTTTTCTCGCTTTATTTTGGATCCTATGGCCATTATGTAAGATTGCGCAGTTAATGCCCAGGATCAGAGTGCTAACTCCTAAATTATTAAGACAAATAATTTTTAATAATAACTGCATTTTCACCATAAAAAGGTAAAACAGCAAGGGATAAAAATGTATGAAATCTAGTTTAAGAGATTACTACTTGCTATAAAGAAAATGTGGCTTATAGACAGAAAATTTGACCTTTGGAATATTTTTTATCCTTTTTATCGTTGCCCAATAATATTCAATTAGAAACAAAAATTTATATTGAGAGAAATAGTACTTTATATAAAAAGAAAAAAGTTACATGCAGAAATGAATTTTACATATGGTAATGTTTATGGTGAGATGGAGTCAAATTAAAGGTTAAGCTTTAATTATTAATCTTCATTGGAAGTAGTTGCTCTACTAATATAAAGTTATTTTTCTTATGTTAAAATAATATGGATAACATCTATTATGAGACTACTTCTGAAAGAAAGAAAGCTTGAGTATTGTGTTCTTAAAGATTAATTGGAGTTTCCATTTGACAATTTTAATACTACTGATTCCTATTATTAAACCTGTGTCTTGAACAATATGTATTTTAGCATTTCACTTGTTAAAAAAAGAAAAATGCAAATGTTTACCTTCTCAATCAATAAATTAGACCTTATCTTTCTCTTTTTTGTATATGTAACACTTATATATCAGTTTTAATTTTAAAAGCTTTAATTTTGAGTCATATTTATTGAAACTATTCCCCAAACTTTAAACTACAAAAAAAGTCATTCATAATTTCTGAAAAATAATTTTATCTTCTACATAAAAGATTAGCTAGTGGATTCAGTCTGATCTATCCTGTGAAGATTTTGCTTTCGTTTTAAAACAATTTACTTCTTTAAAATGACTCTTTCTCAAAAAAGCTGTATCTCCCAGCTTTCAGTTTTCCTACTCAGACAAATAAACCAAATCTCAGCCCTGCATAATAATTCGGAACTGTAAAAAATTTCAAATGACCAACAGTGTAGCTGCTTTGATGAAAATGAAGATGCATTCACCTGCTGGAGTTGTGCTTTTGAGATGTGAATGACAGGGGGAAACTTGTTTCCAGAGGGAATAACAGGAAGTTGCCTACAGGAAGGTGACCAGGAAGAGGAAGAGTGGCTCTCTGCTGATTGACTCCTTGGAAAGCTTGTCACTTTCTTAGGATCCATGTGGGTGATGAGGTGGGAGATAGGGTTCAGGGTACAGAAGATGTTGGGGCTTGAAATTCGTGGGATGGAGAAATGCGTCATATGAAATGAGCTGAGCTGTGAGAATATGGCAGGGAAAAGAAAGAAAATGTTTCAAATATTTAATAAGACCATTTTATTATTCTTTATCTAGTTTTATACATTAGTCTTCCAATAGTTGATATTTCCAATAATAAACCAAACCATCTTTTAAAAATGAAACTACAAAGACCACTTATTTTATTCCTCTGATTTAGCAATATTTTCCCGTATGCCACTAATAACACAGAAAATTTAGAAAAGTGATTATAAAATAATGCTACTAGTAAAAGAAATTACTTAAAAAATGTGATTACCTTGTAAACCCTACCTGACAAAGATAACCAATAGTGAAATGTACTGAATTGGATCCAGGTCTTGCTTCCACAATTGGAAAAGCTTATTCTATTTATAGAAGGAGAACACTTCCCTGGGCAGTATAGCAATCTTTGCTAATTTCCCTTGCTTTATTATTCCCTTATACTTCCCCATAATATTCTTTGTGTGGTGTTGGAAATCTCTTCAGGGAACTATTCAGGGAAATAAAACCTGGATCCGACCCAATGTTCATTCCAAGAAGCATTTTTTATCAGCTTGCAAATATAACACTCTACTGTAAATGCATTGTTCGGATACACATAATGACTATTACAGAATAATAGAACAAAGGACCTGGTTACTTACCTATAATTGCAGTTCTTTAGGTAGTTATCTGTGAATCTGCATGTATGGGTTCTGCACATGCACAGTAACCTACATAGAGCATTCTGGAACCTTAGACTTTTGGTAGGAAGCCCATTTCCCTTCACTAGATTCAGCATGTGAAATTAGGATTCCTGCCATTGTCATCCATTTCAAAGAAGCTACAACAGGCCCAATACTGACAATGCTGTCCTTGAAACCAGGTCGGAAGGATGGATGGTTGGCATTTGGATCCACAGATGGCCATGTTAAGAATGACAGTTAAAGGGAAATAACCAGTGGTTTCTATGATTTACATACATGGCTCAGTAGCAAGCTACTATACAAGGAGGTTGGTAAATAATAAAAAAAGAAAAACTGAGAATAAAACTGCCCTGCCAAACTATCCTCTCAAGAAAACAATCTCCACTAAGATCAGACGGCTGTAATAAAGTGAATGCCCAACTGATGTTAAAGGGAGATCCTACTGCTGATGAAGCCATCAGATTCACGGAATAGCAAATCTGTATTTGTCTGTCCAAATATAATTGATCATGTGATTTATTTAGCAAAAAATATTTCTGCTGCCTATTACAAGAGAGAAATATCCTTCTTATATTGAAGTCAGAAATGAATATCAAGCATATACATAATTATTTCTAAGGGATTTTCTGGATTTGAAAAAAACAGAGGGAAGATATTTTCTTAGCATAAGTGAAAATGAGATACTGCTTTCTGCAGGAGGAGAAATGGAGACCACAGACTCACTTTCTCCTTATAGAAAATTAGGTAAGATTCACCTGAATACAAAAGCATGGAGCTCACTAGAATGTCAAACTGAATGTCAGACTGATGTGATCATAATGACTAATGCTGTCTTCTGAGAGAGTAAATGAAGAGGTCAGGTAGCTAAAGTCTTAAAGGGTTTTGATTGTCAGACAGACAAAAAACAAAGTACTGTACAACTTTCACAAACTGCTTCACAGCCAGATGAGAAAAAACAGAAATTTCTTTAATCAGATTATGAACAAGATAAAAGTTTTACAGACAAAAATAAAGCCTCTTCTTAAGCCACAATAAAAATTCCAAAACACAGCATGAAATCTGGAATGGTATCATGGAAAGTTAGGAAAACTGAGGAACCTGTCCCACTTCATCATATTAACTTTCTGAATTTAAGGCTTCCAATCCAGCAAAGACCTGATCTACTGCAACTAAGAATTTGTAGATGTAATCTCCACATAATGAGTTTGGGGGGGTGGGGATGAGATCTGGGTCAAACTGGCAATGCATTATGTCTCTGAGAAATCAGACAAGGGAAGCTAAGCCAAGTTTAATAAAGCTATCAGGATTTGGATATAGAAGCTAAACTAGAACAGAAGTACCATCTTCTTAAATTTGATAAAGTCTCCTAATAGATGTTATATATAACATTGAGGAAGGCTTTATCCAAGAATTTTTGGTTATTTGAAACAGGATGAGGTGTATTGAAAATTGGACTAGCATAGCAGTAAAATCCTCCACAAATGAAAATACTGGTTCCTATATGATTAATTCGGTTGTTTAAATTCACACTAAGGAACAGGACAATCCAGGTTATTTATATTATGTGCATACCAACATCTTCTGAATTAAAGAAAGTATGTGATCACTATTTTGACATCCATGGTGTCCATAGAAGGCAAAAGTTGAAAAAATGAAGAAGGCAGATTATCCCCAATCAGATACAGGAACTACAGTCCACTTTACTGCTACACCTAGGTTAGCCAGAAGAATTAGAAATGTTGGTTTCAAAGCCTATTTCAAGATAGAAGATACCTAGGGCAGATAATCATGCCAGAAATGAAGAGGTAACACATATTTTGAGGCAGTAGGCAGAAGTGCGCTCTCCTAAAGTGGTTTGCACTAGTGTGATTCAATGTAGCCACTAAAAATGGATTAGTATGATATGCCCAGCTCTTTATCCTTGGATATTGTCTCCTACAACACAATTAAACTGTCTTTATAAAATCAAAACATTGTGTAGTTTGCTCAACTATGTTGATAAAAAATTTAGTAGGTATATATAGAACTATGAATCACAGTCAGGAAATCCAGGCATGGGAACTTAGAGCAGTAATATTGTAAGTAAAGAGGATGGCTTTGAAGGACAGAGGGAACATCTGTTACCAAGGAAACAATCAATGAATGAGGCTCGAGCCCAGGACAAGAAAGTGGTTTGCAAAAATGCCTGAGACAGACCTCCCCCTAATTCACCTGAAGACAAAGGAAGCATATTCTACCTTATAAGTTTAATATCACACGTATTAAGTAGAACTGAAACACTGAAAAACAGGTGCCATGTAGATTTAAATCTACTTTTATTAGAATAATAATAGTAACAGAGTCTTGCAAATCTGAATGTGCTTTCTTTCTCCTCCTTTTATCTTTATGATAATGGGGGCCAGGGGGCTAAATAAATGTTTAGTTTGTAAGTAAATTTTATTTTTCTCACTCAAGGTATTATTGGTGTTAAACTTGACATCAGTAGTAAATATTCATCTCCATATTCATTTCTAGGCAAAACTGATTGAGTTGTCTTTCTTTTTCTGGGCTTCAGTATACCAAGAAGAGTTTAAATATGAAATTATTTTAATGTTTATACCATGTGGCTTTTTACTGTATAGATTTTTTTCATGCCACAGTTGCAGGTTGCTTTGAGGAAGACTTTCTAAAACAGCTGAGGAATAATCATATAGTACAAAAAATATACTCTTATTTTTATCTTATGTACAGAAAGGAAATATATATTATATTTTAGAAGCTGTAATAAGTAGAACATATAAATTATCTTTGATATAAAGCTGTATGATAAATTATTTTACATGTTCACCTCCATAGAACCTGTTCTTAGTACATAATTTACTCAATTTGACGACATTAATACATATTTTTAAAACTCTAACATTATAATTACAATTATAGAAGCATCATAGAATGCAGTTTCTGTGCTGTACCATGGCTGAAACCTGTTTGCCAGGAGTCCAAATAATTTGCTTTTTCCAGGATTTTTTGTACTTTTAAGACCACCTGTTTCTATATAACCTTTCCTAAAAGGTAAATTGGAGAAGCCTAAAGTTATTTAAAACCGTTGACTTGAGCAAAGACTTATTAAGGATGAAGTACACCACACATCTTTCACAGTGAAAAAGAACTGTAACACTTCTTTATTCAAAGAACTGTTAACAGCTTGAATCCCATGCCCTGCCATTTCAAGAGCAAAATTAACTAATCATAAGGGGCAGAGATCTAACCAGAAAGTATGGAACTGACAGTACAGAGGGCTCTACACATTCTCTTAAGGACTTAGACACAAAATTATCTCAATTAGGTTCTCAATCTATTGAATCAAGACCATGGTAGTCATTGGTGGCCATGTAGTCCTAGGCTACTCCAGACTTCTCACCAAGTGAAAGTAAATTTCTCCAACAGTACCAACCTAGGGAACTCTTGCCATCTCAACAATAAGGATAATATTCCTGGCAGAGATGCCACTGTTCAGTATGGGAAGCAGTATAAAAGTGGCAATGCCAAGGAGCCCTTTGGGCCCAACTGCATAAAGGAGGTCTCACATCTGGTTATCTATAAAGTAGTGCCTCTTAATGCCAATAGAATCTCATAGAGGATAACATCTTCTCCCTTTCCCCTGCCCTAGGAACATGGATAATGCCGGACCTAAAACTCAGATCAGCCTATTCTTGAGAGAAGAACCACTTCCTACTTCCCTACCCAGGTTTCAGTTAATCTCAGTCTGAATTCAGATATCATAAAGAGCTGTTATTTATCAAAAGGAAAATAAAGACTTTTGAAAATTAATCTTGTCTGCAGGAGAAGGATATTTAAACAGTATATTTTTGCAGCACTAAATTAGGATTTTGTTTTCTGGTTGAATCAATTTATTGTGTTTGTAATAACAGGTAGCTTTCAATTTAGTAATAATATGTATTAAGAACGTTATGGAAAAAGCGTATGTGCAAGGGGATAAGTAGCAAACGTGATTTCTATCCTTACTGTTTGGTCACATATCAAACTATGTTTATAATAACTCTAATGCTCAGTAATGCTACTTTCAGTCATTGCTATTCTTTTTTTGAATGAAAAAAGGTGCTTTTCCAAAAGGCACCTGGACTTTCTTGGTTTTTTCTTTGAAAGTTTTATCATAAATCTTTCCATTCCCCACCAATCAGTAAGAACTGAAGAAATTTCTTGAATGACAAAAGAAACATTTTCAAAGAAAAAAAAACCCAAGAAAGTCCAGCTGCCTTTTGAAAAGCACCTATGGGTCAAGCATAACCTGGATGATTGAGAATCTCCATAGATATATACTATGTACTGTAATTATATATTGTATTTAAAGATGTGCTGTATTGAACAAAAATAGTAAAGAAGAAAAACTGCAAACAAAATCTAGGAACAGGAATTGCCATGATGTTGGCCAAAAAAGAAGAGAACCATTCTGTTGGAAAATCTGAAATCTGAAACAAAACGTTAAGATGTTCAAATAACATGGCCCAGAAGAAGGAAGATATTTTTAGTGACTGATTCTTGGCGTGTACATTTTCAGGCAAATAAAATAGTTTCAGATATCAGGCAGCAAAGCCAATTTATACTTTTACATGTAAGAGTTAACTTTTCTAGAATATATACAAATAAAAACATATATTTAATAGCAGTTACTAGCATCTGAAAATAAAGACTTTAAATGGACACTCCATCACTTTCTTTATTTCTGAAATAATCATTACCTCCTTTTGGGCTATAATTCATATTTTAAAAATACTCTAGGAAAATACTCTATGCAAATAATTAATTGTTCAAGTATCATAGTTATTGTGCTTTTCTGTTAAATATTTAATAGTGTATACAATAATAAAATCAGTTGCAAGAGCCTTGGGCATTGCAAAAACATGTTTTTACCAAAGTATTTGGAAAATATAAAAATGTTACGAACATTTTCACTCTCTTTTCAAAGACCTAAAGCAGATTATCATCTCTAAACAGTGCTTTGATTGTAATTCAAAGGCCATGTTTTCAGTCAGCATTTTCTTAATTTGCCTCAAGTACAACAGACTCTGGCTGTTAGTTTACTTACTGGAGTAAGAGCCCCTTCTGCTTGTGCCTCCATTAGGCTTGTAGGCGTGACAGCAAGAGCATGGCCAGCAATTCCAACTGGGAGTTCTAGTTGATCTGTAAACTGTTCAGAAGCTGCAATTCCACAACATTCAGCGCCTAAATTAAGTGCTGCTCCATCAGGTGTATGCTTGGTTTGAAGTCCAGGTTTATCCTCTTGGGGGGACTCTTCAAAATCCTGGAGTACCTCAGGTTCTTCATCAGAAGGACTTCCAGTTGTTTTATGCCCTGTAGCACAATTAGTTCTGAAATCCTGAAGGTCCTGCTCTTTATCAACAATCACCCATTCCTTAGAGTCTACCTCCTGCTGGCAGGAATTCAAATTGACAGCGACATATCCGTTGCTAACACCACCATCACCCTGTTCTGGAGAAGGACCTGATACCAGCTTGGAAGCTTCAGGCAGATACTCTTCATCATAATGCCAGATGTGTTCCTGACAGGAAGAAGCTGCGGGAGCACGTGTTTTCTGAGAAGCTGGAATTACAGGTTCTTTGCCACCATTAAGATCTCTTTTCTTTTTTTCCAAGCTATGGAATGATAAAAGAAAAAAATGATATATCAATGTATTTGAGCAATATAAAGCAGAATCCACAGGACATCATATAAATAAACATATTTTCAAAAAACTTAAAAGTTTTAGAAAAAATTAGGTGGTCCTAGTTATCCATGGAAATAAAATACATACTATGCTATTTGTCCATGAAAAATAGTTTCTTGCATCCATGTTTTGGAGGACATTTCTGTGTATTTTAAGTATTTATTTATTTATTTAGCATATGGCATATATATATATATATATATATATATATATATATATATATATATAAACATTTCACAGATTAGTAAAACACAATAAAATACAAATGTAAAAATAATTATAACTAAGCCATCTAACCACTGAAGGGCAGCATCATTTATATTAAAAAATCAGATATTAGACCGGTATATGTCCTCAGTTTACAGCCAGTCACAATGTGATCTACAGTTTGATGTGGGACCCTGCAGGGGAGGGTACCAGTGGTGAGTTTCCCCCGGTTCTCAAGAACCGGTAGTAAAACTGGCAGGAGGCTCCGCCCACCAACCCCGACGTCATCAGGAAGTTTCTGCACACATGCATGCACGAAGCGAAGCGTGTGTGCGCGTGCGGTCCCATTGTGAACCGGTAGTAAAGGTAAGTAGAACCCACCCCTGGAGGGTACTATGCCCCATTTATACAGAACGTCCCAGCAGACACTGTGTGAGGTGCGAATTCTATTCAGGATTGTCCATTGCTGACATGATAGTTCAAAGCCTGGCACTTTTTTTGGAGGTCATTTATATGTCTTCTATTTCTGGACATTCAGCGACCCACTGCACAATAGCAGGCTGGCTTTTTATATCAACAAAATACTTTTTTCATTTCTTATCATCTATATTTTCATTATCCACCACTTGACTAGAATAAAACTGCCATGAAGGTTAGCTATATGTAAATCTATGTATCAGTGTTGAAATCTAAAATTTGTTACTACTGGTTCTGGGGGGGGGGGGTGTAATGTGACTGGGTGGGCGTGGCCAATTTTTTTTTTTTACTTTTAAAACCATTTTTTCTACAACCTCTTCGGCGAAGAGGTTGTAAAAAAATGCTTTCAAAAGCTCTGACAATCCCAGCTGAATTGCCTGATCGGCAGAGCCTTTTTTTTCTTTTAAATGCCTCTGATGATCCAAGCTGAGTTGCCTGATCATCAGAGGCATTTAAAAGAAAAAAAGCCTCTGCCGATCAGGCAACTCAGCTGGGATCGTCAGAGCCTTTTGAAAGCATTTTTTCAAATGCTTCAACCTCTGAAGAGGTTGTAGAAAAAATGCTTTTAAAAGCCTTTGATGATCCCAGCTGAGCCACCCGATCATCAGAGGCTTTTTTTTTTAACTTTTAAAAGCATTTTTTCGGCCAAAGAGATTGTAGAAAAAATGCTTTTAAAAGTAAAAAAAAAAAGCCTCTGATGATTGTGCGGCTCAGCTGGGCATGGGGGAGGCGGAGGACAGGGATTTTTGCTATCGGTTCTCCGAACCACCCGCCTCCATCGCTACCAGATCAGGCGATCCGGTCCGAACCGGGAGCATTTCACCCCTGCTATGTATGCATATTACTAATTATTAATTAGAATTACTAATTCTAATTAGTTACTGCAGATATTCTAATTAAACAACAGTGGAGAATTATATACATACACACCCATAGACAAAACCAAACCAAATAGCTGCAAAGGAAAATCTGTCTAAAACAAGCCATTACCTACCAGATTTCCAAAAATTTATCTGCATCTGGCTTTGACTCCAAAGTCAGGCGCTTCTCCAGTTCAAAACTGTGGATTGATCGTAACTTTCGTACCAGAGGAACATCCCGATCTGGCTGTGTGGTCTCTGAACGGACTCTAATTGGAGAACCAAGGCTTGGTGCATTAAACATTCCATTCATTGGCCCATGACTGTTTTCTTCTTCTGTAGTAGCCTATAAAGGAGTGTCACAATATAAAAAATAAATTAACATAAGGATAACATATCAATCTTATCAAAATAAGATTGTAATGTAAGCTAATTTTTATATAAAGTATTTTCCAAATGTGATTTTAAAAACAGTTCTGGCAAGCTCCCTCTATTTAAAAATCAGTTATTACAAAATTGTCTGAAGGTTTTAGAAACACAATTTAACATAAACAGCTATTTTATATCAAGTTTGACCACTAGCTCACCTAACTACAGTAGACCTGTTCACCCAATTTTCATGAGCTCATGTAGCCTCCTTAGCCTCCTAGTCCTAAATTTCCTTCCTGTACCTATTTTCTTCAAACATTCTATTTTTTGTTGCTCTGCTATATTTCATTATCATTGTAATTCCCATTTTCTCTCATTCTTAAATGAGCTGGGTGACCCTGGGCCAGTCACTCTCTCTCAGCCCTGGGAAACAGACAAGGCTAACCACTCCTGAAAAACCTTGTCAGGAAAAGTGCAAGAACATTTCCAAGCAGTCTCTGCAGTCTTTGAGAATCAGACATGACTGAACAGCAGTCGTGTGTGTGTGTGTGTGTGTGTGTGTGTGTGTGTCTGTGTGTCTGTGTGTATGTTTCAACTTTCCCCTCATGTTGCATCTGATCTGTTTGGGTGTTACTTACCAGGCATTAGTCGAGCACTACCTGTACTTCTAGTGAGATATGCACTGATATTAAAATTCTTAACTGATTAGCACTATAAACAGTAGGGAGAAGGGACCAAGACTATTAGCACTACATGAAGACAAAGCCATTTCATCGTCTTAAGAAATTCATTGAAACATTCAAAATTTTTAGAAACAGATCAATATTATTCTATATAGTTTCAGCAGCACTATTAACAACTAGAAATGAAACCTTTCTTTCTTTCTTCCTTCCTTCCTTCCTTCCTTCCTTCCTTCCTTCCTTCCTTCCTTCCTTCCTTCCTTTCTTTCTTTCTTTCTTTCTAGCTAGCTATCTATCTAGCTATCTATCTCACATCAGGGATAAATTAAATGGTTTTGTTCATCATACTCTGTTTATTCATTTTCCATGGATACCTGATTAGTCACCACTGGAAAAATAAGATGTACTGTATATTTACATGTTAATGTGAGAAAAAGTAAATGCTATCATTTATTCAACTGCCACACTTACTTTATGTATGCCCAATTTAATCTTATTCCTATTAGCATCCATTTCTTCCCACACATCCTTTTCCTGAAGACGATGTCCAGGGGACTCTGGTAACTTTTCTGGTGAGATTCCAATAGGGATACCATTCTCACCATCACTGAGTTGTTCATCGGGAAATACTTCATCTGTATTCTCTCGTAATAAATCTCCTGGTATTGGCGTAGCATTGGCAATTCTATGTATAAAAAAGTGAAAATTAATACTAAAGATGTCCCAGTTTTTTTTCTAAATTGACATTTTCCTCTCTGCCTTAGATGACAGGATGCAGAGTTATGGCTCTTACTCATCCTCTTCTAAAAGAGGAAGAATTGGCTTCATAAAGAAAGCAGTCATTAATCTAGTCTACCAGGAATTCAAGACATGGTATTAAACATCTCCAAGCAGTCTATATTTATGCACATCTACAGTCAGACACACAGAAATCTCAAGAACAATTTTGTTATGCATATGCAGAATTGTCTAGAACCGTGATGGCAAATCTATGGCATGCCACAGGTGGCACGCAGAGCTGTCTCTGTGGGCATGCGAGCCACTGTCCAGCTCAGCTCCACCGTGCATGTTTGCATGCCTCCCACCAGCCAGCTGATTTTCAGGTCTCTGGCACAGGGGCGGGGTGCATGTGGGAGGTGCACACGCATGCGCAGGGGGTCACACGTGCATGGGTGGGGGGCGGGGAGTTGCACATACATGTGCGGAGGAGCACACGGGGGCATTGCATTATGGGTGTGGGCACACGCAACCCCCCCCATGCTCCCCCCACTTTTGGCACACAACGGCAAAAAGGTTAGCCATCACTGGTCTAGAAGATCAACTGATCAACAAACTATAATGTCTTTAATTAGATGTCATCCTGTCTGCCAGCAGATATAATCTCAATAACAGGAACATGTAAACACAAATACTTCTAATCCACTACTGTGGACAATATATCAAGATCTACCTAAGATCTGTAGGTCTTGCAAACATGCATTATATGATGTTTTTCCCAATTTTTGAATTATATTTTTATGTAAACTGCAAGCTTCTAAAGACCTCAGAGATCTAGTTCTGATACTATCTGGCCTATCACTTCACCTGTGTTGTCTCTTTGTTTCTTAGAAGGTCAATACTATGTGACTTTCTTAAGTACTAATTTGGAAAACAATAAATAGACATTCATTTTAATCGAACCAAAAAAATTAGGAGGATTGTAGAAAGTAAAATTTTAAATGCATCTTGAAATTTAGAAATTCCGTAGTAGCTTCAGTAATGCTAAAACAATCTTCCCTAACTTCCAGGTTTCCATTTGCTTATGAAGGTAACATAATTTACAGCCAGCATGCTACCCCATTAAGAGAAGGAACAGGAGAGGTGATACTATTCCATCACTTTTGCCTCTAGTTTCCCCCACCATGTAATAACCATTATAATGAATTGTGTAATAAAGATTGCTTGTTTTGAATTTCTTCCCATTCTTCCCAATTACATCATGCCATCTGAACTATTTTCAACCTGGCTGTATTATAAGTGAATATTTCCTGACAGCGCTGGAAGACAGCAATTTGGAGACGACCCTTTTCTTCCAAAAGACATAGATAATCATCTATCATCTTATTAGTCAAAGTGATCAAATGCAAGTTATTACAATACACCATTCTAAATATCTGACACAGAATATTGAATCTGGATCCATCAATTAATCTTGAGATGCATGAACTTAATCTTAAATGTTTGATCTTAACATGAGGTTGATAATCTTATTTAAGTGGTTAAGATTTGTCAGCATTTTATTATGAAGGAGTATCTGTTTCCATAATAATTGCAATCCTATCATCCATGAAGAAGCACTGATAACTTGAAATGCTAATTCATCTAACATCCAAAGAAATGATTCAAAATACCCTATAGCAGCTGGGGTCAGTCGAGTATGCAGTTGAGGAGTAGTGGAAGTGGTGGTAGTAGTGAGAGAACCATCAGCCCCACTTTTTTCCCAGTCAAACAGATCACTCTCTGTCACCCCAAAATTCTTCATACTGTTATCAAAAACGGACATGAGAAGCTATAAAAACAAAGAAAGGAATTTTATTTAGTGTCAATTATTTCTTCAAACAACTTTTTGAAAATTCTGTTCTGACATTGTCTGAAAGTAAACCTTTATACTCGATCTTCATAGTATATTTATTATTAGAGAACATTAAATATTACTATTCTTCTATACAACACATTTATTTATTTATTTATTTATTTTTAGATTTCTATACCGCCCTTCTCCCTGGGGACTCAGGGCGGTGTACAGCCAAGTAAAAACACATAATATAAACAATTAAAAACCAATTAAAAAGAATATCTAAATTTGGCCCAGAAATTTAAAAAACACCCCACTTTAAAATCATTTAAAAGGCTTCGCTTAGGCCAGCCCGGCTTGTTGGAAGAAAAATGTTTTAAGGGCCCGGCGGAAGGCACGGAGGTCATGGATTTTTCTTATCTCAGGGGGAAGCTGATTCCAGAGGGTAGGAGCTCCCACAGAGAAGGCCCTCCCCCTGGGGGTCACCAGCTTACATTGCTTGGCTGATGGCACCCCGAGGAGACCCTCTCTGTGGGAGCGCACGGGTCGATGGGAGGTTGTCGGTGGCAGAAGGCGGTCTCGTAGATAACTGGGCCCTATGCCATGGAGCGCTTTAAAGGTGGTAACCAACACCTTGAAGCGCACCCGGAAGACCACTGGGAGCCAGTGCAGCTCGCGCAGGAGCGGTGTTATGTGGGAGCGCCATGTAGCCCCCGTAATTACCCGCGCGGCCGCATTCTGGACCAGTTGGAGCCTCCGGGTGCTCCTCAGGGGGAGCCCCATGTAGAGAGCATTACAGTAGTCCAGGAGAGAGGTGACGAGGGCGTGAGTGACCGTGCACACGGAATCCCGATCAAGAAAGGGGCGCAACTGGCGAATCAGGCGTACCTGATAAAAGGTCCCCCTGGCCACAGCTGTCAGATGTTCCTCTAAGGACAGCTGCGTATCCAGGAGGACTCCCAGATTGCGCGCCCTCTCCACGGGGGCCAAAGACTCGCCCCCGATAGTCAGCGATGGCGTCAGCTGGCTATATCGGGAAACCGGGAACCACAGCCACTCAGTCTTGGAGGGGTTGAGCTTGAGCTTGTTCCTCCCCATCCAGATCCGTACAGCTTCCAGGCACTGGGACATCACTTCAAGGGCATCGTTGGGGTGGTCTGGAGTGGAGATGTACAGCTGGGTGTCGTCAGCGTACTGATGATATCTCACCCCAAAACCACGGATGATCTCACCCAGCGGCTTCACATAAATGTTGAACAGAAGGGGCGAGAGGACCGACCCTTGTGGCACTCCACAAATGAGAGGCCTCGAGGTCGACCTCTGCCCCCGTCAACACAAACTGCGACTGGTCGGAGAGAAAGGAGGAGAACCATCGTAAAACGGTGCCCCCCATCCCCAACTCTTCCAACCGGTGCAGCATGATACCATGGTCGATGGTATCAAAAGCCGCTGAGAGATCTAATAGGACCAGAACAGAGGAACAACCTCTGTCCCGGGCCCTCCAGAGATCATCAACCAACGCGACCAATGCCGTTTCCGTGCTGTGACCAGGCCTGAAACCCGACTGGAACGGATCCAGATAGGACACATAGCCTCACCTATAAATTTCTTGACACTGCTTGTAAGAATTCTAGCTACTGCATGTCCAGGGAAATAGGAGAAGGATAGGAGATTTAAATATCCTTTGAGTATCACAAATATAACAGGATCTTAAAATAATTTTCCTCCAAGAGAAAAAATAACCTAAACTGAATTTATAAGAAAATTGTTATGTACTACTATTTTCACCCCTTTTCACCCTCTATCTGTCTACCTGCTTCAACAGGTAGCCAAGTCCATGCTATTATAATGACATGTAAGATAGCAACTCAATACTAGGAAAGTAACTCAGTTTGTTACAGTTGAGATTTACTTATGATAATATACATTTTGTCTGGATTATTGATTATAGATTTATACTATGATTTTGAGGTGGTAAACCTCTCCAAGCAAAAAAAATTAAAATATTAAATAAAAATATAAAAATTGAAACTAATTAAATAGAAATATAAAAATAGAAAGCCAATATTCAAATTAAAATATAGCCAACAAGGAATGGCAGACACTTTTAATATAACATGAATTTAACATGGTTTTAACAAAATGTAGATTGGAACATATAAAATCCTCAAGGCAAGCAATGAAAGCTTACTAAATAGTTTTATTTAGTCAATATAACTAAAATATTAAGAAGGAAAGAAGATTTGCAAGTCATAGCACAGAAGTCATACCTGGTAGTCAGGTTTAGTAAAATAGTCTAAAGAAGAAATGTGGTCTAGAAAGATGTTAAATTCTTGAGGAAGATGTTTCAGCATCAGACGGTGATCATACCTCTCTTTTATAGAGCCTACTTGCTCCTAGAAGCAGACAAGGATTAAGTCATTCACCATATGAAATTCTAATGAAAATAGCTTATCATATATGCTACTAAATAACAAATAAATTATCAGATATCTTAAATTAAGTCTCACTGTTAATCCTCAAGATATCTCAATTGCTATATTTCTGAACAAACCTTGTCTTTAATTTTCCTCCAGGGCAGTTGTCCAACAACGAACTCCACCAACATGTAAAACAAAGACCAAAGATCATCATGACGTCCCATCTCCTATAGAAAAAAAGAAAACTGCATGTTGATCTTCTGTATTTTGCAGTCCTATCTAATATAATTCAATGTCAGAATACCAAACTGTATCAACAGAAATATTGCTTATTTGAATATGTGACTAATGATACACATAAATAAAATTTTAATGCCACTCCAATAATAGTAACAAGCTATGCAAAGAGGGAATTCATCAGGCCTGAGAAGAAAAACAAGATAGTTATCTCTGTGGTTCTTTGAATAAACCTGTTTATTTCTTTCAGTACAGGATAATGGATCAGAAATGAAAGAAAAGAAAAGCCTGATCTAATTGAAATGAGACTGGATCAGTATCTCACAACTGATAGACTGAATTGTTAATCCCATCTGCTCAGACCCAGATAGTATTGAGACACTGGTACAATGGAGGTACTAGAAGAAATTTTGTAGATTTCAAGAGAATTCACTAAAACAGGTTCCCCTTTAAATACCCTTTTTGGCCATGGACCATGACCACAGACCCCCAAGACTTAAGATTTAAATCATAACATTTCTTCAAGCCTTCATGGCCCCTCTGTGATGACATCATGGCCCCCCAGAGGTCCGCGCATCACAGATTGAGAATCACTGCTCTACTGGATCTCCAGTATATTTCCCACACTGATGCTGAGTTCGGAGTATCCTGACAAATCTCTTTTTTTAAAAAAAATTTTTTTTAATTTATAGATTTATTTATAAACACATAAACACACATTGCAAAATGTATTCAATTTATGCACCTTTAACCAGCAAAGATCCATCTAAATTTGTTAATGAACTATGGATTTCAGCATAAAATATGGCAATAGTCGGACAAGTTCAGGACATGTCAGTTATGTTTCGGTTTTTATATAGCATCCTTAAAAATACAGAAAAGGGAGGAATTATGACAGACATTTCATGCATAATTTTCAGTTTTAAATATTCAGGTTAATGTAAATGGTCATACTCACTCTATTTCGGTGAGCATTGACTGATGCATACCGCACTGTACCTCTAAAACCGGCAACAGCTCGGGGCTATTAATGTAAGAAGGGAAAGAAAAAAAGAGTTCGTTTTCCAGAGTAAGTCAGTAAATATTGACTATTTATAAAAAAGCTGATACAATTTTGATTATCTACTTTGGAGTTTCCCCTCTGCTGATAATGCACTTCTTTAACATACTGTAATGATTCTGCTACAAGATAGTCCTTAACATACGACCATAATGGAGCCTCCCCATTACAGTTATACGTTGTAATGATTGTAAAATGTTACAACCTTTTTTGCAGCATTTGTTAAGTGAACATAGCATTCGTAAATCACCCATGGTGGTCATTAAATGAATGCTGTGGTCATTAAGCAAACGTCACAATTAAGGGAACTAATGGTTCACTGTAGGCATGGTTTTGTCAAAACTTGGAAGTGCCATTTTTAGCAAGACCACCATAAAACACAGGTGACCATGGGACACTGCAAATGGCAATAAATGGATTCATGTTGCCGAGTGCCCAAAGTCCAGTCATATGACTGGGGGGCGGGAGCGGAGCGGAGCGGAGCGTTACAATTTTGGGTTATAAATCCTCTTTTTCAAATTGGTATAACTTTGAAGAGTTGCTAAGAACCAGTGAACGACTACCTCTAATATAAGTTGGATTTAAGAAGACAAAGATACATATCTTAATCACATTTTAAGTAACTTACAAAAAAAATTACTTAATCAGATGTTATTTTACTGTTTTACCACTTTTCTTTTTTTACACAGCAAAGTCAAGCATTATGGCATCTTATGTATCAAATCTATTACCAGGAGATCAGCAGGGTGAGGGTCTGATACAGAGGTGACAAAAACCCTCAACAGAATAGCTCCCAGGTGGCCTTTCCCTGTCTGCCAGTACCAGGGGTTTCTATGTTTACTGAGGAGCTCTGGGAGATGGAGCTCCAAAACAGACATTTAAAATGACCCTGGCAAAGTGAATGTGAATGGGCATGCATAAGAGGTCAAATTTAGGCCTACACAATGGTATACAGTAGTGTTTTTCAACCTAGGCATTTGTTAGAACATGGACTTTAACTCCCAGGGTTGGGAATTCTGGGAGTTGAAACCCATACATCTCAGAGTTGCCAAAGTTGATAAACACTGGAATACAATATTTATCCATTCTGAAGATAAAAGTTTTGTACTGGCAGTTTTGCCTGCCACAGCCAATCACACTTTTAATCAGGGTTACATTGAGCAGAGTAGTTTGTTTATTTTTGAAAAGTACACGCAATACACATAAAAATTTCCACAGTTACAAAGGTAAATAAAATAAAAGCACAATATTGCAAAATTATGTCTATATTGCTTCAGTCTAATCAAAAGCTTGCTATAATTGCTTGAAGATTTGGCAGACAAAATCTGATACTCAGAAACATTTAATAGCAACAGCACTTAAGACTTATATACCGTTTCACAGTGCTTTACAGCCCTCGCTAAGCAGTTTACAGTGTCAGCATATTGCCCCCAACAATCTGGGTCCTCATTTTACTGACCTCGGAAGGTTGGAAGGCTGAGTCAACCTTGAGCCGGTGCGACTCGAATTGCTGAACTGCTGGCAGCTGGCAATCAGCAGAATTAGCCTGAAATACTGCATTCTAACCACTGTGCCACCACAGCTCAACTTAACATCTTAAGATGCAAACTGGGCTTCCAGTTGAGCATCCATTGCATCACAAACTCCACAACTGGCAATTTTTTTCCAAACTGTTTGACACTTCCACCCACAAAACCTTAATGGTTGGGAGCTAGAATTGATGGAGGCTCACTGTGGGCAATTGTAATAATTTTTTTAAAAAAATTTAAGAATATTATACTTTAGGAACATTATTATTAACACTTCTTTAAAAACTTTAATTATTAGTTGATAACACTATATATTAACAAAACAGTAATATTGTATAATCTAATATAGCAACTCTTGAGTGGCATCAACTTTTCAATTCATAACTGGGATTAATACTTGTAACAGCAACAGTTACAAATATTTTTATGGAACAGGAGTCATGAATAAAAATATTAGTAGTAATAAATAGAACCCAATCTCATGACCAAGAGGCAATTAAAACAGTGCAAGTTGCTTATCTTTAAAGAACAAACACTTTTTAGCAGCTTTTTAAACACCAGTAGGGAAAAAGATCTGCTCAGACATTGGGGGGTGGCAACCGACAGATCCATTCTTATATGGTTTCTAAGATGTCAGTCTCTAATCAATGGCACCTGTTGCAAGCCCATCTTAACAGATCTTTTTGGGAGAAGGAAGTGCTCCAGTTATCCAGGTCCAAATGATAGAGTCTTTAAAGATTATAACTGAGGTGATTTTAGATACTTGGATAGTACAGTGGTCTAAAGCCCTGTTATTAACATCAGCTGCCTGAAATTATTGCAGGTTCGAATCTCACCAAGGTTCAAGGTTGACTCAGCCTTCCATCCTTTCTAAGGTAGGTAAATTGAGGACCCAGTTTGTGGGGGCAATAAGCTGACTTTGTATAAATATACAAAAGTATGAAGGCTATTGCTTAACGCATTGTAAGCCGCCCTGAGTCTCCGGAGAAGGGCGGCATATAAGTCAAATTAAAAAAAAAATACAAACCACATAAACCAAAGCTCTTTGGGGTGCTCAATCATTTTGAAGAATGCAAAAGGAGTCTTGAGACTAAAATGTTTTGAGAATTGTTTATCTACATCAATTTTTAAACATAGTCAATTAAAGAACCCTTTATTTATCCAAATGAACCAATTTAATGAAACATGTGGTCAGTTTTATTCTGAAATCCTTGGAAAAGGCTGAAAACAAAGGATTCTTGAAGCAGAAATTTTGGGAGCTCTAGCCCTAACCCTGCCAGAAATGAAACCTGGTCCAGCGTATATAAAAGCCCTTTTTAATGTCCATTATATTTATTTTAGAGCACAGCATCAGTAATTGTTAATCTCAATTAAATTGATGACCATTTCCAATCATCTGAATCAATCAGTTCAGTAACTGTTTCTACTGTTTTATTTTTCCCTTTCATCTTCTACCTAACAGTTTGCCTGTCAAATGAAAAGAAACTTTAATGTTTCTTCTCAGAGAAATTCAGGGATATTTTACAACTTTTGAGTTAACATTTGTCAAAGATTCCGGTAAAGATGGCATGGAATTAACTGAAGCTTATGGAAAACTGCATTCACAATAGAATTTGTAGCTGGTGAAAGTCAGAATCCAAATTCTCATCTGGAAGACTGTCAAGATATTGGAAGATGTTTTTCCCTAATAAAAGTCACAAAACAATATCTCAAAGTCACTTCAAATCTATAACCATGGAAGGAAAGGAAGACTCTGAATTAATTTTTACATATTCCCTTCATTCTTAGAAATAACTACTCTGTTTCCCCGAAAATAAGACATCCCCTGATTATAAGCCCAATCAGACTTTTGAGCGCAGGTGCTAAAATAAGCCTCCCCCCGAAAATAAACCTTCCCCAAAAATATTTAAACGCACAGCTGGAAATCAGGTAAGACAACAAGAGGAGCCCCATCTTGCTCCATGAATCCCAAAATAATAAGACCTCCCCGAAAATAAGGCCAAGGGCTTATTTCGGGGTTAAAAAATATATAAGACAGGGTCTTATTTTCAGGAAAACACTGTAAATAAGTTCTTATTAGAACTATTCATTCATTCATTCATTCATTCATTCAGTTTCCAAGCCACCAAGCTCAATCAAATGACTCTCCAGTGATATTTATGCAGAGATATTTAATTCAGTTCTGAGAGCTGGATTTAGAACTATGTGATTTACTCTGGAACAGAGGTGGGTTCTAAATTTTTTTACTACCGGTTCTGTGGGCGTGACTTATTTTGTGGGTGTGGCTTGGTGATCATGTGATGGTGGGCGTGGCTTGGTGATCATGTGACTGGTTGGGCGTGGCTTGGTGGTCATGTGACTGGGTGGGCTTGGTTGGTTGGTCATGTGACTGGGTGGGCATGCCAAGTGTTTTCAGGTATGTTTTTCATAGGAAGCTGACTCTCTTGTTATTCCATGTAATAATTAAGCAAAAAAGCTCTGTGTTATTTCAGAGATATGAGTATACTTTCAGTTGCTACTAGTTAGTAAATATCCAGCACAAACTTGATTTTGTAAGTAAATCACCAATCCACTCTAAAATCTATGGTCGATCTTGGTAAAGACTCAGAAATGACTATTCCAGTACAGTTGAGAAAAAGTCTCAAAACCAGCATAACACAAGCATTGTTTCATTTTGAAAGCTGCTTTCACAGTAAATACAGTAAATGCATAATTCTTCCACAAAAAACACTTTTACAAAACACTAAAGATAGGCCACATCCACACAATCTGAATTTCCATCCACCAATCCCCCACAAAGCAGCTGGAAAGCAAACTTTGTCTTCATTTCTTCTGACCTTGCATTCACCAGGGACATCCATGAGCCAATCAGTCCTCTCTGATTGTGACCAATAGCAGAAGAGAAAATCAGTAGCAAACATTCCTTCACCTCCAGAAACCATAATGAATTAATATACACACACTATTCTATGTGCAATTATCTGGTGATTTGTCTAAAATTCTAAGAGGCTGCTATGATAAAAAGCTATTGCAAGAACAAGCCAGTTGTTTGCTTTGGGGTATTTTTTGTTTTAAAAGCAATGAAAGGTTTCCCAACTGCCTTGCTAACATTCCTCTGTTGCATTCAAAAGCTCTTGTGAATTGGGAAATCATAGCATGTTGATAGTTTTATAATTAGGCATTTTTCTCAAGAGTGAAAGAAAGGAGATGAGTTCTATCTATGAAGGGAGAAGTTATGTGAACAGGATACTGCCTCTATATATACCCCAGAAAATGGCAAGAGTTTCAGCTGCCTGCCCAGAAAGTTTGCAGAAACTCAAGGGGAAATAAGTTTTGTTAGGGTTTCCCATAAAACAGGGTAGAATTTGACAACTTCAAAAGCAGACAATACAGTGAAATTACTCAGATCTTGACAATATTTTAAAGCCATGTAAAAAAATCTGTGGATAATGCCATCTCCAGCATTTCTAGAACTTTTCCAAATTAAAACATAGAAAACTAGTGTGTGAGGTTCTCATCTAGCATTGAACCTGACCAGTGGTGAAATGTAAAATTTGTTACTACCGATTCTGTGGGCATGGCTTGGTGGTGGTGGTAATATGACTGAGTGGGCATGGCCAACTTTTTTTCTTTTTTACTTTTAAAACCATTTTTTCTACAATCTCTTCAGCTGAAGAGGTTGTTAAAAAATGCTTTTAAAGCCTCTGATGATCCCAGCTGACCTGCCTGATCGGCAGAGGCTTTCTTTTTTTAAAAAAAAGCCTCTGATGATCCCAGCTGAGCTGCGCAATCGTCATTGGCTTTTTATTAAACTTTTAAAAGCATTTTTTCGGCCAAAGAGGTTGTAGAAAACATGCTTTTAAAAATTAAAAAAAAGCCTCTGATGATTGCGCGGCTCAGCTGGGCAATGGGGGGAAGGTTCTCCTGCACGGCTTTTGCCGTGGCAGGCATCAGTGGCAGAGGAGGGGTGTCCCGAAGCTCCCGGAAGGTTTTCCTGTGAGGCTTTTGCCACGGCAGGCATCAGTGGTGGTGGTGGTGGCCGAGGGGTGTCCCGGAGCTTCCGGGAGGTTTTCCTGCACGGCTTTTCCCACGGCAGGCATCAGTGGCGGCAGTGTCAGCAGAGGGGCATCCCAGAACTCCCGGGAGGTTTTCCCACGTGGCTTTTGCCGTGGCAGGCATCAGCAGCGGCAGAGGGGCGTCCTGGAAATCCCAGGCAGTTTTCCCTCTCAGCCCCAGCGAAGCAGATCCATCTCCCCAAAGGCCACCCGCCCACCAGCTGACGGGGCCAGGCCTGAAGCATTGCATCTCCCATCATGGGTTTGATGTGTGACCTGACCTCAGAAGACAAAGATGTGGTGGACCACCGGGAAGGCCACATGGAAGGCAAGCAAGCATGACAGGGCCACAGTAGAGTAGGCTGCTAGCTCTCTTTCTCACGGCTGGGCAGCCCCAGCATGCTTGCCTGCCTTTCACATGGCCTTCCCGGCGGTCCCCGTGGCCAGGCCCATTTGCCTGCCTTTCTCCCCCCCCCACCTCCTTGTTTAGGCTGCTTACCTTCTGTGGCTGGTCCACAGTCCGGAAAGCAAATTGACTGTAGTTTTCGGCAGCCCCCAGCCAGCCGCAGGTGCTGGAAAGCGGCTGGCAAAAAAGCCTCTGAAAAGGGTTCTTTGCTAGCTGCTTTCTCTGCAGGCCGCCAAAACATACCGGCAGAAAAAGCTGCTGCTATTGCTGCCATGTTCTTCGCGCATGTGCATCCCATTGGACTTGCAAGGCAATGGGATGCACATGCATGAAGAACATGGCGGTTGACGAACATGGCGGCCAGGGCAAGCAACCGGGGGAACTGGTTCGGGGACGTGGCCAGCTGGCCACTGTCACCGGTTCTGCGACTTTGGCCAAATTTCCAACAGTTCACATGAACCGGTCCGAACCGGTAGCAACCCACCATTGCTCTGGAAGTATGGTAGTCCTATTTGACATGGCCCCCAGAATGGGCAATATTGTCCAACATGATTGGACCAAAACAAAACTTATTTCTTTCAAGGCAGTCAGCATGTTCCTCCTCCCTGACCCCCAAAAGATAACCTAATCTAAATATCTGTGCACACATACTCCAACCGTCCAGAAGAACTAGGTACAGCAGATAGTCAGGTCACAGGTGGCTAACCTCGTACTGCAAAGAACCCTATCCATTTCCTTGGTATCCACAAACTGAAATGAATGCTAGAACCTTGTAAGACCAGTACCAATTTTGCTTTAAAACCCCATGTAATAAAAATACAGGTATTTGTATTTATCATGTGAAATCTGTTTCTCCTCCTAAACAAAGTATTCAGAAGCTAAGGTTTGACAATACCTCAGTATAAAATTAGAATATGATTACATTTCTTTTCTTTACAGTACTGGCAAAATTATATACTATAAACTTGATTTTTTCCAAAAATCATCCTGAAAAATGTATTCGTTAAATAATTCACATTGTTAGTCACATTATCACACTTAATTAGGTATTATTTATTTTGAAACTTTGATTAAAATTTCTTACTGGTCTGACATCCCCACATGAGTTTGTAAACTGACGTGCCAAGCCAAAATCCAGCATATAACACTTCCTCCAAGTACTAGGAAAGCGTCCCATAGCAAAATTAGACTAAAAAGGAAAAAAAATGTTTTAGAATGTACAGATGAAACAATATAACATCAGCTTTCATTTCATATATTTTAATTATACCTATTTAGAAAAATAGTAGGTGAATTGATTTGATATTGAAATCACAAATTATTATTGTTGCTTCTGTATTATAACTTCTATTGTTGTTTAGAAGGAAAGTACTCAGCCGGGCTCACTGATTAGAAAGAATAGTTAGTCCTCTATTATACAGAGAAAATTGTGTAATATTGAATCTAGAATTTCCTCCCAGCTTGAGGAAAAGTGAGAGTGATCTATTGAAAGGGTTACAACATTTATCTATCCCCATGGGATCCAAAGACAAAGGCTAGAAAGAATTTTCAGTTGCTTCCGTGGAAGGAGATATTTCCTTTTCCAGTATCAGAATGACAAGCCAGAAATCATTCAGTAGATGATTTTTTTTTAGAAAGGTTGAAAATAAAGGAGAGCTACGATATCCTACTGTATATCTTGGGGAAGATCACAGAGAAGTTTTTCTCTCTTCTCTCAGAATCTTTGTTCCCAATAGCGCAATCAGCACAGAAGGAAGTGATACACATAGTACAATAATTTCATAGATTTATTAGACAACCCATGACCAGTTGGGTCAGCCTTCAAGAGGTATTTCCTTAGCAGATTCCTTAATGCCTTCAAAAATTACAGAATGTCTAATGTTCTGCTTTCATTGGAAAACATGCAGAGATGTATGTGCCTTGACAATAGCCCATGCTGAACAGCACAGTCAACAATCAGCACAATTTTTTTTACCACATTTCTGTTATGCCATAAACCCTTTTATGATCATTTTTGTCATAAAATGGTTTATAAAATTTGCCAAATTTCAATTCCACAGGAGTCTTGGGTCCTGGATTTTGGACATATTCTCTAAATTAGCTCATTTGAGGTACCTTGGTTTAAAAATAGTTGCCCTATGATGCATCATTTCACCCAGTTAAAGGGTGCAGGAACAAGAGTTTTAATATAGACTGAATCAAAGCTTGAATACAATTGTCCCCCTCATAAGTTTCTCAGTTCCACCCCAGATAATTAGAGATACACATCAAAATGATTTCTCCAACTGCTCCAATGTAAGCAGATAAGTTATCTAAATTAGTAAATAGATTTATGAAAAATTGCCTTGGAGCTTTTTCAGAAAGGTTTTCAATGAAGAAAAGAGAAGCAGCAGGCAAAACAGCAGTAAACAAACTGGCAATTTATACCATGGAAAGGCTCTACATACACATCCCCAACACAGTTGTTTCTGCTTACACGCAGAGATCCTTTTTTGATTTCCTATTTTATAACTTAAAAGTGTTGGATTATGACCAGCATCAGACTTGTCAAGGATATAGCTATAACTTAGAAGATAATTTGGGAAAGTGTCCAGCTGTCCTTGGACAATTCTTGATGATGAAAGTTCATGTCCTGACTCTTGGCCTTCTTATCCATCAGCACATTGCAATAGTCCAATTGTGAGCTGACCGGAACTTGAGTGATTGAGCGTAAGGACTCCTGATCCATGAAAGGTCGCAGCTGGCACACAACACGAAGTTGCACAAAGACTCTTCTTGCCGCAACTGCCATCTGCTCATCAAACAGTTTAGGAGAATCCCCAAGTTGCACAATGGGTCTGCCTGGGGCAGCGTGACCCTATCCAAAACTAAAGATGTGAAGGTCCCAGAAGCTGCAGCTCTACACCCAAAGCCACTCAGTCTCAGAGATCAGGGGTTGCGGACTCTTGCCCTAAAACTTGTCATGTGCTTTGTGTCAAACTTTCTATAATAGGGTCTTAGAATTGGGACAGAGCGGATAATCCCCTGCCTACTGTGTTTCCCCGAAAATAAGACAGGGTCTTTTTTTCTTTTGACCCCCAAAATATGGCCTTGGCCTTATATCGGGGGTCTTATCCTTAAACCTTGGCAGGCCAGATTCGGTGAGCCGGACTCGGGAGAAGAAGAGAGATAGGAGGCCTGCAAGAGAGCTCACATTCTTGTCTTCCTGGGCGACGGCAGCGCATTCAGCTCCCCGAATCTGGCTTGCCGATCTCGGCCAATGAGGGGGAGTGGCAGGTGGGGAGGGGTGGGGTGGCAGAGAAGCGAGATGCAGGGAGCGAGACACCTCCTCTTCTTCCTCCTTCCCTTCTCTGGCTTCTGCTCATTGGGGATTGCCTGGCTAAATCGGACGCTGGAACAGCTGCCCCAGAGACTCTCCCAGCATCGACATCATCATCGTCTTGGTGGTGGCTGCCTTCTCCCCCCCAACCCTTTCCACTGCCCAAACATTTAACCCAGCAGGTGGGCTCATCGGAGCAGCCCCCTCGCCGCCCCCTCCCCCAAGCCACTCTGTTTCCCACTTGCCAATAGCAGATTATAGAGAAGAGAGAGAGAGAGACACAGAACAGGGAGGGACCTCGGCTGTCAGCACCCATGCCAATTAACCTTTCAATTAGCTCCTCTTATCAAGTGCCGTTTCAGGGCTCCGGTCCTGGTGGGTTGAGGCAGTTTTTAGCATCTGACCCACACACACACAAAAAAGGTTTGCCGAGGGCGAGGTTGGGTTGGGGATGCGGGCAGCGGGCAGAAGAGGAAGGTGACCCCCCTTCCCCCTGACAATCCCAGGGCTGGCTGAGAGACCCACTCCCTGTTCTTCCTCCTCCGCCACAGGGCTTTTGGCATCCATGGGGACCAATCACCACCCACCCACGGGCAGCTCCTTTCCATGCAGAAAAGCGGTGGAACGTCTCCACACCCTCCCATTGTGTGAAGCTGGGCAGACAGGCAGGGAAGCAAGGCGGGAGCCCCCAGTGCTGCCTTCCCGTCGGGGCAGGGAGGGAGGGAAGGGGGTTGCTTGCAAAATCTGCTCGTTGGGACTGCAGGCTCCCCTTATCCCCCCCAGCCGTCCAGGCTCCTCTCCAGCCTCACCTCCTCATGCCGTGTTGTTTGCATGGCAGCTGCACATGCGTCTAAATATTGGGGGGGGCTTATATTTGGGGGGGCTTATTTTAGTGCATGCGCTCGAAAGCCCAATTGAGCTTATTATCAGGACAGGTCCTAGTTTTGGGGAAACACAGTAGTAAAATAACAAATTTACAATCTTAGTCATGAAAATTGTGTCTAGGCACAAAAAGATAATATTTAGCCAGATCATAAAGAAATACTGGTATTTCAGGAAGGCTTGGACCTTGTTCACAGATCTCATATTGCATACAGCCCGAAAAAGTTCATGCTGTTTTGGGCTTTTCTCTGTATAGGGTTTATAGAACGTGCACCCTGTTCCCTGACACTGATGTCTATGATCAGCTGGACCTGTAGGGAGAAACATATGTTCCTTCTCCTGAATAGAGACAGCCACAACTTGATTCTTCACCTTCAGATCTAGGCATTTCAGACATCTTACGGATATTCAATTCAGGAAAGGGTTAGGGTTAGGGCATCAATAGAGAGGAATGGAATCGGGACATGGTACTGATCATCTGGCCTGAAGGCTGCCGAGAGTCATGAAGCCTGTTGAATTATCTGTTTTTGCTAGATAAGGTCTCTTTCTGTATCCAGAATGGCACAGAGATGATACTATTAGAAAGATGTTCTTATTTTCATTGATTAAAACAATCAGGTCCTTAAGGATCTGCACTATGATCTTAATGTCCTTTCTCCCCTGTTCAATGTATAGGGATTGGATGAACACCATCATTTAAATAAGAGAATATGTGTATACCCCAGGATCTGAGATAGGCTACAAAAATCATTTTGTACATGAATACCATAGAAGATGACAACAGGACAAATGGGAGGGTCTTGAACTGGTACCAAGTGCTTTGCTCTTATACAGCACCAGGTTACCTTTGCTCAGCCCTTCATAACTGTTGGCATGTTCTCAGATTCTGCCATCTGGCCTCTCATTATCTATATCAGAATCTTCTCAGGGTGTTTCTTGAATGGCTACCTCTGCCTTCTGCCTCTTCAGATGGTCAATCCATTAGATTGTTGTTCTTCTAACTCAGAAGATTCAGACAAGATCATAATAATGTACTGCAAAGATAATTCATGGGCTGCAAGACCAGAACTTTCTTTTGGTCTTATGGCTCTCCATACAGCTTTTCTCCCTTGAACAATATTAGACTCTAAATCCAAAATGATCCTATGTTCTGGTGACCAAGTTAGCTGCCATGCCTGTGATTATAAATTGGGCATTGCTCTGATGAGCACCCACCATAACGGCAGATTTGTTCATCCCTGTCTATGCTCTTTAGGGTCTAGACAGTTGAACCGTTAGTTGTCTGGTCCAAATATTAAGGGAGTGCATTGTGGCTAGGGCTGTTTTCTGTGCTGCAGGATCTCTATTTTCCTGTCCCCTGGTATTTGCAGGTACCTTCCCCATCTTTAATTTTTATGTTCCCATCAAGGTAGGCACTGGGGAGGTTAAACAGATCTAGGACAGAGTTCAGCAGACAGAAAGGAGCCATTCTTCACATCATGCCCTCTCCCCTTCTGCCTTAAATACTTTGTTGAGATAGATTTACTAGCTACAGGGAACATCTCTGTTGCTCATAGACTCACTGGATTCTGTGATGCCAGAGTATTCTGGTTTGTTGAAATCTAGAATTTGCAGACTTTTTTGAGAAGCTGTGGAAGTCTGTTTTTTAAAGGCCTGGTGGATTTGGAGACTGACTGGGCATCTTCCTATTCCAGGGATAGCTTTCTTCTTCTGTATCTACTTGTCCTGCAGGGAATTCTCTGATTCATGTGCAAAAGCAAGTGAGGCTGGGTGTCCATCTTTCCCTTGATGGTCCAGCTCTTCTCCTTGTGATAGATGTCTAGGCACTGACTTCTGGGTAAGGGTCCGCAGATGTTGTTTCAAAGGAGAAAGGGGGAGGAGGGCTATAGAACAGTACTGTTTCCCCTCTCCCCTTCCCTCTCTGCACAGCTCAATCCAGTTGAGAATCACAAAATGGGCTTTCCAGAGGAGTGAGTGGTCATTAGCATGGGCTTAATCCAGAGAGATTAATTTGGCCTCTGACAATCTTCAGGGATCAGAAGGCCACGGGAGCTTCAGAAATGTTACCTGGCAGAATCAGCAGAGACAGCAGCGGTTGAGAGAGCTGCTCCCTCAGTAAATGGGACAAATCACTCTGTAAGCTTCAATCATCTTTTGTACAAGGGTGATCTGGCTCCCTGGAGGAGTGGTAACAGACCCTCCTGTTGTTGTAGATCTTATGGCCAGTGATTCCACAGCTGCAGTATTAGCTGGCATCTCTGGGAAAGAGAACAAGTTGATACCTATATGGAGACCAGCCAATCAAGAGATGTTGTTCATGAGTTTGTTTATCATGTTATCAGGTGTTTAGTAAGAGAAAAGAATGAAAAGAATGAAGCTAAAAAAATAATGGAAGATCTCTAGAATGAGAAAGTACTTGGAAGAATCAATGAGCTTGCATGCTCTTTAGGATAAGACAAGGTCAAATATGGGAGAGGTGATATCTCTTTATACAGGAAGATATGTCAGAAATAATTTCTAACCCTGTCCCTGAGTCAAGTGGGAGGGAGACATCCTCTGCAGAATTTGCTGACTTCACTGAAGAAAAATGTTAATATAATCGCAGTAGTTGAGGTAATCAACTTTAGCTTTTTTATATTAAGAACATGTTTTTAGGCTCATAGCAATTGTTAGACAAAATAATTACATATGTTGAGATAATGTTAACTGAAAAGTGATAACATTGATAAACTGATAAACAATTAATTGTTAGTTTTTAAAATAGGCGCAGATATCTTTATAATTTCAGATCAGATTTATTTAGATCTAATAAGCTGCTGTGCTATGTCAACAACTGCAACTTTAAGCAAATTCTTGGTTTTGATATATGGAGAAACTTACTGGTTTAATATCTCTGTGTAAAAATCCCACCAAATGAATGCTCTCAATAGACTCCAAAATTTGCTTCCCAAGACGCAATGTCGTACTAATTGTGAAAGTCCCTCTAGTTTGGCTTCGACGCAAATCTGCCAAATTCCGCCCCTGAAAGAAACAAAAACACTAACATTCAGAATTTTTTTTCTCATCTTCTTTTGGTAATCAACATTTAGCAGGTAACCTGACTGCATATTACAATTATTATTTTCCTGGCAAATGTAAGAAGGACAGGATTTCAATAGCTAAAGTATCAAATGATTTTAGGAAAAAAGTGTATATTTTGCTTGTTCTTCCTTGTTATACTATTTTAAAGTCTTCCTAAAACATGAGAAGTCCTCTTCCTGTTCTGCCTTCAATGCCTTTCTGTTGAACAATTTAGGACTAAAACATGAGATTTGCAGATTCAAAATAAGAAAACAAAAATATGGAAGATGTGACCACCCATTTAGTCAGCACTTTGTAACATGATCTTTGGAAGAAATAGCAGCTTCCAAATGTTTCCTCTATATTCTTCGTTTTGGATTTCTTTTTCACCGTATAAAAATCTTCTACCTCCAAAATGTACTTAGAACATCTTGTATTCACTACATGTTTGAGATTTCTCTACAGATTTTAAAAAATATTCCAGTCTGAGAATTGTGTAAATCATTCCATCATTTACTTTCTTCCCTGTTAATGCTTCATTGTTGATCTCATGGTGTATTTCAGATGTTTGTCCTGCTGAAATCTTCAACTTCTTTTCAGCCTTAGTTTCTTCACTGACTGTGTATAAGTATGCATTCAAATTTAGAGAAAGGTGTTGTGTTCAATTGCCCCCTGAATAACTTAAAATAACTTAAGTCAACTGCTGTTCACTTACACTTGACTAGGAGTGCCCAAACTTTTGCATTCAAGCATAGATGCCTTTTCCAGGGAAATTTATTTAGTACAAAAATGGTTCCTTATTTTGGGATCAGTGAACAACCTTATCTTTTCTCTATCCATGAACAAATAAAATAAGTTACAGAAGCTCATTTTAATTGAACATTTCATAGGTTCTGTTTTATTTAATTTAATTTAATTACTCAGTTGCTACAGGCTATTTTTTTTTTTAGGATATAGTGTCAATGAAGCATTCCCAGTGAATTTTACTACTGATTTTAAAAAACATATATTAGAGTAAAAGCATTGGCAAAAGCAATCTGTATGTTCCCCACCTCAACTACAAACAGTGGGGGTTGCTCCCGATTCTGTCCGGTTCTATAGAACCGGTAGTAAAACTAGCAGGAGGCTCTGCCCACCCGCCCCGACATCATCAAGGGTGATCTGTGCATGCTCAGAAGCACCCACATTCCCGTTGCGAACCAGTAGTAAAGGTAAGTAGAACCCACCCCTACTATTACAAGTAATAGTAAAGAACAACATCACTATAAAGCAAATTCTCTTTAGACATATAGTCTAATAAAAGTAGATGTAACTTGGTATTTTGGTTTGGCTTAGTCCTTGCAAGAGGAAAATTGTTTTAAAAAGGCAAGAACAAGAGAGGTTGTAAACACAATTTAAAGGCATTTAGGCATTGTGGCAGAAATACCTCACTAGTTTAATTATAAATGTGTACTTGTGATTGACTACATCTACCATGGCAGTCATTGCTTTTTAAAGACCATTCATAACAGCTTTCTAATGAAAGCACCCATGGCATATTCCCAAAATTTCAAAGTCCAAACAGGATCTCTATCCCTGTGTTAGATCAATGGAGAAATTAAGTGAAGAGCTTAGGATGTGATTTGATTAGGTACCATCAAATGTTAAGGACCATATGGATAGATTTTTTTCCCATGGCACCCACCCTAATTTGGTCTTTTAAGTCTTCCAATAGTGCCTCCATCAATCATGCCCCTCAAGTGAGGACTCTAGGTTGATTTGTTTGATGACAACTACATTCTTCTTAATATTTTCAACTTTGGTATTCAAGTCAACAATTACAAAGAGCTCATATACTATATCATCAATCATTTGATATTTTCTATCTATGTGGTTTTCTTAATAAAAATACAGGTAGCCCTTGACTTATGACCACAACTGAGCCCAAAATTTGTTGTTAAGTGAGACATTTGTTAAGTGAGTTACGACCTTTCTTGCCACAGTTGTTAAACAAATCACTGCAGTTGATAATGTTAGTAACATAGTTGTTAAGTGAATCTATTAAAATCTTAGACAAATGGATTAAAGCTTTTCAACATCTGAAGAGTATATATAATTCCACAGTTAGCCAAATTACTGGTTTATTCTTTTTATAAATTAATAAAACTCATGAAGCTAAAAATGTAATGAAAATGCATAACAATATACAATCAGTTCACAAATACATATTTTCAGCGATAAAGCTGAACATCAGTGAAGAATCCAAACGTATTAAAACTGGATAATCTTACGATAAATCAGACATATCTGGGATTCATTTGCAGTCTTTCTCACTTAAATAGAAAAACATTTTTTTATATGCAGGAAGACAAACCATAGTGAATGATTAACATTTTACACAGTAATAAAAGTAAAAAACTCACCTGCAATTGCATGACCACGTAATTAAATCTGTCATTCCTTCCACAGCCTACAAATCGACAAATATGATCTTTCCCTGAGAAGGAAACATTTTATATTTGTTCATTTTTCTTCATCAGCTTAAATCAAGAGAAACATAATAGTATACTTGTTCTTCACCAATCTTCCAGAAATATTTTTATTATTATTTTAAAGAGAGAGAAAGAACAAAAGAAAGACTTGATGCCCTGAATAATCTGAGCTATAGATAAGGATAACTTCCCCAAAATCAGGTTAATTTCTTGCTTACAGAAAATGCCCCTTCTTAGTTTTCATTTCTACCTTTAACCTCAATCCTTAATGTAATGTCTTACCAGTTTAAGAAACTTCAATTCTTCAGGATAAACTATCAAACCTAGGATTAATCTCTTCTGATAAAGCTGTCTAAATCTATATCTTTATTTCTATGAAGCTACAAAGTGACACTTAGGTCATTGATGAGGAAGCTACAGGAAATTGTTTTTTAATACATAGGTTTAAAAAATGCCCAGCTTCCAAAGTGTCTGGGCACTTTACTTTATAAAAAGGCAGAATTATAATAGAACAAACGCCATGTGTTCAGAAAGCCATAAAAAACAGCATATATCCTCACCAACTGCCCTACCTCCTGGGAAAATAATCAGGTTTTCAATGTCTTTTGGAACGCCATCAAGGGAGGAGCCGTACAGATCTCTGAGAGGATCCTGTTCCAAAGGATGGCATAGAAGATATGCCCCTGGGTTCCTACTAGATGGCATTATTCAATTGAAGGGACTTGAAAAATATTCATTCTGCTGGATCAGAAATAACAGCACTCAAATCAGGCCATATGCCATAAAGGGCTTTATAGGTAGTAGCCGGACCTTGAACTGTACCAGAAGTCAATTGGCAACCACTGCAGCTTGCAGAGGAAGTGGTGTCACACAGGCATACCATGTCATATCCATTACTGCCTGTGCTGATGCAATCTAGATCAGCTGTAGCTTCCAAGTGGTTTTTCAAGGGCAGCCCCAAGTTGTTTGTGTTGCACTATCCCATTCTTGAGGTGACTAGAGTGTACAGTCAGTACACTTACAATCTGTTCAAAAATGCCCATGTTCAAATAACTTTCTGTTATGAAAATGGCAATGTATTATATGCAGAAGAGCTTTTACAAATTGTTAAAAAACTATAATTGTTTCTGAATAGGTTTGAAAGGCTAAAAAAGTAATATTTTAACTGTATATACTATATACTATCCATTTGATTGGCTACTGGTCAAACACCTTAACCTTTAACATTTTAAATGCCTTGGGTCTGGTCTACCTGCAAGATACCTTTCCCTGTATATTCCTACCCAAATCTACTACCCTTTACAGGGCCTCCTCAGTGCCCAAACAAACAAAGTGATGCAAAAATTGCTAAGGAAAAAGACCTTCTGTCCTATTGTTTGGACTTCTCCATTAAGCAGCTTGTTCTTACTTAAAATATTTTCATTTTATTTATCCTCTGTAGATTTCTAGGTAGTTCCTATTTAATAACTATTAAAACATCAACAAATAACCATTGTTCAAAAAATATTTAAGTCTTAAGTCTAATAATTTTAAAAAAAACACCAGGTGAGATTACATTCTAAAGGCCTTCGTAAAAGGAAAGTCTTTACCAAGAGAAGAGGTTTCAGAGTTTTGATGTAGGCCCTCAAAAGACCCTCTTTCTAATCATGGGCAAATAGATTTCAGGGGTTATTGAGTCATACAGAAAGGATTCCAAAGATGATGTCAACAGGCTAGCAGAGATAGTATGGAAGAAAGCAGAAGACTCTAATCCCAATCCTAAAATATTAAGAAGTTTAAAGATTACTAGGATTTTAAACAGGAAACCAGTATACCTACTCTAATTACAACATCACATGTCCCACCCATTAATAATTAGGATGCTGCTTTTGGACCAATTAGATTTTTAATATTCTTAAAAGAGCACCAAAGGTGTTTTGGTAGTTGTCTCTTGAAAAAGCACATTTGGGACAACCATGTCCTGGATGACTGAGAATCTCCATAAACATTCTTGAAGAGTACAGTACGCAGTATAAACCACATCTATAATCTAATTATGTTATATATATTATGTTCTGGCTAGATTTTGAATGTGCACGGAGGAGAGGGAAAAACCTGCAGCAGGACACAGGAACTTGTAACAATCCCCGCCAGCTTCCCCATTGACTTTCTCACATGATCACAGGACAGTTGGCAACTGATCATAAGTTCAAACAGGTTGCCAATTACTGAGATCGTAATCACATGACTGTAGGGAACGGGACATATTATGACAGTCTCTGGAAATTGTGGGTGCTCCGACACGGGAGGTTTTTAAGAAGAGACTGGACAACTATTTATCTGAAATGGTATAAGATTTCTTGCCTGAACAGGGGGTTTGACTGGAAGACCTCCAAGGTCCCTTCCAACTCTTGTTTTTCTGAAGTGCTTTACAGAATCTTTCCAAGTGTCATAACATTGAACAGTCAAGGACCATTTGCATTTTGCATCGGTGTTCCTGAGAACAGATTTTTTTCCCCTATGTCATTTTCTCAACTAATACTATTTCCAAAATTATTGCTTACAGCATAATGAAAAGATTTATTACAAACATAAATGTAAGCTGTTAGAGTGATGATATCAATTAAAAAAAATAGATGTAGGAGGGAAACTATATTCCAATGCAATTTGAATTAGACAAATATTGAAAAAAATTCAAAGATGTAAAGGTTCCTCATTATGAATATTTACTGTTGTGTATTCATTAACTCAAGAACACTAAATCTCTTCCTTAACTGTCCTCCACCCCACCAAATCACTATATCTAACAAAGATGCTACAAAAACTGAAAAAGAAGCCATTTACCCAATGAGGAGGACCTGCTTTCGATACTTTAGGTATAACGTAATTATAAAGCACAAGGTAAATATTTTCCATTCTTTTCTCATTACATACTTTATAATATGAAGCCTGTGGACTAGTGGTTACATGGAGCTTCTGAGTAGCATGAGAATATATTGCCAAAACTGGGCTGCTGAAAACCTTATTTTGAGGATATTCACTTATTCATAACCAAAACGTGAACATGGGAGCTGGTATTTTTTCTATGTTGAACCTGATGTCCCAATTCTCCCAAAATTTAGTATGTGAAAAATCACATTAAAATGCAGTAGTTTTGCAAAAAATGGAAGGTAACACTGAATTTTGCATGATTACTCTAAAGCAGTGGTCCTCAACCTTTGCAGCTTGGTGGCCCAGCTGGCAGGGGAGGGATAGGATAGGGGAACCAGGCCACATGAGCAGCAGGCATGCACTACTTGACTGCAAGTTCAGCTGGCCATGGACATGCGTGCTAGCCTGCCAGTCGCACAAGTCAAGCTGCACGCACATATGCACCAGTCTGCCACATACACGAGTCTAGCTACGTGCACGTCTGGGTGCGCCTGCCCGCCACTTGCGCAGCTTGGTTGCAAATAGGCCACAGCCCAGTAGTGGGCCGCAGCCCAGGTGTTGGGGACCCCTGACATACAGGAAAAGAGTGAAATTCAGTGGTAGGTTCTGTCCGGTTCTATAGAACCAGTAGTAAAACCAGCAGGAGGCTCAGCCCACCCACCCCAATATCATCAAGGGTGATCTACGCATGTGCAGATTTAATACCGTTGCGAACCGGTAGTAAAGATAAGTAGAACCCACCCCTGGTGAAATTAGCTTGATATAATATAATTCAGTGAAACTAGATCAGTTTGTGGACACTAATGGGGAAGACACAGCCAGAAGACACTATTCAACCAGGCTTCTTCTCCTTCATGCCCTCAGTATCAGATATACTAATTATTCCTCTGTTGTTGGTCAGCTACAGATATAATAGCTTTTACTTACACAACAGGGCAGCAAAGGTAAAAATGAAACACAGTTAGAATAATGGATAGAAGTCAAAAGAAAAGGGGGACTGTTTCTAATATCACCTTTCAATTTGTTCCTCCTACATCTTTTTTGCTATATGTCCACCTACCTTCCCTTGCAAAGGAAACTGAATTATGATCAGTTTGAAAGAACTTGCAGTGGAAGAACCTGATGAGCCAGAAAAGGCCTGTATTTTTGGTAGTGGCTATGATTTAGGGGAATAATGTACCTACTAGTATATTATGGACCCCTTCAGTTAAAGAATTTCAACTGGTGGGTCAAAGAAGAAATCTTCTCTGCCGTTGCTCCTCTCCTCTGTAATATGCTCCCTCCAGAAATGAATGTCTAAATTCTGGAGAAATTCAGTGCAAGAGATTTAACTCTCATCCAAAGAACTATTTTTCCAGCACTTGTTTGTGACCAATTTATATACTCCCTTAGCTTTATTCCTTTTTGCTCTTAATTCTATAGTTAAAAACCTCATGACCCTATTTGACACTTTTCTATAGACAGAAAAATGCAGAATCTATTTTAAAAACTCACTATCTGATTTTATACACCCAGATAATAGAAGCACTACATCTTTAGGTTGAGAAAGCACAGGGTTTTGAAAGATTCCTCATTCTAGGAACAGGATATTCACTATAACGCAGAGTATAGAGATATTAATGTCTCAGTCTCTTGAATCAAGAAACTGTTTAGCCATCATCTTATATTGTCCAACAATTTTTCTGGGAATATTTATTTTCCCATACTTATCCAAGCCTTCCTCTCCTCAACAGTTCTAGTCAAAACATAAGATTTAAGAGGAGAATAGGAAAAATATTATCAGACTGATTTAAAAGTAGCCTAAAGAGAAATATACTATTATTGTGTTCATATGACATACTTAACCAGGTTGTGGATAGGTCATGTTATATTCATTATGACATGAGAATATCTAAATCCGATAGGTGTGGAGTGAAGATTTATTTGAAACAGAACAAGCTTTGATTTAGATTAATGTATACTCCTGCAGTCTGTCATGTCATTGTCAGTTTTGGAAAACAGTTTTCCTTTTTGCTTCCTAACTGCCACATATTTTAGTTTGGGAAATTGGGAGGGGGTTTTTATTGGAGTGGTAGAAAGTTAATCGTAAATAACACAAATAACTTTTGAAGCAATTAAATCTAGAAGGCTAATTGAAAACTAAAGGAAGAATTTGAAGCACATATTGCTTGATATTTAGGTATAACTTGCAAAATTCTATATCTTAACAGATGCAAACAAGTGTCATGAATGGATAGAAAAATATTACATAAGAAAAATGTGCAAATGTTGAGCGAAAGGCACTACAAAGTAAACAATATACCACCAACATTTTAATTTAATTTACATTTATTTGATTTAGGTGCCACCCAACTCCAAATGACTCTGGGCAACTCATAATATAACTGAAAGATAAAATATAATAATTCAAAAACAAATCAATAAAACAAATAAGTAAGAAGCAGCTAAAGAACAAGATGGTGAATCCAGCCAATAACAAAATTCAAACAATTCTATCCTTTCATGACCATTAATCTGAGGGACAGCATCAAAATTTGTTACTACACCATAAAGCCTTGTTGAGAAAGAATAATTCTGGCTCCAATTTCTTTTTTCCACTTCTTTGAATAGTCGTTTTATTGGAATATTTTCTTCAATGCAGTAACAGACAGGTAAACTCACACTTGCCAGACTTATCTTTGTGACCATACCCTACTGGCCAGGCTCCCCAGTTGCTAAACACATTGGAAATTCTCTTTTAGAGATACAGTATTTGTATCATAAAAGCTGGAGAGTTATGAGTTCATCCCTATCATCTTCCTTCATCCAGTTTCAAGAATTTGTAATGGAATATCCAACATGCCTAAAGTCATCACTTCTATGATAGAAGCAATCTGGCACAATTTAAAGCCTTAAAAGCTTTCAGCGCACTCTCATACAAAAAGTTCCGAAAATAAAAAACCACAAACAGAGAACAGATCAATTTATGGAAGATTTAAAAAATGAATTTTTTTCCATAATAAGAAAGCAAATGCTGGGATGGACTCAAGATTCGTACTAGCATTTTATTTCTTTACATAAAGTCTTAAAGTATGCACAAGACATCAAGTTATCAGATGTTCAAACCCAGCATTAAAGCCAATCTGTCTGTCTCACTCACATAAAAAATAGATAACAGGCTATAAATACAGTAAAAGGAGATATTTACAATATAAAGGTAAAACGTCCATCAACCTTAACTATTCATGGACAGGTCTATGTTGTTTGGTTTGACATTTGGCTTCTTTTACCTCTCATCAAACCTACAGCTATACTATTCCATGCAGGTCTTCTATCCAAGAATTAACAAGGTTTGAGCCAGTTTGAGTACTGACAAATGCTAAAACTATTCTCATATTAAAAGTTGATAGAAAAGCAAAAAATAAGGGGTTCCCTGTGTTCCCAATAACTGATTTTTTAAATGAAAATATGACAAAGTGGAGCCTATAATGATTAAAGCACGGGGGGGGGGGGGGACGCAGCTGAAAGGAAGTCTGTGGACAACAAGAGTAAGCAAGAATGTATTTGTTTTTCCAAGATTTTAAACAACACCTAGTTTCCTATAGTTATCTTCAAAACTCAAAATAAGCACATTCTGCATTCACAATCCCTAACTATAAAGACTTAAAAACATGAATGCTGCCATATTTCATTCATGCATATAAACCTAGCCATTTAAGTCATTATTAGGTCAATGTAAATTTAACTTTCCTATTTTTAATCTCAACATATGATTAAAGTTACAATCCTTAACATACTGTTTATTTGTTAAATTTTGCTGCCACCTGATCAATGAATATCTTATTCATGCTCAGACCTTTTCCTGATTTTTCAAGCTTGTCTCACCGTTTTGACTTTCAGAACAATAGGACAATTGCTATACATTAGCAACGTGTGTCAGAGGCTTAGCACCCACAGTATAAGGATCTTTGTTCATCTTACCTTGCAGTTTTTTCAACACAGCTACTTCCATTTTCAGAACTTGCTTTGGCTGCTGCGCTGACTCGACCTTCAGTGCAACGTTCTCTCGAGTAAGTATGTCCATTGCATCGTAAATTTCTCCAAATCCTCCACCTCCAATTTTCTTTATCTGTAATAAATTAGACTATCAATCTAGTGCATTATTTAAAAATTACAGTTTTTGTGTTACCTGATATAAACTTTGAATATTGTCTAATTACTAAACATATTTAAACTGTACTGTTATATTATGTGCACAGATTTTTTTATTATTGCTGAGAAATGAATTAGGCAAAATAATAGAAATTCTAAAATAACATTGTTGGCTGTATATGAGCAATTGTTTCAGAAAATTAAAAAAACTCCATGATAGTACTGTTACCATCAAGACATTAACATCCAGAATTTCCATGTTACCCATCAGTTACAAAGCTAGAATCATGCAAAGTATAAGGCTGCTAGAAAAATGTACTAAAATAGGATTATCATCCATTTAAAATAAATCTGAGCCAATTATACATAGGAATTTTAATTGGAAATATAGTTTCATATGTAGATTTGATCAAATGCAAAACATTGATTGTTAAATAACAGGCATCCATTGCAAAATCTATAATTCTAGAAACAGCTTTCATACCACAGAAACAAGAATATCTTTTCTAAAATGCTGTGTAAATGTAAATGTATTACTTTCAAGAACATGTAATACTTCTGGACTTTTTTTAGAAGAAACAGTAGCATTAAAATAAAATAATTAATATAAAATTATATGTAAAATTTTAATTAAAAGACCTTAGTTCATTAACAGATTAAAATTATTCATCTGATCAACTAAATATAAAAATCATTAAGAAAAATATGTAAATGTTTTATTTATTTATTTATTACATTTATTTTATTTGAGGTATAAAGGTAACTCAAATATTTGTTGTAAATGTAAAGAAGATATTTTGTATCATCTTTAGTGGACTTGTAACAAAACAAAGAAATATTGGGGTCAGATTTTTTTGTCTTAATTCAGACGATTCTTAAAACAATTAAAAAATTGAAACATGAACTTTTCCTTTTAGGGCTATTGGATAAAGAACATGAAAAAATTGGAATTTTGTTATTATATATGTAGACAGTAACAATTATTTTCTATGTGAAAAAAATGACATGACAATCCCTAAGTGGAAGAATGGATGGAAAAAGTGATGAAATTGATGGAGATGGGCAAAGCTACCTGTTTAATTAAAGAGAAGAACTTATTCAGTTTTGTTTCCACATGGAAACTGCTTCTGGACTTTATGCTCAAAACGGGAAAAAAATGAAACTCTGATTTTAGATTTTGATGACTAAATTACTTTTGTAGTTATAGAAATGGCTTGTATTTACTAGAAATATAAAGCAAAAAGCTGAGCTTGCAACTGTACTTTGTATTATATTACACCAAAGCGTCAGAAGTCAGTGCTTTTCTTTTTCTTTCTACCTTGCATTCCTTTCTCCTTTTTTTAATCTTTATTTTCATTTGTATTTTATACCACAGTAAACTTTAATAAAAACTTAAAAAAATAAAAATATATAAATATGTTTGATTTAAATTAACTACTATATATTGGCTGTAGAATTACCTGCTCTGGGACCTTTAAATTAGGGGAGGAAAGCAAATCACTTGTCTATTACCATCTGTTGCTATCAGGTTGCTGCGGCTGAGGGAGAACCCCATCTTGCTGCAATTTTGTAAAAACTCTCTAGATGTAGCATTCATTCCCCTGTGAAACAAGTACTGAAAATTTGTCCATTTGGCTGAAGTGCTCAGCAATCCTCTTATATACTCTATTGATACAGGGAAAAAATATTTCTCCACCAAGAAATATATTTCTTCAGAGCTGAAGAAGCTTCTTGGATGAGAAGCGAAACATCTTCAAAGAAAAAACAAGAAAGTGCAGCTGCCTCCTGAAAAAGCACCTTTGGGACAACCATGACGGGGATGACTGAGAATCTCTACAGACTTTTAGCTATACAATTTGGGATGGACACCCTTTGAATGGTGTGGGAGTAGGAATGGATTTCCAGAGAAAAAATTGCAGACTACAGGGACCAGGAACACTACTCAGGTGACCCTGAGGGAACAGATAAACCTCCAAGCACTTCAACAACCCACTAAAATGTCTAGCTCTCTGCAAGGAATATAAATCCTTCCATTCCCTTCTATCCAGTCACAGCTGAAGAAGCTTCTTGGATGAGAAGCGGAACGTCTTCAAAGAAAAAACAAGAAAGTCCAGTTGCCTCCTGAAAAAGCACCTTTGGAATATCTTTGGAAGAGTTCCCTTTTCACAACGGATTCTTCACTTGTATTCTAACGGCCTTCTCAACGCACATCAAGAAAGACTTCAAGCAGGCCATTCAACTGAGATAGCACATTCTTGAATTCTAAATGATATTTTGGTGCCCAAAATATCCTTTACCTTGGTGCCAGACTTTCTTTCTTTTTTTTTAGTTGACAGCAGTATTTAATACACTTGACCATTTAGAAACAGCTAGCGACATTATGATCCCTGGATATCAGTGACTGGGTACCTTATTGGTTTTTTTTTCCCTTCCTTCTCGTTGTTTTGCAATGTTGCATGTTAGATTTTTAGTCCTGGGAATTTCTCCTTATTACATTTATCCCTCAGAGATCAGTCCTAGAATTTTGTTTATCCTTCATACTCTTCCCTTGAGTATTTAGATTCATATTCAAGTCTTCTATTATCATTATTATGATGTTTATACTCACATCTATAAATTTTTGGACCCTTGATAACAATGCATAGTAGCCATGACAGACTGTCTTGTAATTGTTTTATGTTGGATGTCTTCCATTACCTCAGACTGAATATAACTAAAATGCACATCATTATCTTTTGGCACTTTTGTCCTTTCCAACAGCTACTGTATCTTCAGCCATTCGTCCACAAGGCTCCCAAAACTAGACTCTTTACTGATGATGACTTGACATTCTGACACTTATTAATTTTACGCTAAGAATAAGTAATTATCATTTGATGAATATGTGTAGGATCCAGGACTTCTGACAAAAGATACAGCATTTTATTGAATATGCTTTAGCTGTGTCATTGTTAATTACTAAAATATTCTTCTGGCAGATATTTCTCATTCCTCTCTCTGCCTCCTGATTGTAGTGCAGAAAAATCCTGTTTGGGTTGTTTTGGATATGCCACCCTATTCTCATGTCTTATTATACCACAAAACACTAAAATAAAGGAGAGAAATAGCACATAAAATCTTGTGTGGAAATGGTAGAGTTAAAAATAGAAAGATAAAAAGTTGGTATAAACTATATTTACCTATATACTATATTTTTTTCTACCTAATGCCTTTATTCTTATAATTTCTTACTTCTTTTCTAAGCTTTATATAACACTGCTTAGTCTAAAAGAGAATATTCTGTTTTGTAGATACATTTGAAATCATTTTCCATCATACATAAAAAAACCCAAGCAGGACTACAACCACCAATCATTTTCTCTCAAAAATACATATTGCATCTTTCCCTCTAAATATTCCTTTCACTCAGAGACACACAGATCCATTCAGTCAAATACATGCTCCTCCTACTGCCCTTCTCTCCACTCATTTATCCCCTGCTGGATTTTTCAGCTTCCTCCTATGAATGAGTGTGTATGTGTGTGACAGAAACAAAGAGAGGGGGAGTTATGTGTGTACGTTAACTAAAAAAACCAAAGAAACCTCTGCAGACATCAAGGAGATTGTGTTTAGAGGGAAAAGAGGTTAACCTGGACTAGCAAAGAATGCTTAGAAAATTGCACCATACTAGCCTAATAAAGGCAGAACTATTACTATACAGATCATTTTTAAAATATCATGTAAGAATGATGGAAAAGGAGGAACAGTGAAGTTTTCAACTACACAAGAACCCAGGAAAAGAGCAGGAGCAGAACATTGACTGATAAAGCAGCTAACCAACTGTAACATATAGAAATCCATTCCTGAAAAGCATTGATAATATTATTATATTTTCCTTATTTCTTTGCAGCCATCATATTAGGTAAGCCATAACCTGATTATTTATTTATCATGCTGCTCAAGACCATATTTAAGAAGAATGTAATGCACAATCTTCTCCCGTCTTGCAGTTTACAGTTATGTCTGCTCTCTTAAATTATATACATAACATTTTGATTTCTTTTTATTTGATTGAATGTTATATAACCAAACATCTGAAAAAAATCAATAAAACTATTACATACTTACCACTTTCCATCTTTCTTTTACCAATATCCCCACAGTAAGAATATCCGGCTGTTCTCCTCCTCCACTCATTGCAATCTCTGGGGTGGTACAATGGCTATGCAAAGCCTATGTCAGTAGAGACCATCAAGTTCCCAGAAGTGGTTTCCATTTAAGCAGAATCTATAGAAACAAAACAGCCATATATGAAACCAGGCTAATAAAATCATGGCCAAAAAAGAAATGTTCTTAATCTTATTTTAACTAGGTTATTTTCCAATTTCACAATGTGGAACAAAGATAGACAGCAAATTTCAGTAGTAATTAAGTTGCAGAAACAAAATACCTTAATATATTTGATTATGAATGTGACAGCTTTTTGTCCTTTGTATATTCTAAAGGATATCTAAAATAAAAAGATTCTGCAAAAGAATAAAATCTTGCACAACATTTTGTAGAAAGATTTAAGAAACGTCATAAAAAAGAAACACCAGGATGTTTCTGAATGCACTGCTTTATAGGCATCAACTCAACAATTCTTGAACTACTTCTAGTATTTCAGTATTAGCTCCATATTCAAGCAGAAACCTTAACTGAGAACAATGACTTTGCTTTACATTAAAAATATAACAGATTTTGCTTCTTGTGTATTTTTTTTGTTCATTGCCACAACACATTATATAGTAGCTTGTTTCGTTTTTCAAAAAAAACCTACACAACAAACATAGAGTAGGACAACAAAGCAAATACAAAGGAAAGTATTGCTACTCAAATTTACAAGATGGTAAGCCAAATGAGGTATGAGACAAGGGTGCACTCTAGTTCCCCTCCTTTTTATTCCATTCAGAAACAAATTGAACGATCAATCTCTCCATCTATCAAAACAGGCACATTGGCCCAAAGTGAACACTTTATACACTTGCTGAGTCCTATCAAGAGCTGCTAGAAATTAACTGCTCAAAAAGCAAGGTCATGTTATTTGCCAAGAGACCTAAGCCACACACATCTAGTGGCTAAACAGAACTGTCAAGACCTTCAAATACCAAGAGTCATTCTTCCATGACAGCAGCATGGAAATCTCAAGCCAACTATGTCATCTTAAACACAGAGAAAACTGCTTCACCTCTACAATCCTTCTACTTCCTTGAAGGAGTTCAGCACACATCCATAGCACTCAAAGCCTTCTTGACCAAAGATCTGAGCTCAGTTCCCCTTGGAAAACCAGTTGGGCCATTACGTTACCCTCCTCAAAAAGAGTTCACTCTAGGTTGCTGAGTTCTTCTAAGTACCCCACTGCATTTCAAATGTAGTGCTTCATTGCAACCTACTCAAAATAGAAACTTCCACCTGGATTCACATTGTTTCATATTGTCTTAAGCTTCTTTTTTTCCAGCCCATTCGGTCCCTTTAATTATACCACCAGTTTCCCTGGTGTCAGGCAAATACATGAAAAATTAAAATCCTATGGCTTCTCATGTGCATCCATTATCCTGAAAGGCTACAAACATGCATTAGCCAATCTTGAACAAAGTGCCATTGACTTAGAGCTATAATCAGATTGGTCACTTCTGAGTAAGCATATAAATTTAATAAATAAATACCAGAACATCCTTTTTGAGCTGAAAAAATCCAGACAACTGCTAGATAATAGCAAAGAGCTGCCTGTATCTTTTTCTAGCCATCTAATAACAAGCTCTTGTAACTTAGATAGGCTAACTCTACTGAGTTGTACAAAACTTGTTAATGATACTTTAGCTAGAAATGTTTCTATTGCAGTTGTTCAAAGAATTAAGGTACACAAATACTCAGTGTTCTCCAAAAATAAAAATAAAAAACCTACTAAGGAACTGCCAAAAATTAAAAGAGCACAACATACATATCATAATATGCAGCTACAGAGAGAACAAAGCAGTAATGAAGCATAATGACTAAGATTCCAAGGTATGCACTAGTGAGTCTCTTATTAAAGCCTAACTTAATAATTCATTTGATGAAATCAGGCAAGACACTGATTCAGTCCAGACATCATGCCAGTTATTTGTTACCATGAAAATAAAAATGCTAACTTTACCTGTCTTTCTGATCTTTTCCCGCAGAAGTGAATTTCTGTGGGAAAAAGAAACCTATTACCAATGCATGAAAAACCTGAAAATATGTTCAGTACAAAACTAATCAAAAATTAGTTAATCCCTGTAAACAGAGTTTGAAAATAGTTTGGGTCATAGCTTTACTTCTGTATACCAATATAGCTACTGCAACTAAGTAGAGTTTATATATTAACAACTTCCATGTTATTTATATTTTTATTAAAATGTATACATTCATCTCATAATAGTTTACTGTGAAATATACAAACTATTAAATCAACAATTAAAAATTAAATTAGAACCATCAATAATTAGGTAGAAAGTATATTTTCAGATCTCTTTAAATGCAAATAGATTCTGTATTTAGCAATTAGTGCATTTCAGAGAATTGTTGCAACTATACATAATTCACATTATGGGGGAAATGCAAATCTAGCCATGATTAGACATATTTAATTACATAAGGATTATTGTAACGATGTTTGCATAACATGCTGAGATAAACCCTTAGGTAAAAAGAGCATGTAAATGCTATTTTTAATTCCTGAGGAGCCAAATTTTATGCAAGGAATCAGACTCACTGTGCAGCACAAATTCAAAACATATCCCCTTAATGCAGACACTGTACCTTGGTTTTGCTGCTGGTTACAATGTCTGCATTAAAGGGAACCAAGATGTCATCTATTCACTTGATATAAATCTTGGGTAAAACAGCGTGTTAAAACAACACTCTCATGTTTTTGTTACCTTAAATTTCTCTCAAGTATCTATGTTTAGAAACTGGTTCAAAATACTGAAATATTTTGACTGGAAGTGATTTTAGGTAATGTTATTCCTCTTTTATTTATTCTATTTTTATTTGAGCCCAAATCAATTATGAGTTTATCACATTCATATCTTTGAAATCTTTATTCCTTCCAAATGAGCACATTCTTTCATGCATAACAATGGGAAAGACATTATACATTCTATAGACATTTCAAATACAGTTGATAAGAACATAGGAAAAGGTTCTTCCATGGTATATTCACAGAAAAACTTTGTAAAGTTTTTTTTGTCCGCCTTAACAGTTTTCTATGAAAAGATGAAAGAAGCAAATTACAATAGCAGATGACAACATCTGGGTCCTCCTAAAATTCCATGAATGAAACAGAGTTGTGGGAGAAATAATCCTCTTTTGAGAACCACCCATAGCTTTGAATAGAGTTCAAAGGAAGCTTTGCCCATTGAAAGCCCATGCCCCTACTCTAGGGAGATTTTACCATCTGAAAATCTTTTTGTTGTTACAGACTTTTCATCTTACACTGTCCGAGTTATCTGTTTCTGGCTTTCATGCTATCTTGAATATTTTTTGCTCCTAATCAAAGGAATATTATAGTTCAGTACTTCAGGAAAACACAAATTTAAAAGCAATTGTTTCTGGAAATAGAACAAACACCTGTTTTAAATAAACAAAGGTACTGATTTACTATTTAAACTAATCATATATTAAAGCTATCAGGCCTACTTCCTTTTCAAATGAAGAAGAGTAACAATACAACATATATTTTAAAAATACAGGTAGTCCTTAAACATATTACTGTAGAAACTAACAATATTTTAATACCTATTAAAACAACTTCAGTTTTTGACAGAGTCTCTCAGTGATTCTCATTTATAAACACAACCAAACTTGGAAAGAAAAAATACCATACTGACCCAAATTCATTTTTTCTAAAATTCTGCAAGCCTCAATAAGCTTTCTTCAGCACCAATATCAATTCATATCAATAGTTATCCTATAGTATTTCCTACAATTAAAAGAACCATATTATACTTAAGTGTGGTTTATAAAGTACTGTAAAGTGTCTTTGAGTTGAGTTCAGCACACAGTCTAGATTACTGTAATCCATACATGGTTTCCTGATAACAATATTAAATTGTTTTGTGACTGTCTTATTTTGAAATACTTTTAGACTTATGTATGATTGCATAATTATCCTAAAACTCTCCTTGCAAATGAATACAGTTGCTAATAATTCTTCAAACGTGAATAAGTTCTTGGCATCTCCAGGTGAAGATAATGAGGAACACTGCCATCTTTATGGGCAATTCCCAAATAATCCAAACCATTCATTTCTAGCACTGTCTTACTGATATAGACACACACATATACAAATAGACATATATATATATATATATACCCACGTACACACACATATATATGTATGTCTACAAACTATATATGTGTGTGTGTATATATATATGTATACATATACATAACATATATCCGATAATCCTTGCAACCAACTCTCAGAATAAAAATGTATAGTACTTAGTATATTTTTATACTAAGTCAACAATGCAACAATTTTTATACTAACTTCAATAACTTTCTATTCCATATTCAGATATTTGGCTGCTGTTACTCTGTAACAAACCAAAGAATGTTACTATGTTGACTCAGGAGAGGTAACAAATCTACAGTCATCAGCAAACAGATGCAATTAAAACTATGAAATATATAATGATTGGAAGATGGTTACAAAGAAAAGCATCTCGACAACGTTCTACAGTTATTTTGCAGTTACCAACTGGTGAAATATTCAGTTGCTATATGATGATTTTCATAACTTTATCCTGAATGTTAATATTAAGAATTGAACTTTGATATACAACTTTCTTGTGCTCCACCATCCTACAGCAAGTTCTAGATCTTTTCATATATAGTTAGAAGAAGTGGGTCCCAAGCATCTAAAAAATATTAAAGCACTTCTAGAAGACTAAGAAATTCCCATCACATCTACTACAATGACTGTATACAATTGACTTCTGTGTCAGGAACACAGTAGATGTCAGGCTTCTCTTGACAAGTTACCTTGGAAGTAGGAACAAACAGATATTAAGAATACAGATGCTTGATAAGTAAGCTTATTGTAAAAAAGCTAATGAACCAGTTACAAAAAATTCCAGTAATAACAATGCAGTAAATGTAAATTGTATTTATCATGGAATCAAGGTTTATCTTCTTGCACCTTTTTTCCTGCCTAACAGGAAGAGTTTTGTAGCTATTCTCTTTTTGACAAGAGAAACAATTTCTACTTATGTCTTGTTCTAGTAATGGACTAATCTGGTTTCAGTCTTTCTGAATTTGATCACACGAAAAGTAGTTTTCACAATAGCTTTCTAGCCCAGTTATACTTTTTGCTAACATGTATTAAAAATATATCTATTTGAATTTCTCTTTTCCATTTGGGTTACAGGCGCCAAACTTCATAATTATTTTGCTATTATTGCTATTCCTCATCTAGTTTACAGATTGGATGAAGAATAATACATTGAAATTGAAGTCTAAAGGTCTGGTGGTGCAGCGGTTCTCAACAACTAGAATAGATATTTTCTATCTTAGGGTATTTTTTCTCTAAGAAATCAACCCTGCAATTGGGAAGCAATTTAGACCTTTCACTGTCCCTGAGTGCCTGGTCAGTACAATAGCTAGAAGTCCTTACTTCCATCTGTGTATGATTTATCATTCTACTGCATAGACATTTCAGCAGTTTCAAAATCTGGCAGATGCCTATCAGCAGTATTCATTGAATGCATATAAGCATTTATTTTGATAAATTTAGTCCCAATTATTTTTCATGCAAAACTCAAGATGCTGTAAAAATCTCTGTATGGCTTGAGGCCCTCTTACCTAAAGAATGTCTCATTCCAAATTTTGTTTGTGGGAAATAGGAGCCTGAGTGGCGTAGTAGGCTAGTGCTCCTACTAAGGCCGCATTTAACATCCAGCTGCCTGCAATTACTGCGAGTTCAATTCTCACCAGGCTCAAGGTCGACTCAGCCTTCCATCCTTTCTAAGGTGGGTAAAATGAGGACCCGGTTGTGGGGGCAATAAGCTGACTTTGTATAAAATATACAAAAGTATGAAGGCTATTGCTTAACGCATTGTAAGCTGCCCTGAGTCTCCGGAGAAGAGTGGCATATAAATATAAATAAATTTAAAAAAATAGATTCCATAGAAAAGATTGTTTTATAAGCCCATTTAAAATTAACTAGACCAGGGCCTTCTTGGTACCAGTCCAACATTCTTGAATCCCCTCCCCAGTCAATTGTGTTATCTTTTTTATAGTATTTTCAGAAGAATTTTAAGCATATCTTTGTTAATTTTCTCCTTGCTAGGAATCCTGCCTGTTTCGCTTCCTAATTTTAACTACTATCTTCTTATATTTATCAATTTTTTAAATTTAGTTACATTGTAGTGCATAGATGGTAGCCATTATATAATTTCAATCATGCCTGATTTACTGAGGAGCTTTGGGAGATGCAATAACAAAAGATAACCTTACATTTGATAGAGGAAGATCAGAAACAAATTTACAAAACATGTGTCTGAGATAATTTTAAGTCTAAATTACAGAAATAAAGATGGCAAAGCATTTGTGCTTCTCCCTTTTGAAGAGTGAGGAAAAAGCAATGAGGTTCTGTTAATTATTTGGGCAACATTTTGACAAAAACAAAATATTCTGGACAGGAAGTGAAAAACAGGGCAGTATATCAGCCATATGTGAATTGGCCCTATGATTCACCTCGTTCCCATGTAAAACCATAGGTAAATATGTGACTGGGTAGATCAGCAATATTGTCAACACTTCACTGGGAAAGGAAATGGTGGCTGTCACCTTGAAAAAAATTGGTTCCTCCTGAAGAGACATTCTGTAGATCCAGCCATAGTGGACAACTATTGTCCAATTTATAACCTTTCCTTTATGGAGAAGGTTGTTGGTGAGATTCCAACAACAGAATATTATAGGGGAAATGGGAGTATCTGGACTCTTTTGAGTCAAGTTTTAGACTAGGGCATGGAACCCTGCATTGGGTTGCTGAGGCAGTAGAAGTCTTGACCTAATTCTTGTTGGTTGTCAGGGCCTAGATGGAAAGAAACAAGTTGCTACTGCTAGTATGCCAGTTTCAGCCTTTCTGGAGAAATAGACCTGACAACAGTGACTCACACTCTTGTCACCTCCTGTATGTATCACTTTAATTAACTCTAAGACTGTCAGGAGCCACAATTGGTTCAACATGTAGCAGCCTGCCTGTCATTAGGTAATAGTCATTACTTTTACTTGAACATAACACTGATGCTGAGGGTTCTGCAGTGGCTACCCATAGGCTCTGGGGTACAATTCAAAGTTATGATTTTAACATTAGAAGCTTGGCATCTCAGGTAATAATCTGCTTCAAATTAAACCTATTAGACTTGGCTACCTTTCCTGCATGGGGATCCTGAAAGCTCTTTCTCCTAACTTTGAGAGGTTCAGAAAAGGGAGCAAGTGTTAATGGTTCTTTGTGGAAGTCCGTATTCTCTCGAAAAGTCTCCCTCTAGAGATCCATATGGTGGTGTCCCTCCTGTAATTTAAAAAAGCAATGAAAATGGAGGTCTTCCACAGTGTTTTAATGGTTATTGCTGGAAGCCAAGTTATCATAATACTGATGATTTTAGATTGCATTGTAATATTTGCTTTGGATACCATTTTATTTTGATTGTCATTATGTTCTATTGCAAACTACTTCAGGCTGGCCTCATGGTTCAGAGCATATGGTATATAAATGAAATACATAAATGTTTTCTTGCAAGATATGTGTTTACAGTTTTCATCACGGAAACAGCTCATATAATTCATGTATCAAAACACTGTTCTTTCTCTCTTTATTCTATCTGTTTCAGGAATTCTTATATTTCCCCTTATAAAAATTACATTCTCTTTCCTCAGCGAGTGCCCAAAGCTTGTGTGTGAATGTGCGTGAGTGCACACGCACACCCATAATGCAATGCGTGTACGACCCCCTGTGTGGACCCCCGTGCATGCGTGCACGCCCCCCATGCCTGCACTCCGCCCCCCATGCATGCATGCGTGGCCTTGGCCATGAGCATATGGCCCCACGCATACATGTGCAACCCCGTGCGTGCATGACCCCTGCGCATGCTCCACCCCCATGCATGTGTGCACCTCTCCCGCATGTGCCTTGCCCCCCATGTATGTGCAGCAGAGACCTGAAAACCAGCTGGCCAGCTGGAGGCGTGTGCGCATTTGCGGTAGAGCTGAGCTGGGGTGATGGCTTGCATGCCCACAAAGAGGGCTCTGCTTGCCACCTGTGGCACACGTGCCATAGGTCCGCCATCATGAAATTATGAAATCCTACAAAGCAGATTTATTTTCATTGCCTTATAACAGTCCACAATACCTGTAATTATTCACATCATTCGTAGTATAATTTTTTTTATTAGAGTAGCTGGTAAGGCTTTGCAAATCCTTTGAAAGAGTTGTTTCAGAAAAATGTGGATGCATGTGCAAAGCACTCTTTTCACATTCTTTTCCGCAGCTACATCTTTTCTCTGATTTGATGGCTATTTTTGTAACTACTCCTGGCTGTCTCCACAACCAATGAAGGGTTGGACTGAAGAAAAGTGGGGTACATAAACACCCATACTCAGACAGACAGAAGTACTTCCAAAGCAGTCTCCAAATTCAGAAAAAATAAGAATTTGAAAAGAAGTGCTTTGTAATTCACTTCCATAGGTCTGTGAAAGACTGATACAGTCCTAACACAGTAAGCATCCTTCCTTTCTGATCTACCAGAGAAGAATAAGTAGAACCAAATGAGGCACCCCTTTCCCTCTCTCATATTCTCTCTCATATTCTCTTTCTCTCTCTCTCATGCACGCGCGCGCACACACACACACAAAGACAGGACAAATTTACTTAATAGCTTCTTCCATTCTCTGCATAAGCCCACATCCAAAAAAGGTCAAAACAACTACTGTATCCAAAGCACATGATTTGAATCATAGCTCAAACACTTAAAAGTCAGGATTACTGATAATAGTACAGAAAATCTGTAACAGAGCAATTTATAAATGTTATTTCCAGAAGCCTAAATTTATTGGAACAATTCTTGATTTCAGAACATAGATTATGGACCATTTCAAGTTCTGGTATATTTAGTAATACATTAAGTGGTGAAGTCCAGAATAGCTATGAAAATACAGTCTAATATAAGGGACAAATAAAGAGTTCTTACAAAACTTATTTCCTTGTGAAGGTTGGAGAACATACATTGATATATTTACTGGAGAGGGGAAATCAAAACTGAAATCAGTGAAACTTATTTTGAATAAGAATCTTTAAACATAAGAAGATCAATGTTGGAAATGTGTGAAAAATAAAACACGTACCTAACATTCCATCTTTCCAATCTAATGGAATAGTATTTATCAGTAAAACAGACTTTCACCATCCACTCCATCATCTTATATTTTTTTGGGAGAGAAGGGGGGCTCTCAAGATCAGATATGATAGAATGGAGGAAGCCAAAAGGGATAGGAAATAAAGCACTGATATAGCATTGGCTTTTACTATTTTGATATATCATGATTATTCAATAGAAAATGAGAAATTTAGTTCTAGTCCCATCTTAGGCACAAAGCTAGGTGGGTGATCTTGGGCTAGTCACTTTCTTTTAGCCCGAGAAAGTGGCCAATGGCAAACCACTTCTGAACAATGTTCCAAGAAACTGCAAGGCAGTCCAGGCAGTCTACTAGAATCCCTACATAGCCACAAGCAGACTAACTACAACCCCCCCATCCCTTGAATTCCATGGACCCTTATCTAACTCCAACTAGGTATTAACAGTTGAGAAGATTCCTGTGCACAGACTGATGGCAATAAATCAGTTTAATTGGACCTTCCCATGTGGCACTGTTTTCTATCACCTGACAAAGAGAGGATTTTTTAAAAAAAGTATAATTCATGCAGTACAGCAAGAAAATAACTGAGTCTTCTTTATTGAATCTGTTTAACAAGCTAAAGTCCAGGTCAGTTCATTGTTTTTTACAAACTATACACCTATGAACATTTTACTGATTATCTTCGACTTTTGAAAAAGTTTCCTAATCAACTTTCAACTGTATTAAAATCAACTTCTGTGCATATTATATAAACCTTAATTCATTTAAGAAGGCATTTCTCAGATAATCTTGAATATTATATACAAAAAATGCTACAGCAAAGATGACTAACAAGGAAGTACTGGAGTATAGAACACCAGGCATATCACTAAAAGGAAAAATTACACTGCATCTCACTTACTTTGGCCATGTCATGCAGGAGAATTAACTGGAGAAAGCTATTATGTTTGGAAGAGTTAGCGATAAAAGGAAACCCAAGCTGTCGGGAAAACACAGTGGCTGGACACTATCAAAGCTGACACCAGACAGAACATAGAAAAACTCAAATAAATAGTACAAGATTGGAAGATGTGGAGAGATCTGGCCAATAGAATACCAAGAGTTGGATTCAAATGTCATCATCATCATTTAATAACCTACTCCTTTTAATTGATTGGATACAAAGACCTAATATTAAGAACCACAATTGTATTGTTATTACAGAACAGAAAGAGAAAAGCCTGTAATTTCTGAAACAGATGTTTTCCTGCTCCAACTACAGGTAGATTTAAGATCTTTAGCAGAAGATCATACCTGTCACTTTGAGGAGAAAGTATATACTATATAACTCTATTCATATCGTCATGCAACTGCTTGTTGCAACAGCAATGTTTAGTCTCAGTCTCCATCTGCCTCCAATACTACAGACTATTTCTATGAATAGAGACAACTGCATCGACATTACCTGATTTTAAAGTCAAGCTGCCTACCATCCGTCTGTCCGTCCCCCCGCCCCTCCCCATTAGTTCCCATCAACGAAAAGAGAGGTCGAAACAACCAAGCCTTAAGACAGAACTGTGATCTTTCACATTAAACGCCGCATAGAGCCCACAATGTGTGTGGGGGGGGGTTTCCCCCCTTCTTCACAACGCTTGCTCGCTTAACTGTTGTAGCATCGCCGACAATCTCATTGGTTCGAGGCGAACAAAACTTCGGCGATCCATCTTGCTATTTATCCAGTTGCGGCGCGCGGCACTGTATGGGGGAAAACACAGGAGTCGGGACAAACTAACTAGATTAAAAGACGGGCCAGAATCCTCTGCCACGCCAGGGTCAAGTTTCGGAGGGTTGTTTGGGTTGTTTTTTGTTGTTGTTGTTTGTTTCATTGCAGCATTTCCGCCCCTTTCTGTCCCCGCGTGTAAAAAACAAAAGAAAAAACAAAAAAATCCAGAACAATATCTCGAAGGCTATTGGATATCGCTGCCCTAAAGGTTGCCCTCCTCTCTCTCTCTCTCTCTCTCTCTTGCCAACAACCTTCGACTGCCGGGCGCCGCCGCCCCCCCCCCCCCCCCCCCCCCTCCATCTTCAAAGGCGCATCTCCACGATGCTTCAACCCCGCCACCACAACGGCAAGGCGAAGAAGGGCCGACGGCCGCCAGTCCCCCCCCTCCCCCACCGCCGCTGCCCTTCCCCCCCTCCCCCAAAGCATCCTCAGCACGGGCCGGCTGCCCTTTTGCGCACCCGGGGCCGCGACAGAAACGGCCTCTCGCTCGCTCGCTCTCTTTCTCTCTCTCTCGCCCCCCTGAGCCGTCGGTGCCGCGGAATGTCAACAAGGTTCCCTCTGCCCACAAAAGCCCCGCTGTCGGCGACACCCCCTCCCCCCCCCCGCCGCCCTGTTCCGCTGGGCCGGAGAGAGCTCTCACCTGGAACGCGAGCGGCGCCCCTGCCTCGTCAAGCCTGCGAGAGGAAACCGGCTCGGAGAAAACTCTTTTTTTTTTCTGGGGAGCCTCCGGGCGAAAGAAAGGAAGAGGAGGAAGAAGAAGGAGAAGGAGAAGAAGGAGAATGTTATTACCGCGGCCCCCTCCGGCTCAGCCCAGCACAGCTCAGCAGCAGACTCCGGCCCATGGCTTGCAAGCAGGCGGCGGTGGCGCCTCAGTCGTCGTCGCCGTCTCTATGGTAACTGCGGGACCGGACCGGACTAGGGTAAGCTTAGAAGGAGCCTGAAGGAGCGCGAGCTGACGGGCGGGGTAAGTAACGGGGAGGGGAGGGCAGGAGGAGGAGGAGGAGGAGGCAGGCAATCAGCGGCACTCGTTGAACGGCCGTTGTCTCTCTCTCCTCTCTCTCTCTCTCTCCCCCTGCAGGGTTAACTGCTTCACTGCCGCCGCCGCCACCCCTTGTCGGCTCAGTCGCCTGCAGTCCCCCGCGGGACGCGACTGCTCTCGCTACCGTCGCAACTAGCCCCCTCCTTTTCCCTTGCCCTCCATCCTAGCGCTAGGCAGCCAAGCGATCCCTCGAGAGAATCCGCCCACCGTGTCGACACTGTGAGACGTTATTGGAGCGTTTCTCAAAAGCCGGTTGCCGATTGGACGGGAGCTCTTTCCATCAGTCTGGCGGGCGGCCGTATCTTAGAGACGCCGCTGTCCTCATATTTGCTTATGAGGCGAATTTCGCGAGTGGGTTTTTTTTGAAAAGAATTCTGGGTATTGTAGTTTAGTGTGCGTTATCGGAAAGGGATTCCCAAAGGGTGGAATGCGGGGTTAAGATATCTGCTGGTGGGGTTCGACAGGTCAGAAGTAACGGTGACTTCCAACTAGGGACACAATCCTAAACTGACAAACACACCGATGGCAGCATTTTACCTTGCTGTAAAGGAAATTTTGACTACTTTCTTCTGAAATGCACTCTTGTGCTGAAATAAAATTGCTTTAAACTGTATCTTTCATGAACAGCTCTGGGTACCTCCGTTGCCGTGAAGGATCCCCTGTAAATTTATAATCTATGGAAAAGATGGGCGGGCGGTAATCTGATTCAAAGGAAATTTCAGTGGTAATTTAAGCAATGCATAGTGGGTGGTAAGATTTACTATGCATCATCACTTACTTTTCTGGAGGACAAACTATGTGCACAATGCACAAACTATGTCCCAATACAGTTAATCTCAATTGCACAAATTATAAATTTACAGATTTGAAAGGGATTACTTAGACCGCTGAATCCAAACTCTTTCCCCATGCAGGAATCTAAACTAAGGCATCCTTGAAAGACAGCTGTCCAACCTCAGCTGGAACTGATTGTTAAGGGTGTCCTACAATTTATCAGATTAATGGATTCAGATGTTGAACTATATTAACTATTAGAAAAGAGGGATATTTTTTTAAAAAATTACAGTCAGAATCTGTCTTCCTTAAATTCATAAAATCCATCATTCCATGCCCTTCTCAAGGGAAGACACCAAAAAGATTTGTGTCTTCTTTTCTGAGTTGTCATTTCCGTAATTTGAAAAGAACTATGCTACACCACTCAACTCCACCCAGTCTTCTCTTCTCAAAGCTAAACATGCCTAACTCCTTCAAATTCTATTCACATAATTTAGTTTTAATCCACTGATCATCCTCATTAACCAGTTCTGAATCTGTTCCAATTTTTTTGATTCCTGCTTTTAAGTATGTTATCCAGATTTTACTCCCATTAATTTAGAAAGTACATTTTTATTAATACAGCATAACATTGTTGTTCATTGCTGCCACATCACATCATTGATTCACATTCAGTTTTAATTAAGATTTTTTTCACTACTACTATTTCACTACAAGTCAGTTTCCTCATTTTATACCAATGCATTTTATTTCTTTTTCCTACATGAAGAACTTTGCATTTGCCTCTGTTACACATCATTGTTCATTTCACCTTACTTCTCTAACTTATCAAGATAACTTTGAATGTTATCCATAGTATATGAGCTGTCTCACCCAATATTCTGCACATTTTATAAGAATTTGTTCCATTTCTTATCGCAGAATAACTTGAGGCATGCAACAATTGCAAAAAAATTACCAAAAACGATAGGATTGTGTGGAGAAAAAAGGAAAATCAAAGAAACAGTTGATCTGCTGGATGAAGAAGATGGCAAGATAGTGATAGACAATAGGAAAAGTGCTTGTGAGTTGCTTAATTCCTGCTTTGCATTTCTCTTTGTGCAAAAAAGAAGTGTAGTCCAACATGTCAGAAGTTGCATTTTTGGACCATGGTGTTGACAAAGACTCCTCAGATTATTAAGGATACTAAGTACTTCAGTGGATCATTGAAAAAAAAAAATCAATTCAGAATTTTAACCCAAAATACAAATGACAAGGCTCAAATTACTGAATTTTAGACAATTATGCAAACACCTAGCTTCTTTGAGAAGCCCATAATTGTGGGAAAGGTGGAAGGAAAAATAAGAGTTAGAGCAGCAATAAAGGCACCGTTGGAAGATCTGTTGGAGACAGATGATCTTGGAGGTAATCTATATATACGGTTGCTCAAAAATAATGCTAATTTGATGACACATAAACAAAACCAAAATAAAATAAAAAATTAGGTATCTAGTATCACTTTCCCCTACGTCCTGATTACTTTCACTTTCTTAACTAAAGATACCTCCATTCTGTACTTTCCTATCACTGGAGCTGACTGATAACCATTTCCTTGAAGGCAGAAACAGGTTTCACTACCCATTGAGCCTCCTCTCACCCTTAAAGTAGCCTCTGTGTGTGTTTACATGCTGCATTTTTATACTACTATTTTTGGCCTGAAGTCATCTTCAGTGTTGAACTCGGTTTTGGCTTGTATATGTTAACTGAATACATGGTAGCTCAAGCTATTCATTGGTTGATGCAGGCAATCCCTTCACACTATAATCATGCTCACTTTCTTGAGTGGCCGTATTCTTCTTAAAAGCAAAGCTGATTCAGAAAAGAAACACTACAGGTTTAAAATGCAGAGAGGAGAATTTAATCACAATGGGCAGATTAGACATTATGAAACTGCCTGCTTTATGAAAATAGATCAGATTCTATTACAAATCCTTTTGCTCAGTATCAAGTCAAACTGATTCTTTTATATCATTCTTCACCCTCTGAAAGAGAAAGTTCTCTTACACCTTTTAAACAAGCTCCTGTATTTCAATCACTGATGTCATTCCACCAAATATCCCATTGGCAAATTGCCTTCCTGAAATAAGAGTTGAAGCTCAAAGCTGTTTATTTCCTGTATTATGAGCCAATGCGCTTAGATTTTTCATTAATGGTTTAACGTGTTCCATCATGGTATAGCTAAATAACCACAATTCTAGAGTGTACATGCATTTATTCTAGACCATTATCTCAGAGGCTTTGTGCTTTGAGTATGTAAACGGGGAAAAAATTAAATCATGAGCAGAATTATTCTACTATAGTAAGTAAAAAAACCAAGCAAACCAGATTATTGTATAGTTCAATATGTGCATCCTCTATGACTAATGATACAAAATATGACAACTATTAAGCTAATATATTTAAGCATTAGGAATCTGGTAGGTTGCCAAAAAACAAAAACAAAAAACAGCACCGCATAATGTCCCTAGTTTTATCCCTTTGAAGAACTCATATCCAACATTACATCTTATTCCTGAATATTCTGCGCTGTGAATAGTTGCAAATTTTAAAATATGAACACATTTTTTTATTTTTACTGTATATCAGAATTTATCTATTAAGATCAAAAATACAGTTAAATTTTAAAATATTGAATTATATGCTAGGTGATCATATTTAATGTTAATACAAGGAACCAGACGAGGCTCATTATAATGTGTGCCTACGTGAAAACCAGGAGATGCTGTGGTGTGTATATTCATTTACTATAGTGTGTATATTCATTTATTCATAAGAAGTAGTGGAATTCAGCTTTGTTGGGGGCAATATACTGACTCTATAAACCGCTTAGAGAGGGCTGTAAAGCACTATGAAGCGGTATATAAGTCTAAGAGCTATTGCTATTGCTATCAACTGATAGGCACCAATGAATTTTCTTCATATCATTTGAAAGGATATACAAGCACAGGATCTATATAACAGTTCTGACTATTTTTCACTGGCAGAATTCTAATGCATTTTACCTAAAAGCATTGCTGAAAAACAGAAACCCTCGGGAGAATTCTTTGTCATTGCATCTTGCTTACTATCAAAACTATATCTTTTGCTCTGGCTTTGGAAAACTGTTATTAAGAAAAATCACTTTGTTAGTAAAGCTAGACACCAGAACAAAGAATAAGGATTGAATGTTGAATCGCGGACTGTCATTACTCTGAAAGAAAACACAGTTTTGAAGTAATATTCTATTTATTTTCAAGTATAAACTGATAGCATATTGACTCCAAGACTATTGTATATCAATAAAACGTTAGCTCTTTTGTTCTGTTAAATGCATATTGTGACAATTGTGGAATTATATATACTTTTTGCTATAGAATTTTGTTGAAAGACCCAATCAAGAGTAAAATAGCAATCAATAGTATGAAATTCAGTACACTAATAGAGATAATGTAGAATAGCGCAAAACAGCGATTCTATTAAGTTTATTTGTGTTGAACTTAAAATTTTAAGTTAATATATGTGGAAATATCAATTTACAGCTGTCTTAATTTGCTTGTGAAATTTCTATTGAGTTCTGTACACAGGTAGTCCTTGACTTACAACCACAATTGAGCCCAAAATGTTGTTAAGTGAGATATTTGTTAAGTGAGTTTTGCCCCATTTTACGACCTTTCTTGCCAGTTAAGTGAATCAGTGCAGTTGATAAGTTAGTAACCCAGTTGTTAAGTGAATCTGGGTCCTCCATTGACTTTGCTTGTGAGAAGGTCCCAAAAGGTGATCACATGACCTTGGGACTCAGTAACGGTCATAAATATGAACCAGTTGTTTAGCTTCAATTGATATTTCCCTTGCTGAAAGTCCAATAGGTTAACTCTGAGCCATTGATAAATACTTTCTCCTGACTACATTCAGTGGATCTTTCTGAGAGAGACTTGAATTCTGCCCATGTAGAAACTCTGTTAGTCACATCATCTCCTCAAACATGGATGCAGTTATGGGCTGGGACAATACTGCACCTCTGAAACAAAAATGAATGTGATAAAAAAACACATTTTCTCCAGAATAAAGCCCACGTTTTTATTAATTCATCTTCATTTTTTTAAAATACATTTATCTAAGTTGCTGTTTAAGTTGACCCAACAGTGACACTTGTGAATGTCGGATATCATCCTAAATAGGCTCAGATATTCATGGGCTTAGTGTCCTGAAATACTGCTACTCTGATTTTCAACCATCTTCCAAATGCTCCATCCTCCCTGGGATCTATCAGGACCATAACCTGATATTGCTGCTCTTCACTTTGACCTGTTTGCAGGCAAGCTTGCATGTAGTTGTTGCCCTTGCTTAAATGTATAGAATATGTAATTGAACACGTGCCTGCCTTCAAAAGTGCTTTATCTTCATCCATTTACAAAAAAAAAGAAAGAGAGAGAGAGAGAGGAAGCAGGTATATTGAAAATAATGCTGCTACCTATAAATCTCTTATTTCATGAAGTAAATGACTGAAACCTAATTCCTTTGTGCATGCTTGTCCCAGAATAGTACATTCTCATACATCAAGGTTAGGAGGAGGATGCGCTAAATCTGTACTCATCTTCCAAAGTTCTCCTTTAGGTTGTCATCAGAAATTAGAGTGACATTTTTCAGGGAAAGTTCTCCCAGTGGTGGATTGCCTGTACACCTTCCCATTTGTGGAGTGATCGGAAACATTTTTGTTTGGATGGCTAGGCAAAAATACTTTTTTAAACGTGAGATTTAAAAAACAACAACCCACAATATTAATAAGCTTCCTTTTTATGTATTAGATTTTTGCAAGTGCTTCCGAAAGTTCTGTTGAAGGATAGAGTATAATTTTTAAGAGAGAATTAAAAATGGTGTATTATGTATAGCCAATGTACTTATTGTTAAACACAGAAAAGGCTTGTTAAAAACATTAACATCAGTTGGGAATTGTTCCTAAATTAACATTTTAAATAGACAAAACCCTTCATCAGTCTCACTTAGCAACAAAAATTTGGGGCTCAATTGTAGTTGTAAATCGAGGACTATCTGTACAAGATGCATCTTTCCCTTTAAAGGCTGATAAAAGGCAGGATTTCTGAAAGTAGATGTGGCACATATGGAGTTTCCATTACACTTTAAGTGTAGAATGCTTTGCAGGATTTAAACCAAAGACATAAGGCTCCTACTATAAGTATCTTAGGCACGATTAGAGATGTAGCAGCAGCTAGCAAACCTGATCCGCAGAAACCCTTTTCTCCATCAATCCTGACAAGGAACAGTAGTTATAATCTCCTCAGATTAAATTCAGAGAGACAGCACTTGCTAAGGGTGCCACTTTCTTCCCTGCACAACCTCTGAGAATATGGCAAAGACTCCACAAGGTTAGTGGCTTTATTTACACTAATTGCTCCTGGTTCTTTCTAACAAAAAAAAAGAGAGGAGAAAGTAGAAAGAAACCTCTCTTTCTATTCTGGCTGCTTCTAAATTATTTTTGATAAAGATAAAGCAGTCTTATTACTGTTGTTCCGATGGGTGATTGCGTTAAACTTAATTATAGTTAAAATGAAGTTGTACAACTACGGTATAATACAAAGAAAAGAAGATACCTTAATAGGTTACCTTGCAATTGAATAATTTGTAAAAGTATGTTCTGCTGAGTTTATTCAGTAACTGTGCATAACAGTCTTTCCCAATGTGATATTCTCCAGTTATACTGGATTTCAAGTCTAATTATTCCCAACCAAGGGAAGATTAGATTGGGAAAGAATTATGTGCAGAATGGCAGCCATAACAGAGAAAAAAACAATGCAACAAAAGCGATTAAAATGGGTCACTGTGCTTGTGCTACTCTCCTATTTATATGCACAACTATGAACCGAAGTTCCAAATGATAAGCATATAATATTTACAAGCTTCATTTTTAAGATGCTGGACCAGTAATAAGCATTCATTTATTTTGCTAGGGTAGTTTAAAAAAATCACTAGGAATAGCATTCTACAACAACTGAGAGGTTAAAATTGTTACCAAAATAATAATATAAATTTATGATGCCTTTGCAATATTTCTTTGAGCTTCCTTAAAACAGCTTCTAAAACGAGGCAGTAAAATCAATGGTCTACCTCAGGGGTTCCCAAACTTGGCAGCTTTAAGACTTGTGGACTTCGACTCCCAGAATTCTCCAGCCAGCATAGCACTTTTCTCACTTAAAATGATAATGTTATAATTAATTCTCAATTAATTTGCAGTGCATAAGTATTTCATTTTATGTAAATATATAATTATCCTAGTTGATGCAGCTTGGTATATTTTCTTTAAAAAGTCCAGTTACTGAAAAGTAGTGTTCTTTTTTCTGCTATAACGTACATCTGCATTTATCTGACTCATTATCACTATATCTCATATTTTTGGCTTGAGGTCATATTTCACATTAATTAAAAACATATTCAAATTTCATAAGGAAGTGAGTAGCTTGTGTTCATATTGTAGAATAATTGGTAAGGTGGTTCATTTGCAGTCTTTAGGACTATTTTACCTTCACATTATCAAATTAGTGAAATGTTATTCCAATAAGAAAGACTGATCTTTTTGGAATATAGAATATGAAACAATTCCATAATTTTCCAAAGCTGCAAATTGTTACCGCTTTTCCTTGTCAAAAAAATAGGTCTTTTTTTTTTTAAAAAAAGGGAGTACGGGCAAAACTGGAGAAGCTAGTCAATAATTCTACACAGTACTTCTAAAGCAGTAGTTATAAATGAATTAATAACATTAACTCAATTAGATCCAGCAGAGGAAAGGATGAGAAGCTTTCTCAGGAGCACTGGGAGTAATAAATTTCTGTAAACATTTACTAATATGACTTACTTATTTATTTTATAAGTCTTACATAGTCACCTATAATGTAACCACAACTCTGGGCAGCACATAAAACAGTGAAAACAACAAAAGCCACTAATCAGAATCAGAATCAATACAAACTTTATAAAACCCTATAAAAATACCTGGCTTCTGGGACAGGAATCTCCCATATTGTGCAGCCATATACCACCTTGCTGGGTTACTGTCGCCTTCAAGGCTTACTGGAAGGCAAGGAGTGCGAGTGTGTCCTAGAAAGCCTCTGGAGCCTGGGGAGAGCAAAAAACGGACCTTCCGGTCCAGGGGTGGGTTCTACTTACCTCTGTTATTGGTTCCCAATGGGAGCATGCACACGTGCTTTTGCGCATGTGCAGAAGCTTCATGATGACGTCTGGGCGGGTGGGCAGAGCCTCCCGCCGCTGTTACTATTGGTTCGTAAGAACCGGACAAAACCGGGAGCAACCAATCACTGTTCTGGTCTCACCAGAAGTCGGCAAACGGGCCATTTCCAGCCTCCGGAGGGCCTCTGGGGTGGGTGGGGAAGGCTGTTTTCGCCCTCCACAGGCTCCAAGAAAGCCTCAGGGCGAAAAACAGGCCTACCAGGCCCACCGGACCATTGCGTGCCCAAAAGAGGGGGAGCACGAATTGAATTATGGGTGTGGTCATGCACATGCATGACCCCCCACTCCCCACGCTTTTGGCACGGGACGGCAAAATGGTTAGCCATCACTGGTCTACTACATTACAAACTATACATTTATCTACAGAAAGTACACTCATATGAGTTTTATTTTGTTTTGAATTGTTCTGTCTTACCCCCTCACTTCAAAATATATAATAGTTGATTTTGCTGCTGATTTTGTAGACAGTCATGTAACAGGGATTTTCCTAGCTTTGTTCCCTCATTTTTACAGTGTTTCTACCAGAATTTCTAACCAGTTTTAAATATCAGGATTGCAAAAATAGCCTTTTGAAAAAAGGGAAAAAATACATTTGCATTACCTGCATGAAGACAAAAACATAGCTTTTCTTCATTGTTTATAGAATGATTCATGCAGTTTTGCTTGGAATTTTTAAGTACTTTTTAAAGTCATATTATACTTTCAATCATATTGTCTCTTAATTATTGGTAAGTAGCTGTCCATTTCTATAAATTCTCATGTTGCCCTGTGCACTTCTCAGAAAAGGTCCATAATTTTACATAGGATGTATGACAGCAAGAATTCAGATTGGGCCTGAGATGGAATTGAGTTTTTCCCACCACTGTACTTGTCATTTAAGGTTTTCTGAGTCTTTTGGCAATAGAATAATTCCCACTGTTTTCTTCTGGGAGTACACAGGAGAGTAACAGATTGTCTAGGAATTCTTAAACATTCAAATGATGAACACTTAATGTGTTAACACTCAATGAATTAACACTTTGATTGGTTACCAGAACTAGCTAAACTGGGTGAACAGTTTCCCAATATCCTGGATTCAGAAGCTCAGCGTTTCTCATATGGATGTAAAATCTTTGATGATTCAATGGCAGCAGAGCAGTGTCCTTATTGCCACCTAGTGCAATTCTGGATTTTTGTAGCCCATCAGCCTTAGCCATGAAAATTGGCTGGATAAATTTAGGCCAGTCATTCTCTCTCAGCCCACATGTCAGCCAGTCCATTTTTGTCACAACTAATGGATCAACACTCAGTTGATCCAATAAAGAAAAAAGATAGACCCTGCATTTACGGAAAAGTGCTAGAAATAAAAAAAACAACCCCTGGTAACTCTACACAAGGTTCTTTGAACCAGCTGCTTCTTTTGCAGAGAAGTCCACTCTTATCGAGTGAAGTCTAACCATTTGGAGAAATTCAATTTTTTTCCAATAAAGCCCAGGCTGCCCATTTTCAGATCAAACTTCTGGCTTAAAGTCTGCAAGAAATATTATACCAGGGACATTTTATAGGTGTTCATGTACTCACCTTCAGTTGCATCTGTCAAGAATGTTATCACTCATTTTCTATTCTCCATTGTTCTTCTATTGCCGCTGTTCAGGCTTTTCACTAGCATCACTCTTTGACATTACTCAATAGGCAGATCCTCTTTATTTCTATCCACTGAACTCCAAGACACAACATTGCCTGTTTGGTCAGATAGCCTCAATCAACCATCCTGTTGGAGATTTTCTAATGGGGATACAGGGAAAGCTCTATCCTCTACTTGTTGCTACTGACTGAACAAACCTATTGGTTAGCTTTGCAATATCTTTTTGCAAAATGCAGTTCCAATCTGTAAATTTATTTTTTGAATGCTATTATTCATATTTCATTGGCTCACTAATCAGCTTACAACCTTTTTGCATGGAAGCACTGCATGTAATATACTCCTCACATCTAGGTATTAAGGAAGAGTTTATGACCAAATTACATACAGGAACCTTACTATTATTTAGTCCACCCATACCCATCCTCATGTTAAGTTGTCTTAAAAATAATCATCATAAAGTATCTCCAGGTGCATGTGCATTTGTGTGTGAGTGCATGAATATGTATATGTATGGGTTTATGTGAGTGTATGAATATGTATGTATATATGTATGAATGCATGTATATAAACAATGCCTCAAGTTGAACTAATCTAATAGCTACATGGACACGCCCATAAAATTTTTCTTGGCAGATGTACAAAAGCAATAACTATGACTGAATATTTGTGATCACAGGGATTTAAAGAAATCAAATTGCTACACAAACATACTTGAGCATTGTATGGTGATTCATTACTATCTGAGCTTTGTGCAACTTCATCTTTCTATATTCAGCTACAGTACATTTAATGTACAGGATATCTGGTTTTTTTTTTAAAAAGCAATCACTTTCTACCTGTCTTGGAATAGTAGGGGTTGCTGTCCTGAGCTTTTTCTCCACCCCCTCCCCATCTCCCAGCAGCTCTCTTAACATAGCAAATAACAGAAAGTCAGAAGTTATGCAATACTAACCCTACCTCCCCAGGCATCAAGAACAGCTGTAAAGTTGGATTGCACTTTTAAGCATGATTTTATGCAATATGTATTTTGTTCTAATTATATTGCCTCTTAAATGTGGAAAAGATTAGGTCAGGTTGAGCTAACCTGACCTGGTATAAACACCAAATGAAAATTTCAATTTAGTTACATCACTAAATTACCCTTTAAATATAGTGTACACCATCATTGTACATCAGGGTTCCAAATTTTCTAAAATTAGTCATTGGTCAATCTATTTGGAATCAATGGAACAAATTAAGTAATTAAATACTAATATGGGAGTATGCTTTCATTAAATTGAGTGAGGGTTACCTCCAATTAATGAACAGCCTGATTCATATATTTTACATAAAAGTACATGGAGAAAAGGCAATAATCTGTCTTTTTTTTTTTCTGTTTCATAGGCTTCTGGGATATGACTTTGATACTCTGAACACACTTTGATAATCTGATTACAAGATTTTCCTGAACAAAGCTTCTCTTAATTCTGTAGTGACCATGGCCGTTCTTAAAGTAAAATTCACCAAAACCAAGCGAGACAAACTGGCTCAAATCCTATGGATTCTCAACTGGTTTTCCGTGATATCTGGTGCAGTTGTGTTCAGCCTTGGACTCTTCCTAAAGATTGAAATAAGGAAACGCAAGGAAGTGATAGCGAAATGGGATATTAACTCTGTTCCAAATACTTTAATTTCTATTGGAGCCATAGTTTGCATGATCAACTTTTTTGGAGGTAAAATATGTTATGACTGCACGGATGCCAATAAATTTAACCGCTGGAAGCTGATCATGCTCCCTTATATTGTATGCACTCTCTGTTTTACCTTCTGCATCTTTGTGGGTGCTATTATGTGCTATACTATGAGAAATGAATTAGAAGAATCTCTATATCTGGGATTGGGAAATGCTATTAAATTCTACAAAGATACAGACATTCCTGGAAGATGCTTTTTGAAGAGGACTATAGACACTTTGCAGATCAGATTCCAGTGCTGTGGAAACAATGGTTTTAAGGATTGGTTTGAAATTCAGTGGGTATCACCTCGTTATCTGGATATGACTTCAGAGGATGTTCTAGAGTAAGTATTAATGTCCTCTCATGAAATGAGCTTGAACCTAAGCTTCAGCATGATCAATGAGACCAACTAGATTAGTGGTCCACAACCTTTGTGGCTTGGCAGCCCAGCTGGGTTGGGGAGGGGAACCAGGCTGCGTAAGCGGTGGGCTAACACACAAGCAGTTCCACTTGTGCAAGCAGTGGGTCACTGTGAATACACATGCACGCCAGCCTGCCACTCGTGAGTGGAGCTCCCCACACGTATGTGCATCAGCCCACCACTCGCACGGCCTGGTTCCAAATAGGCCACAGCCCGGTAGTGGGTCACAGCCTGGGGTTGCACTAGATGATGGGGAGCCTGAAAGGTATGTGTTTTGCTTGAGGAACGTTATGGGGGAAAATATAGTATAGTACTGACAAATAACTAAAGGATGTCATCTCAAATGTGGAGCAGATTTCTCATTTGTTCAAGAGGACAAGACTAGGTTAGTGGGTGAAAATGGCAACAAATCAATTTGGCTTTAACATTAGAAGGAACATGAGAGGTCATATTTCTGAAAAATGGCAAACTGTTCAATAACAAACTTCAGTCCTTTCCATATCTCTGTTGCAAGGGTGGGTTCTACTTAGTTTTACTACCGGTTCGCAGTGGGGCTGCGTGTGTGTGTGTGCTTCACTCGTGCGTGTGCGCACACTTCTGCTCATGCGCAGAAGCGTCTTGATGACATCGGGGTCGGTGGACGGAGCCTTCCGCCGGTTTTACTACCAGTTCTAAAGAACCAGTGAGAACCGGGGGCAACCCACCACTGCTCTGTTGTGACCTAGGCTCGCTCAGTCATTACAGGACACAATTATTCGCAAACAAAACTATTTTATTATAACAGCTAAGAATTACTTCATTCCCAGCTTAGTCCAAATTAATTCCAAAACAAGTCCCTCAGAAAAAGTACTCTGGGCTTATCACAAACCTTTATCTTCTTTGGCACCCTGCCAAAGGCCTTTCTTGGCAAAGCCCCACGAAGTTCAGAAACAGAGACACTGACTGGAAAACAGATTTAGCAACGTTGCTTTCCTACAAAGAGCCCAAGAGCCTTTGCTGCTCTTTTAAGCCTTATGGGAGCAGCCAATCATCTCCTGGCCTTACTCCTGAATTGTCCTTTTTGCTTTAGCTGCTCTTGCCTTCTGGCAGTTCTATGCATGCGTGCATTAGGAGCAGGCTCCTCCTGTTCCTCTGCTTCTCTGCTGTCTGACTCTGGAGGCTCCGGAGTCCGCACATCACTCCCAGATGGCCCTGGCCCCATCTCTGCCTCCAACGCAGAGCCCGCGTAGGGGCCTTCCCCAGACTCTAGGACTGGCCCATGGTCCTCCCCAGCCTACTTACTGTCTGACTCCGCTGCTAGCTCCATAGGCTGCTGGCAGACCACAACAATCTCTACCTGAAGTATTGAGTCATCTGAAGATATATCCCACATTGAAAATTCAAAATTGAGCAAAATATTGGATTGCATTATGGATGCAGATCACTCTCACATCAAGGCCCGCTCTTGATTTTTGTACAGCAAACTAGATAACAGTACTCCAAAGACAGATAGAACCAGAATTTATTGGACAGGGACAGGACAATACTAAATTTAATTTAAAGTCAATATATTTTGTATGGTTACTTACCATGTACTTAATAGGTTATCCTTTCTATGATATTAAAAATGACAATTCAGTAATTTAGGAAGGGCCCTACAGATTACCTTCACATCTTTTGGCAGCTATATACATTTGGGTAGCCTAATTCTGAGCACAGAATTCTCTTCACTAAATTAGATGTTCTCTAGACTGTCTTCCAAATCAGAATAAAAATGAAAAGATAAAAGCTGTATTTTCTAAATATCACTAAGGTAAAGGGTTCCCCTTGCACATATGTGCTAGTTGTTCCCATTTCTAGGGGTCAGTGCTCATCTCTGTTTGAAAGCTGAAGAGCCAGCGCTGTCCGAAGACATCTCCATGATCATGTGGCTGGCATAACTCAACATCAAAGGCACACGGAATGCTGCTACCTTCCCACCAGGGTGGTCCCTATTTTTCTACTTGCATTTTGTATGTATTTTCAAACTGCTAGGTTGGCAGAAGCTGGGACAACTAATGGGAGCTAACCCTGTTATGTGGCACTAGTGATTCGAACCGCTGAATTGCCAACCGTTCGATTGACAAGCTCAGCATCTTAGCCATTGAGCCACCGCATCCCTAAATATCACTACATTTAATAATTTAGCAATTAATTTTAGCATGAAAGTATTTTTTTTTCCTTTAAAGTTCTATTACAAAATAAAATCTGTAACTGTAAGCATCCTATTCTGGAAATAGTTGACAATTAGCTGTTTTGGGGGGTTCCAATGAGAGAGGTCAAGTTTTTGGTGAGATTTTTAAAAAGTTTTTTTTTTAAAAAAAGTACATTCAACTTAGTTTAGGAATTGCACTGAAGTTTTAATCTACTTTGGTTTTTGAGTGCTATTGAAATGGCAGGAAACTAGTTTTTGGCAATTGTACTCCTATATACATGCAGTTTTGTGATACTAAGACTCTAATTAGGAACATATGCCTAAGGGGAAGAGTGAGCCTTTGTCCTAAACAGAACATAGGTATCACTTGACAGCAGTCCCTTGTGATCTGCTGGGAGTTAGACTTGTGGGCAATCCACCTGATTTCTGATCTACTTCTCTTATCAATCACTTCTTTTTTCCTGTATGTTGCTTGCATTTCATTCCTTTGCCACATCAGGAGAAAATCATTTCCCGCTTTGCTAAATTATAATCATCTGGTATATACTTGAGTTCAAGTCCACCATCAAAAGATGACATCTCTACAAAATAGAGCATGCCTTTATGCATTTCTGCAGGGAAGCTTGATTTGGATTACTTAGTGAACTCATATAAAATCTAAGTGGTTAATTCAGAGAACACTAGAGAGCAACCAGAACTTTCCCTTCCCACAAAATGCAGTGAACCAATAACTTTTAATCCTTGTTTGAATTATTAGCCTTTCTTACACAACTCTCTTCCCCACCCCCATTTTATTCCAGCCGCCTAACAAGTAATATTGATGGGAAATTCTTGGTGGATGGCGTTCCCTTCAGTTGTTGCAATCCTAACTCGCCCCGGCCCTGTATCCAGTACCAACTAACAAACAACACTGCTCACTACCGTTATGATTTTATGACAGAAGAACTTAATATCTGGATGAAAGGATGCAGGGAAGCCCTTCTGGATTATTACACGGACATCATGAGGTCCATTGGCATCACCACGTTTGTCGTTTGGGTGTTTGAGGTAAAACCACATTTACTGAAGTGTTCCTTTCATAAAGGTACAAAAGATGGAACAGCTTACTATGGAATGAATGATTGGTGAAGAAGAGATATACTACTAAAAATATTGCTGAATGCATGCAATCTTCTCAAAGAGTAATTTTCAATTAAAAGAAAAAGAAAAAGCAGGAACTCTTCCACCCTCCCCCATCCTACTAAAGATATTGTTTGAATCCTGTTTTCCATACAAATATGTATGTTTATGATAAAGAGACTCCGGTCAAGCTCTAAATTAAATTATTTGAAAAGCAAACAAGCAACTGGGAAGAAAGCTTACATATCAGGTCTGTTCCAGACATAAGAAATGGTATGAAACAATTTTTGATTATGTGCTATGAAATCCAAATAACAAAGTTCTTATTCATTGGAACCTACTGATCTGAGCAAGTGAAATTTTTTTTGATGAAAATATATTTATACTGTGTTTCCCTGAAAATAAGACCCTGTCTTATATTTGTTTGAACCCCAAAATAAGCACTTGGCCTTATTTTCGGGAAGGTCTTATTATTTTGGGGCACATGAAGCAAGATGGGGCTCCTCTTGCCATCTTACCTGATTTCCAGCTCTGCATTTAAATATTTTTGGGAGAGCTTATTTTCGGGCGGGGGGAGGTTTATTTTAGCGCATGTGCTCAAAAACCTGATTGGGTTTATTATCAGGGGATGTCTTATTTTCGGGGAAATAGGGTAGTAGCTTCTCAAGAATATTTGGAACTCTTCTCTGAATTGCTAATCTAAAAAATTAGAAAACAGAATAAAATAGAATTAGGAGCATTACCTTTCTGCCTTTTTATAGTTTCCATCATCAATTATTTCATATAGTTTAGGGGGAAAATTAAGCAGATTAATGGGCATTTTAAGAAATTAGATTTTAACAGCAAGAGCAACTATAGTCCATTATCTTCTTTAATGGTGATTAATAAAGTTTTTTAGGCATGGAAAAGTGATTCCAATAGAAGAGAGTATATGTATCTCAGGGTTAAACTCTGAAGCCTTGGTTCTCTTAAAAGCTTGACATAGATTCCCTTTTCACACTTTTCTCAAAGCAGAAATTAAGGTGAGGTAATATTGAGTTTTTTTCTTTCACTCCTCCCTTTTAGGGCTAAGGCTAATGTTTATGTAAAGACTTTCTTCTTCAAAGTTATGTTCATACACTCTACATGCTCAGTCCTGGCAAGCACCACTAATGAGATTTAAAGGGTGCGCCATGAATGTCTTAAATGGTTTCTAGTGCATATATTCCAGTAGTGGGTTCCACTTATCTTCGCTACCAGTTTGGACCTGTGAGCGCATGCAGCGCCTCCCACCGTCGCCACTACCGGTTTGCCCGAACCGGGGTGAACCGGTATAAACCTACCACTGATATATTCAGTAAATATTCTTTAGTGACACTGGGAGGCTGTAGCCAAGTGTTGAGAATTAAAGCATTTCTCAGAGATTAAACAACCACCATCCATCAGTGAAATGGTTTTGTGTAAAGAAAGAGCAAGAGAGTGCCAAGCAGAATGAATCAGGAGGAAAGAATGGTATGTTACACCTTTCAATACCATTCAGGTTGGTGAAAAATGGATTCAGAAGGAAAGGGTTAACACCCGAATCCTTCTAGTTAGCAGACAGGACTTAAGACTCTTCATGTTTTCATGTGGAGAAAAACCTCCCCTTCAATCTTTAGGTTTGCCTTCTTGAAACAGCAAGGCTTTTTTCATCTTAGCTTCATGCAATTTTTAAAAGTCAAACCTTTAAAAATCAAAAGTGCCCCACTTTTAAGTGCCAGCCAAAGCTTTTCACATCAAATAAATTAACTGGACAGAAATCAAAGAAGGGAAAAATTTAAAAATTCAAGCCTATGGTGGTCATCACCACCAAACTCTTAAATCCTGTGTTGTGGTGCACTATAATTAGTGGAATCGCAACTTTCTAATTTTCCGTTCATTTGAATTACTTTTTTTCCAGCTACTAGTTCTCATTGGAGTTCGTTATCTTCAAACATCAATGAGGAACCTTCTTCTACAGGTGGATCCACTCTGTGACTCTGATGGCTGGTTGTTTGAAAACAGTTTTGTGGAAACTGCCATGTGGAACATCAACAAAATTAAACATCTTGGCAAAGTATTGAGTGTTTTGGATAATTCTAATATGGATGTTTGTACTGCAAACCACAATTCAGAAAATACAATCCCCAAATATATCCCTGCAGCTTAATTGAATGTAATACTAAAGACCTGGCAACTGCATCACAATGTATAAGAACATGGCTGCCAACCTATCAAAGCAGAAAGCGGTAGTCAGTTTGTGTGATGTGCTATGCCCTGGCTGTGCCATACAATATATTAGTTTGCTTGCTTGCTTGCTTTTGTTCCTCCGCACTTTAGCAACTAATTTTGACACTCAATCCTTAAAGAGATGGTATTGAATCAATAACAGAATAAGAGGAGCCCAAAGCAGTGTTTGGCACTTTGGGAATAATTTTAACAGTGAGGGGAATGGTGATTGTTGAGGGGGTTGCCACTCTTGAAAGACCATCATTATTAAACAGGTCTAACCAAAAACAGTTTTGAGCACAGTGTTTGAAATAACATCTATAAACATAGTGACTCTTCTTATGTAACTTTTAAGTATCAGTGAATATCTGGGATATCAAGTATAAAGAATAACATATCAGATGAATTACTGTTGGTTATTTTATATCACTTGCACTACTTTGAGCATTTAATCCAAGGGTGGGAAGAAGGAAATCTGTAACTCATTGCCAATTTCTCCTTGGCCATCTGTTGCCTACAAGTTGTGGGAAATTTGTAAAATATGGCTGATTCATTTGAGCATTTTGTTTAAGAATATATTCAGAATCAAATAACTATACTTAGTAAGAGATTTACCTAAGTATACTTTGTAAAATTAAAGTATTTATCCTTAAAATGTTAGTTATGTTCACTGCCTTGAGTTATATATGGGATAAAAGTCAGGATAAAAATATTAAAACAAAAACAAACCCTGATGGTAATTAAAAAGGCATGTAGCCCTATTCTTAGCTTTCCACTAAAGGGGTCATCAGGCCAAGGTATTTATTTTTTAGAGATCAGAAAGACAAATCTGTTTCAACAAAAATAGATTCAAGTTGCAATTCTTGTTCCAATTATTAATCAAAAGTCACTGATGACATTAGCAAGACAAATATTAAAGATGCAGCAGCATCTGCTTTGGTAGCAGGAATAATTTAATGTGAAGATTTCTAGTATTATTTTCTCTATATGTGGGATGCAATTATAAGAATACTTTTTAAATCTTGCTACCCATGGAAATTATCCATTACATTCAAGGGCCATATTATTGAAAAATGAAAAAAAAAAGTAATTGTGAGTTTAAATCCCTGAACTAAGAGGATCACTTGGCCATTGAAAACATAGCTTTCAGCCATGCAAAATCCAGCATTTGATTTACATGTGTTGATTTGCCTCACTTAGTGCTTTTTTCCAATATTTCACAGCCCCATATGTGAACTGCACTGAAAATACTGTCATTTGAACTACGTCTCTGCTGTGTGTGTTCTGTCAGGCCCTTGGGAAATAAACCGGAATGAGCATGAGAAATGAGTATTAATTTACTGGAGAAATTTCTAAAATCTGGGCTGCTTTTTGTAACACAGGATTCTTGTAGTTATAGTTAATGGGTCATGGCAAGCTCTGAGGCAGAGAAGATATGTCAAAACTGAGGCCTTGATGTGGTCTCTGCCTTTTCTTTGCTCTTTCTTCTTTAAAGAGCAGTTTCTCTTCCATCCTGCAAGTTCCTACAGAACATGCATACTTCCATGTCCCATCCAAAATTTGTATGCCAGAGTCCATATTGAGTTAGGTGGCCTTATAGAGATATTCCTTTTTCTTTTTCTATTCCTTAAGTTCCTATGAACTAATTCAATGTTTTTATTACTTAGATTAACATTAGCCATAAAGTCGACAGTAGGCATCTTTTTATATGGCAGTGAGAAAAAATTGAGTTTGCATTTCAGGCTCAAACAGAAAAAAAAGCTCTCCTTTTATTTATTTTTTTTTATTGTATTTTTAAAAGAAGAAAGTAAGTAATGTTTAAATTTACATTACAATATAACATTTGGTACATATATTAAGGATTCCTTTTAGCATGGATTTTGTTTTATGAATTATTTTATGAATAACCTTACTATTTTACAAATATAATTATTTGAAGTATTGTTATGTTTGTTGTATACAGTATAAAAATGTTATTAGACTATGTGTGGTAGATATGAGGTTATGATGGTACCTTCTGAATAATGTTTTCTTTATTTTTTTCAATTATAATGTATAATATAGATTTTTAACCCCTCTTAAGAACTAATTTAGTCTGAAATTTGTTGGGCAATACAAATAAAGACTACTTGCAATAAGAATTTTTTTTTCTGATTTTTTTTGATTCCTGTTTTCCAGCAGTGCAGTTCCTTCCCATTTTGAGATAGGCCAAGAGCAAAGCATTTTAATTTTTGATATACGTTAAAGCTAACTCGAACCTCTCAGAATTAACGAAGTAACCTGCACTAACACATTCTCATTCTGAAAGGATTCACAATAAATATTAACTTCCTTCCCAGCATACCCTGCTGTTATACTTTGTGTAGTGCTTCACCCTCAGGTTGTTATAATTCTGCACCCAAAGATAAGTCACGGGCAAAGCCAGTTACAGATTACACTTATTTTGAGACCTGCTATACTAAAAGAGGAAACAGAAGCAACTAATGTGATAAGAGGAGATTAAATCCCTTTGTTCTTATATCCAGATGCACTGAAACTATGTGTTTAGAACTGCTGCTGCAAAAGAATGAAAATACTGTTGACTGTTTTTAATTTGGATAAGTGGAAAAGGTCAGCTTACTGATGATCCAGACAATTCTGCTTTTGATCATTCAGCATTCATATTTGGGAAGTTGTATGCATGCATTGTTTTTTCTAACCAAATTCAAGCCCACAAGTTTCAGTAAGCAGATGTGGGCTAGTCGTTTTTCCTTAAACTAAGATTCTTCATATTCTCTGTGTGATGTTTTACAAGTGAGGTGTTGACAATTTAGTCTCAAAGAGCTTGAAACTCAGAGCAGGTGCCAATTAAATCCCAAAAAGACGTGATTAGTTTCCTGGCTTCGAGCAATCTCTTCTATGATGCAATGTTGTCGCCACAACAAGTGGAGCTTCCGATATCGTTCATGAGACAGGTGCAGAGGATTGCCTCTTCTTCAAAGAGAAATAAAAATACAATTATTGGGGTTTAAAAAATAATATTTAGCAGCATTTTATTTGATCTGCTCAGATACATCTCCCAGCATGAAAGGATTATACATTTGGAAGGGGCCATTCAGGCCAATTAATTCAACCAGTTAAAAATCTCCAACAGATGCTGTTTATCAGTCCCCTTTGGCCCAGACGGGGGAACCCACCAACTTGCTGGGTAATTGGTTCCACTGCTGAAGGGTTCCTACTACTGGGTAGTTTTAGTTAATTCACAGAAAAATATTTAGGAGCAATAGCATCAGGCACAAATCTAACCTCAAATTTTCACCAGCAAACAAGTCTCTACTGCTCAGAAAATTAAGCGACAAGTTACTGGCGCTTTTATGACACAGTAGGACTTAATCTAAACAAAAGTATGAGGAAAAACTAGCATCCACTGAAGATACAACTTCTTACAAAATAAAAAGAAAACAGTAACTTACATCAGGTTTGGATCGGTTTCTCCATATTCATCTAGATAAGGCGCAGGACAGAAAGAACCTCTATTTTTGCCACCGATCAGCAGAACCCTGCAGTCTCTGATTCTTAAGGAGAAAATAGGATTAAAAAAAAAAATCTGAAATCTACTAACAGAAATTTGCTGGCAAGCTTAGTACAAAATGTTAAGAATGTGCAAACAAAGAAGATCATATCTAAAAGTCTGCTGAGAAAGTTTCCAACTTATTTTTCTCTGCTAGCTAGCATACCTACCTGTTTCACTATTCCCAAGGATCACAGTTTTGTTAAGTGGGGAGAGTTATGACATGGGCAACACCCCCCCCCCTTTCCCGTATAAAGACTGATATCTTCTCTGAATACTGTAAGGCAGTGTTTCTCAACTGTAGCAACTTTAAAATGTCTGGACTTCAATTCCCAGAATTCCCCAGACAGTTTGGGAATATCTTAAAGTTGGTAAGGTTGAGAAACATTGCTCTAAGATTCCTTTTTACTGAAGACACTATCCAATTTCTGGAATCATTCCAGTCTTTGTTAACTGTACTATAATTCATCCAAACTGGCCGCTTATCCCTCCATGAATGAAAGAAGGCAGAACAATTATTTTTACCCACTTCTTTCCTTGAGCTGGCATCTAAATTATGGATGCTGTTCTCCAATATACCTAGCATGCACAAAATTGGGAATCCATCACCATGCCTCAATTAGTTTCGATTAGCTTTATTTTCCAGCTGTCACTTACTTGAGAAAAATGCAAACTCCAGCACCACAGGAAACTGCATGTGAATTGCAAGCCCCCAATTCTTCTCCATTTACTAACACCTGGCAGCAGCTGTTTTGAGAACACAACATAGCCCCACAAAACAAACATAGGACAGGGTGTTTGGTTTCATCATCAGAAGATCGAGGGCACCTGGAAAGGTAAAGATTTGGAACCAAGGTGGCTATTTTGAAAGGTGCTCATATATAGTGCTAAATCATCAACAAACACCACTTCATCGCTAATATTCATACAATGAAACAGTCAAAGTATTTTGGGGGCATTATTATATTTCACTGCAAATGGAAATCAGCTACAATGGAGAGTGAAACTAGCTTGTTGCAAACAGTTTTATATTAATACAGGCTTATACCCAGTGGTGAAATCTGAACCTGTTTGCTACTGGTTTGCTGGCCACGCATGCGTGCTGCACACTGTGCGTGCACTCTGCGCACATGTGCAGTTTGCACCAAATGCGTGTTGCATGAGCATGCGCAGTATGCACCAAAAGGAGACTTGGGAAGATAAGTAGAACAGCCGGGGGGAGGAGGAATCAGCTGTTGCATGCAATCTTGGGAACTTTTTTTTTTTACTTTTTTAAAACATTTTTTAACTACCCATTCCCCCGAAACGGTAGTAAAAAAATACTTTAAAAATTTTTTTAAAAAAAAGATTCTGACGATCGTGCGGCAGAGCTGTGATCTTGGGAACCTTTTTTTTAACCTTTTTGAAGCATTTTTTAAACTACTGGTTTGGGCGAATAGATAGTAAAAAAATGCTTTAAAAAAGAAAAAAAAAGGCTCAGACGATCACAACTGTGCCGCGTGATTGTCTGAGCCTTTTTTTTTTACTTTTTAAAAGCATTTTATTACTACCTATTCGCCTGAACCGGTAGTAAAAAAATGCTTAAAAAGTTTTAAAAAAAAAGTTCCAATGATCAACTGATCAGCGTGACCATCGGAACTTTTTTAAAATATTTTTTTACTACTGGTTTGGCAAACCAGTAGCATTTTTTACTACTGGTTCAGGCGAACCGGCAGCATTTCATCCCTGCTTATACTTAGGAGACTTGAGACAGTTTCAGAACTATGAAATCACTGTTTGCTTTAATATTCAAATGTTAGAGTGTTCACAAAGAAATCTGGAACTGGCAAATTAGAATCTGAAGATTCAACCTGAAACTGGATTGAAAATTTATCTATATCATATGTTGATTTATTTCCTATTATTGTTCTGACCCAGTCTTTGCAGAAGCAAGAAACAGACTCCTTCTCACGAAAAGCCCTCTTTATTTAAAGGTAAGGGTAAGGCTAGTCGTTCTGAACTCTACATGGCGGTGCTCATCTCCATTTCAAAGCCGAAGAGCCAGCACTGTCCAAAGACGTCTCTGTGATCATGTGGCTGGCATGACTAAATGCCGAAGGTGCACGGAACGCTGTTACCTCCCCCCCAAAGGTAGTCCCTATTTTTCTACTTGCATTTTTTACATGCTTTCAAACTGCTAGGTTGGCAGAAGCTGAGACAAATAATGGTAGCCCACCCCCTTATGCGGCACTAGGGATTCGAACCGCTGAACTGCCGACTTTTCGACCGACAAGCTCAGGGTCTTAGCCACTGAGCCACGGCGTCCCTTCTTTATTTACCTCTTGTGAATTAATTGCATTCGCCCACTGAAAAGTCCAGGCAAGAGTCCTGCAAGGAGTTAATGGCAGCAACAGACCTTATCAGTTCCTTGCGATAATTGAAAGGCCATGCGCTCCCATCCGAAAGGCTGCAAATTAACTTCTGGCAAGCAGTCTTTGATACACGAAACACAATGAGCAAAATATCCAGAAATATGAATTGCTGTCTCCTACAACAACCACTCCCCTTTCCTTCTATTTATTCCCCAGCCAGGGAGGGGCCCATTCAGCATCCACATGTGCTTTGCTTTCCGAGTCGACTCCTTGTCCTCCATTGTTCACCTCTCCTAACTGCTCTGTGCATATGTGCATCTGGAACAGGCCCCAGCTGTTCTTTCTCCTCACTCATCTCAGCCTCCAAAGGCAGCTGCCTCTCTAGTGGCTGGGAAATGTCGGACGATCCTGGCTCTATCTATGCGTCCAATGCAGAGCATCCATCAGAGCCTTCCCCAGACTCCAGAACTGACCCAAGTTCCTCCCCAATCTTCTCATCTTCCGAGTCTGCCGCCAGCTCTGCTGGCAGCTGGCAAGCCACAACAATTATATCTGGATTCACCGATCATAAAAACAAAGCAAAACCCAAAATCTCTCCTTGATTTAGAGAGACTTTTGCACATCTAGGTAGTGATACCTCTATCTCAAGATAGCTAAAAGACCAAGGAAGAAATGTGCTTCTCCTATTTATAAAGCTGAAACTTGCCAAAGAAGGAAGACAATGTTGGGCATAAACTGTGCATTGACTCTAAACTCAAACTATGGTACAGAATTTTTTCATGTAAAGCATAATCCATGATTTGACATTATGAGTGAACATTGTCATAATTTCAAATTAAAAATCAGTTGAAGCCTTAAGAAATGGTCTTGAACACAGCCTTTTCAATGTGATTTAAATTGGACAGCAATAAGAACAACTAAATAACAGATGTAGTAATGAAATACTTCTGAAGTTAAATTTGCAAAGCAGTTTGTGCATTTTGAATATTAAGAAACATTGATATTATTCACTATCTTCTTAATCAATGCTATTTACTGAACTTCAAGGGCAATAATATTTTCGAAATAGTGGATTTTATACAATTAAAAAAAACCATATCACATAAGCATCTTTATAACTTTTTTGCAATATTACACGCAGGGTACCATCGAAATAGGGTGGCCAGTTCTATCCATACAATAAGTTACACTTTACTATGAGATAAGTGTGCATAACATTATAGTTTGAAAGATAAGGATGATAATAATTTCACTGTTGGCATACAGTGAAGTGAGACCTCCATTCAGCAATAACTGCCATGCATTTTGTATTTAAAAACAACACATTTTCTTTTTATTTACTCAGATGCAAAGGTGGCAAAACCATTTCCAATCAACATCTACACCTCTAAAAATGCTTTCAAAATACCTGGAAGCGTTTTTAGAAAAGGTTTCAATGGGCATTACTCTTTACTCAGTAAATGTGAAAATGTGAAGAGTGCCTTGCATGCAGGCCAAGTTGTCAACGTTGAGAGACACAAGAAAGTCCCTCACCAGACTGATAAAAATGCCTCCACATAACATTCTAGTTAGCTTGGGACAGGACACCAGGGCACTATTTAGGACTTTAGGTTTAGCAGAATAGCACAGAAAAGCTTCAGGAGGAAGCATAATTCCATCACCACTTTTTAAAATTTTTCTGTTGGAAAGCTTTCCATCAAGATAATTTGAGCATGGGTTAAGTTGCCAGTATGAAACAAAGCTCCTTATCCTTAAATAGATTGATTCTTTAGATATCCTTAATTCAGTTCAATGAAATAAAAAGTGTTTCTAATCAGCAGATTTCTCACCTAAATTGAGATCCTTGGTTCAAAAGGCAGCTGTAGTCTTCTGGAAGCTCTATCAATTTATTTCTTTCCCTTGGATATCTAGTTGTTCAAACAGGAAGAATTACTGTAAGCCAGGATTCAAAGAGGTATCAAAGCATCACCTGCTAGAGCAGTGTTTTTCAACCTTTACAACTTGAAGATGTGTGGACTTCAACTCCCAGAATTCCCCAGTCAGTATGAAATCCACAGATCTTCAAAGTGCCAAGATTGAGAAATGTTGTGTAAAAGTAAAGCCAGAAAAATGAAACTTACTTTATTGCAATGCTTTTTCCTTCCAAGAAGCAAAGCACAGCAGGATCAGTGCACCATCTGTTTAAAAAAATTTCTATCAGTCTTGTCAGTGGCAAAAACAAGGGGAAAGACACATAATCCTAAATGGAAGAAATGTTTAGGCCCCTGAGTATAATTCAGGCGGGAATCTATTAAACCATCCCAAAAGATGGCTGCTCAGGTGTTCCTTGAACAAATCCTGCAAAGAGGAACTTAGCATGTCTCTTGATCACTGGTTCAATGTTGAATTGCTTCATCCAATTAAAAAGCTTTTCCTAACATTCAGCTGGAATCTGTCTTATTTTACATGACAAAATTATTCTGCGGACTGCACTTTGGGGCAGCAAGGAAAAAGTTTTAGTCTTATTCGGTGTGACACCCATTAGAGTAGTTGAAATAGCTATCATGTCTCCCCTCAGTAACTTTTCTCAAGGTAAACCTATCCACTTCTCTCAAGCTCTTCTCTTAAGCATCTTCTCTTTGATCAACCTCACTGCTTTTCTTACTATTTGCCACAATGTTTCAGAAACTCTTAAAAAATATCTTGCTCAGAATAGAACCACTCAATATAGAATGGAATTATTTCTTTCTACCGACATAGTCAAAAGTGCATTTGCCTTTTTAACAGCCAGGTCACACTGCTGAATCTCTAGACATCTACATGAGAACCTTACCCTGACAAACACATTTCAAGCACTTATATTTGAACAGTTAAGTGCATGACTCACAAGATGCTGAGGAACCCTGGGAGCAGAGAACAGTGTCCAAGCACACAGCAGATTAGGCCTTTCCATTATTAGTTCTTAAAATCAGCTTTTGCACGCACCATCCCTCTAATCTTTTTGTTCTTACGTCTGCAAATCTTACTTTGGAATTAATTCAAGCTGTTTTCATTCCTGCCTCCAAGAGAAACTCCTATGCTTACAGCAAGACTGAGGAGTGGCTCTTCCTATTCATCATTTTGCACTTTTATATATGCGAACTTTTGATTTTTCTAAACAAACGCATCAGTCTGAACAGCTGGCTGAGTAAACTATTTTTCCCAAGAGAATCCCAACAGCAACCTGAAAGTGCTTTCCCTAAGGTCTAAGATAAAGGAGAGCTTAGCTTTCTCAAATCCAAATCACAGATAAGCAATCATTATGCATAAAATTCTTAGAATTGTTTTATATTTAATTATTATTAAATATGATTAAATAAATACTAAACTTGTTAATCTACTTATATTTAGGTCATGGTTGTTCTCTACTGGCAGACTGCTCCCTAACACATATACAAAATGAGAATGAGTAGCGTGTAGTTCACTGGACTGTGGGAATCCATATGTTATCTTAGCATGTTGTGTATGTTAATAATGCAGTTTATTTGTTTGGCTATAGCATATTAGTTGCTGTTTTGTATCAATAAAGAATACCTTTGAAGTAAGGGCTCCACAATATTCCAATACTCTTGGAAAAGCATGAAGAGATTGGTAGGTAGAGACAGATAATCACAAAGTGCCTTGAACTGATCTTCCTCTGAAACTGTTAAAAAAATAATTTTAGATATTAGATATAATAATTAGAAATTAATCGTACCACCTAGGATAAAAGCTTTCTCTATTCAAAAACTGCAGTTTATGCAGTCCATCAATTGAATAAGTATAAAAAAGACTGTAAATAACCAGAATGAGACAATAGTCTGCCCATAAGGAATTCATGAAGATTCTTGTTCTTACAGATGAGCAGAGCTGCTGGTTTATTTTCTTGGTGATTGTAACCTTAATAATTCAAGCTGTAACAGCTTTCTTACACTGGGGAAAAACAAGTGGCTTCTTATATAACAACCAATTGCCATGCTGATCATTTCTGTAAAGGCTGTGAAATTCTACCTCTAAGAGAGCAAACTGATACTGAAGAGTTAACAAATTAGAACTATTTGCTCTCCAATCAGAAAGAGCCCCAATGCACAGAGCATTGTGCTTCTATAATTTAATGTGTCTTCTTTTTTGGGGGGGGGGGAAACCCTTTAATAATCAGCATTATACTGCCCCCTTTTTATATTCATGATAATTGCAGTTACCAGAAAACTGCAATTTTCTGGTAACTGCATTTTAAGAGAGGGGTTTTTCAATGGAGAATACTGCTTTGAAATGTGATGGATGTGAATTGATATTTAAATTTTACCCATATTTAATAGCGCATTGTTTCCTGAACAATTGAACTTGGCTCCACCCCAAAGTTAACCAGGTAGCCTACCCAGGTACTTACCGGATGAAAGTTCTTCAGGTGGAGGTACTGCCAGCAGATAATGGAAGAATAAAGCAGCGCACCGGAGGTAGGGGGTGATGCCTTTCTTTATGCAATCCCACAAATACCAACCTGGAACTTGCAAGCTGTAACACCTATAACAATTCAAATGCATGGATTTAGTATTTTCAAAATTTTGAAATTGGATTAAAATCCTAACTGATTAAAAATAAATGACCAGGGCATAGTGGAAAAATATGTATTAAAAAAACCCTCACACCAAAGCAGCGATGCTGTTTCTTCAAAAGCATTCCTTTATCTGCTATGCTCCAAAATAAAAATCTTTTTTTCCATCAAGAAATATATATTTGAGAACATTTATGGAAAAATGGCAAAAATAATTAATCTCACTCTAGAAGTACCCAGTTATATTCGATAATGTACAACCAGTTAATGTTATTAAAAGGGCTGCTAAGCAGATTGCTGTAAAGGCATTTTTATGCCCTGCTTTCCTTTTTCTGTTTATCACCTTTTCTCCCCTTCGTGCTATTAACTGCTGCCCAAAAAGGTGTTGCTCTGTCAAAAGCAATGTTATTTATTTTGTTAAATTATTTAGATAAACCTTCTGAGAGAGGGGTAACTATGCTTATAAAACAATAAACAAATCTAATAATTTGGCCACATTGTATTAAATCAGATTTGCTTCCAGTCATGGTGCTCTGATTAATCTAAAAGATGAACTAAACAATCATAGTTTGTTTAGCCCATTTTCCTTGAAACAGCTAGTACCTTGCCTTCCTAATGAAGTGATTTACCACTTAGGCAGGATACAAAGCCAAGCCAAAAATAAATCATAACATTGCATAAAATTGTATTTATTTGTTTACTTATAAAGGTTTCCCTGTCCTTGACTTGGTCAGGGGGCAGTGCGCATGTCCATTCTCAGCCAGGTATTATCTGAGACACATTTCTGTCATCATGTGGCCAGCATGAAAATACGGAACTGTTCCCCCCCACCCCCCACTGAAGTGGTACCTATTTATCTACTCGCATTTGCATGCTTTCAAACTGCTAGGTTGGCAGAAGCTGAATGGGAGCTTACCCCATTGCATGGCGCTCAGATTTTGAATCCAGGTTGTTGGCTTTCCAGTTGACAAGTTCAGCATCTTAACCGCTGAGCCATTGTGACCCTGTTTATTTACATCCCACTTTTTTATTTTTATAAATAATTCAAAGCAGAAAATATCCTTATAGTCCTCCTTCCTCCTATGTTCCCTATAGTAACAACCCCATGACGTGAGTTGCGCTGAGAGTGACTGACCGGCTTAAAGTCATCTAGCTGGCTTTCATGCCTAAGGCAGGATTAGAGTTCATCGTTCCTGGTTTCTAGCCTGATATTTTAACTGTTGGCTCTCATGCAAACTAACAATTGCAATCAGAAAACCAAAAGCAAGCTATATTTTCAAGCGACATAACATTTTCTAAATTTTTATTTTTTTATTCTAAATTTGTTTCTGCCCTAATCTCCTTTCCCCATGAGATTTATTCACTGATGTGTTTGCACAACATGTTAGTAAATGTCACAAGCAAATTACTGATTGTGAACCTCTGAGCTGAAGAAACCTTTTCCCTCTTCTTTTGAAGAATGTGAAACACAAATGCAACGCAACATGCTTATCTTACCGATTTGTGTATCTGCAAATTTCTTTGCAAAAAGCTTCAGCAGCACGCGCTTCTTCACTATCATTCAGTACCTGAGCAGAGGAACAACCTGAAAAGATCGTTATTGGCAATTAATAACTACTGTCAAATCTGATTGATTCATGAATGTTTGTATCTGGTGTGTCATCATAATAGTACCAATATGCTTTTTGAATCCAGTGAAAGATAAAAATAAAAAACACCCCAGCTGGGAACTGTCCAATAATATCTCCATCTTGCCTGGATTTAATGCCATATTTTCTTTCTCAACCAGCTCATCAGTTTTGCATTTTGAAAATATTACTTTTTGGATTTGAATGCCAAGGGGAAGCAGAGCTGGAAACTACCAGCACGTCAATGGCATCCCACTCTAAGCTCGGTATGAATCTTCCATTGATTTTGCATAGATACAGCCATGGAGACATGACGGAATCTAGCAGGACATCATAGATCAACGGCTTAGTTACTGAATAGCACAATCCCAAGGACAACTTCTGGTTTACCAAGAAAGACCTGAAAGGAAGGACACCCAAGTCCAAAAGAATATTTTGCCTAAATGTATTGAAATCTACCAAGAAGTCCAACTAGCAGAACTATACTCCTCCATAGTTAAGAAACCAAAGTAAATTCAATGCTGCATCCCAATTGAAAACCCAATTAAAAAGGTGCATTATCATTCATATACATTTCATCTGGATACACACAATCCAGGTCAGGTTGAACACCGTAACACTGCTAAATGCCAATTAATTCTTATCTTCCAGCCCACAAAAGACAAATATATAGTAAAAAGAATTCACCTCTTTCCAAAATAATATGCAAAAAGGAAAAAGGAAAATCATTGGAAAATACCTACACGGAAACATATTTGTTTTGTACAAATCAGAAAACTAACCCTACATACTTACCATATTTTTCAGACTATAAGACATCCGGACTATAAAACGCATTTTGGGGAGGAAAATAAGAAAAAAAAATTCTGCCTCTGCCTCCCAGCAATTTGCCTCCTTGCAGCAAACAGCCAACAGCCTGGTCAGCTTCAGCACAGCCTGATTTAGCAAGAGCAGCTGATTGGTGGTTGGATCAGCCTCCCGGAATACTGATGATCACCTGTTCCAGGCTGCAGTGATTGCTGCTGCTTATTGCTGCCTCCGTGCCCCCCATTTTTGGCCTCCGCATGCCCTGCTTTTAGCCTCCGTGCATTCCATTTTTGGCCTGCCCTAGGCGGCAGTGATCCCCAGGTGGCGGCGATGGGCGGCAGCAATCCCCACAGCCTGGAACAGCTGATTGTTGGTATTCAGGGAGGCTGAGCTAACCGCCAATCAGCTGCTCGTGCTAAATCAGGCTGTGCTGAAGCTAACCAGGCTGTTTACTATTTTGCTGCAAGGAGGCAAATTGCTGGGAGGCAGAGGCCAAAGGGTGGGGGCCAGCAGGTGGACGGGGCTTCAGCAACATTCACTCTATAAGATGCACAGACATTTCCACCCACTTTTGGATGGTGGGGAAGTGCGTCTTATAGTCCGAAAAATACGGTATATATTCACTGTTAAATTACCAACATTTAAGTAAATTCAATTTGCAATATACACGAAAGTTAAGCAAAATAGATCAGTATATACAATGTGACTTTAAAGTTGTTAAATGAATTATGGAGCATGAATGTTCTTTTAGTACAATATTAATCTTTTAATATTGAATACAAGGCATTAACATCCTTACTGATTTACTATAATCATTTATTGATTTAAATCATATATCACTTTTTTCTTTTAAAAGAATTTTGAATCAAACAGTAATACTGAAAACAATATCAATTACACAAAGAAAATACAGTACCTGCAAATAAGACCTACATCAAAGCCTGTAGAACTGATCAGAGTCTACTGAGATCAACTGATTCTGGAAGCCTAGCGGTCAGCTGAATAGTGGGGAAAGTCTCTTTAAGTACCCACATCCTACACCATTTCATATTTTATTGATTAATATCAATATACTAAAGTAAGCCTGGCACAGCCATTGGTGCATTAAAAACTGGGCTGGGGAAACAAACATGACAAAAGGAACAAATGCACAGATGGGTTGCCCAGGAGATACATCTGAATATCAAAAACTAAAAAATCTTGTGTAATGATATTATCCTCACCAGAATGCTCTCTTCTGTTCACAGCTGTTGGCAGAACATGAATCTATTTTTCTCAGGCTTAAGTCTACAGCCACTAATGCCAGGACTATGAGAGAAGAGGATATGACCAATGGACCTCTGGGCTCTATTGATTTTCTTGCACTGTTAGGTTGGGGAAGGTAGGCAGCAACGCACACAAGTACTATTTTACATATAAATGGAAAGAATACAAAACTTTGGCAGAAGAATCTCAAAGTGATTTAATCTACTATCTAAAAAACATTAAAACCAAATATACCTCCATCTGCTGTTGTAGTAAGAATAATTTGGGTTATGTGGGCCATAGTAAACAAATGGAAGAGGTAGAGTTGATTGCAAGCTGAGCTGATAGCTGAAGGTTGCAAGCCTACATTATCCTCCCAATACAAAGATGGAAATGATAACACAGATCCAACCTACAAAGGAAACAAGAAACTGGTTCACTCGGCTTTCATAATTTAAAAACAGCTATGCACGCAACATGATGAAATATGCTTTAAAAATAAAGGTTCTATAAATCTCATCCAAACAATCAAAACCATGAGATCTGATACCACATTTTAAATTAATTAATGTTAAGATGGATATAGACATGAACTGAAATCAAATCCAAATGAAAACAATGTCACCTCAACATATTATTTTCAACAGCTACATAAAAGAACTGTTACAAATATGATTCTAGAGGAGGGGAAAAAAACCTATATTGGATCTACTCAGTAAGTTTCAAAAAATAAGGAACATTAATATTAGCAGAAGCCATCAATACACTTACCAAAACATGGAAGAGGTCTACATCTAAAAGAGATGGTGTGTCTTCCACTTTTAAATTGGGCAAAAGAACTACAAAAGCAAAACAGACATTTCAGAAAATGGCACAGTAAACTGAAATACATTGTTTACATCAGGGGTCTCCACCCTTGGCAACTTTAAGACTTGTGGATTTCAACTCTCAGAATTCCTCAACCAGCAAAGCTGAGGAATTCTGGGAGTTGAAGTCCACAAGTCTTAAAGTTGCCAAGGTTGGAGACCAGGGGTGGGTTCTACTTACCTTTACTACTGGTTTGTAATGGGGCTGCGTGCATGCGCTCGCTTTGTTCATGCGTGCGCTCTTCTGCGCATGCACAGAAGCGTTCTGATGACGTCGGGGTCAGTGGGCAGAGCCTCCCTCCGGTTTTACTACCGGTTCTATAGAACCGGTCCGAACCAGGGGCAACCCACCACTGTTGGAGACCCCTGGTTTACATTATTGTCATGACCCTTCCCTTAGGTCTCTAACTCCTCTAGACAAATGATAACATATTCCAAAAACTCAAGCAGCACAACCTGGCATGATAGAGCAGTTACTGTCTTCATCTAGTATTTGCTGCCACTATCTTCTCCTTCCCTCCAAGATGGTTATAGAGCCAATGCAAAATAAAATGTCTTCCCTTTTCTGTTAACAAAGAAACACAAGGTCATTTTAAGCCCTGTAACTGGTAATCAATCTGGAGCAGTCTGGGCCTTTCAGTGTTACCAAATTATAAGCTCCTTGAGGCAACAACCTGTCTGTTTAAAATAGTACTTAAAGAGTTTATTAAAGCACACAGCAGCAAGGAAAAACACAGAGGTGCATTTAAAGAAAAGGATGGATTAAACTTCAAAAGAGAAGTGGAACAGATTTGTCTAAGAATGAGTTTAAACCTAAAAAAAGCTAACCTGAAGAAAATCGCTAAGCTTTGAGCACAAACAAAACAAATTCATAATCAAATAAACGCACTACACCTAGACATTTGTTTGGGTTACTTTCCTGTCCTGAATCCTAGAAAATTTCAGCTGCAAATCTGCACTGCTTTTACAGGCAGTCCTCTCTCCTTACAACACTTCATTTAGTAACTGTTGAAAGTAACAACGGCATTGAAAAAAGTGACTTATGACCGCTTTTCACACTTACGACCATTGCAGCATCCCAATGGTCATGTGACCAAACTTCAGACCTTGGCAACTGACTCTTATTTATGAGAGTTGCAGTGTCTCAGAGTCATGGGATCCCCTTTTGTGACATTCTGACAAGCCAAGTCAATGGGGAAGCCAGATTCACTTAACAACTGTGTCACTAATTTAACAACTGCAGCAATTCACTTGAAACTGTGGCATGAAAGGTTGTAAAACGGGGCAAAATTCACTTAACAAATTCTCACTTAACAACATAAATTTTGGGCTCAATTGTGGCCTATATTCCTTTTCTACCTTCCCCACCAACAGCTGCTGCTCCAGAAAAAAATCAAAAAAACAAAACTCTCCAACAAACTCTTTCTTTAACATTTAATCTCATTTAGCCCTTTGTGAAGGAACAGGACAACAGGAGGCAAATATTTATATATGTATTATATCATCATAAAATGATACAATTTACATAATCGTAATTCTGATACTATCATAATGTTATTGATGACTGTTGATAACATTTACAAGTGTATGTATTTTGATCTAATGGGGTGTCTAAAGTCTTGCAATGCTAGATGTGCTTGCTTATATCTTATATCTACACTATTTATCAAAATGCACAACTGTATTAGGAAAGAAACATTTGGAAGAAGATTTTAAATATTTTCCAAATCTTGTGATGAAAAACGCATTACCTCCTAGGAGTCGTACAAGATGTTGTTGGATCACGTGTGGGGGTACTGTAGTCCTCTGAACAGCTGCAAATTGTACCAGTGCTTTAAGACCACTGTGCTAGAGTGCAAGAAGAAACAGACAGAAGTTTTAATGAAACTGTTCTCTTATTCTTTTTCTTAAAGCATCTTATCTTTAGTGCCTGAAGAATTAGGTCAGTATATACCTCAGTAGCAAATACAGGGGGAAATATACATGTAGAGAAAGACTTACTTCCCCTTGTCTGAGAATTTATATTAGTGAATTGAGAAAATAAACATTCAAGGCACAATCTGAAAAAACTGCTTAAAAATATCTAGCACTTGAACGTATGTTTAGCAAATAGTGAACAGCTCTGATTTTATAATTATTTGCTTTGTCTGAATGATGATGGTAAATTGCATACTGAAATGCTTGGCCTTCAGCAGTCCACACATGAAGATATTATTCAGTTCTAGATTAGAACCTGCTTCTCTCTTTTTAAAATAATTTATATTACCCAGGTAGAAAGTGGAAAGATCCCCCTTAAGGCAAGAATTCACCACTGCTCTTATATTATATCCATATAAGGACTGCAGCATTCTCCTGCCACCACAGAAACTGCTATAAATTTTGGAACTGAAATCCAACTAGGTTATGGTCCGCTACCGTGTTTCCTTGAAAATAGGACCTATCCCCAAAATAAGCCCCGATTTCCCCTCACCTGAACAAAATATAAGAGCCTGTGCAGCCGGCCGCCTGCTCATTCTGTCTGGTTGCTGCTGACACAAGGCGGGGTGGTGGTGCCGTGGCCATGAAGCGAGGTGGCGGCGGCGCTGGAGAATGAAATGAGGTGTGGAGGACGAAGCTTCTCCTTGTTCGCCTTGCCACCTGTTTTCCAGCTCATGCCCAGCTCCCCTCGCTTCCGCAAAGCACCCTTCATTAACCTGCTTTCCAGCTCCGTTCTCTGCCACTGCATTAAGGGCAACAAAAGAAGTTTGTGGGACTAAAGAAAAAAGAATCAATCAGACCTTCCAACTTCTCGGGGGGGTGGGGGGGGAAAGATCTCGCAAAGTTGGAAGGTCTGACTGAACTTTTTTTTTTTAAGTCCCAGAGTCTTCTTTTGTTGCCCTGCATGCGGCGGTGAATGGAGCTGGAAAGCAGGTTAGTGAAGGGATGCTTTGGGGAAGCAAGGCGGGTGTTGGAAAGCAGGTGGCAAGGCAAACCCCCCAAGGACTCCAGACAACCGATGGTGGAACTGGGATGGCGGGAGGCTGCTGCTGGGTGAGGCAGGGAAGGGGCTGCTCCAGCTACCATTGCCTCACTTCGCCAGCAGCAGAACTCTGTGGGATGGGCAGCTAAGGGGCTTTATCCACTATGTCCCCGCCTCACTTAGTGGCTGCGGCACCAGTGCATCGCTCAGCCTCCTGCTTCATTGCAGCAGCGAGTAAGGAGAAGAAGCGTCTGGCAATCTGCACAGGGCTGCTGGAGCTCCCGTCGTGAGGCGAGGCCCATCGGCACATTGATGGCCTGGCTGCGGGGCCCTCTGGTAAGCCATTACAGGGCATATGGGGCAGTTCTGCACCTCCCACCTCGCTTCGTCCTCCACCCACCTTTTTGCTTCGTCCTCCACCCTACCTCGCCTCCTGCTCTATTGCGACCGCAAAATAAACCCTAGTGCTTCTTTAGCGACCAAAAAATTATAAGACCGGGTCTTATTTTCAGGGAAACATGATATTTAGCCTAAAGTCCTTCTTCATAAAAACCAAAAATGCAGAATGCAACTACAGCATCTTTAAGACCACCCAGCATCTGTTTAAATACACCTATTATTTGGAAGTGTCTTAACTAGGAATACAAATAATTACTCAAGAAAAAAAATCACAATTTCATCTGGATCAGTACTCATGAGCCTTGTTCTCGGGAGATACACAGATTAATATAAAGGGCAAAGCCAATCTTTTATTCAGCAGTTTACATTACAGCTAATTATATAACAATACAATTATATATTGTTATGTATATAAACAGCTTCTTGACCAAAATAAAATTACTATTTTTTTTCCTCATGTGACAAAGCACATTTTTCAACTTTAAAAAAATGCATATATATCATGTAAATTGCAAGGATTAAAAGGACCTCTCTCAAGAGACTGTCCGTCTATTTACCTTGGCAATGGATAAAAACACATTTATTACAACTAGTCATTCATACCTGTCTACTTTGTAGAGAGCCAAATAAAGCCTTGCCCTCATCTTCTAGAAGATTTTCTTTAAAAGCAAGAAGAAAATGTAAAGTGAATAAGGTATACTTTAATAGTGGTCAAAAATTGCCAAATTTTTACAGCTCAATTCCCATAAATCTCTATGAACTGCTGCTTTCAAGGGGATAGGATAAGATTTTGGTTTTAATGCAATTCGACAGATATCAAAAACCTTGTTTTCGCTGTGACAGTTTATTTTTTTACATCTGGCATGCTTTCATGTCAGAGTTGGTGTGGCACAACATCTAAGAGTGATGTACCAATTCATTTGTTCATACCTCATTTTATTTGTTCATTCTTTTCACTCAAAATATGCCATATCAAAAGCAAATTATAACTGTATTAAATTGTACAGAATTTATTTCTAGGAGCCTTATGAGAAAGAAGCTCTATTATAGTTAGACTTATTCTAAATTAACAATTGTTTCAGCTTATTGCATCTGCACAGATATAGATGTGTTACACCTGTTTAGTCATACACTAGTGCACAGAATAGTCATCTTTCACTTTTCAATACTAGAAATTGAATACTAGAATACTGAATACTAGAAATTAAAGTACAAAGTAGAATTATTTAATAAACCAAGGCTTAGACTATGGATATTATTAATCATGATATTAGCCATGGACATTTAAATGTTTCTTGTTGTATCTAAACATAATCCTAGTACCAATTCTAGAGCAACAAATATCTTCCCATCTACCACAATTTCTAAAAATAGTTTTGTGGTGGGTAATACCATTATAATCAGTTAAAGGATAAAGATAAAGGTTCCTCTCGCACATATATGCTAGTCGTTCCCGACTCTAGGGGATGGTGCTCATCTCCGTTTCAAAGACAAAGAGGCACCGCTGTCCGAAGACGTCTCCGTGGTCATGTGGCCGGCATGATTAAATGCCAAAGGCACACGGAATGCTGTTACCTTTCTACCAAAGGTGGTCCCTATTTTTTTACTTGCATTTTTTACGTGCTTTTGAACTGCTAGGTTGGCAGAAGCTGGGACAAGTAATGGGAGCTCATCCCATTATGCGACACTAGGGATTCGAACTGCTGAACTGCCAACCTTAATCGATGAGCTCAGCATCTTAGTCACTGAGCCACTGCGTCCCTCAGTTAAAGGAGTACTAGGGAAAAAAACTTATAGAAAGTAGTATTTTCTGAAATCAAAATTAAAAATTTCACTATCCACTTTGAGCAGCATAGGATGTTAATGGGGACTGTAAGGATCTGACTTTTGTCTAGCATAATCCCACATTATGCAGACAGCAAGATGGGTGACGTGTAAATTTAATAAATACATTTAGCATTCTATGTACGAAGATTTTATTAACTACTTTAAGTAGCTTTTCTTTATTTTCAAAAATATAGTTGCTTACTATTTTATGTTAAAAATAAATAAAATAAAAGCTTTATTTCAAATGGTCTCATAAATTCAACTTTTTACTTACCTAAACACTGGATTGTAAAAGCACAAGTGCTCCAAGTCATCATAGGAATACGTGGATCAACTTCGTTAGGAGCAACTTGTAATCCAATTCTATAAATTGCTGTGGCAAAGAGAACCACCATCTCTTTAATGCTGTTTGAATATTCAATTCTGTGGAAGGAACCCAGAAGTTGTGAACTGGTGATGATAATGTTCAAAAGATAAATTGTTAAATTACCAGAAGTAATATTCTTAATTTTGTCAGAAACATGCAATACTAAACTGTCACTGAAAACTATAATTCCTGGCAACAGGCTTGAAATTTTAGTCCTTTAGGCTAGATGCATTTGCTCAATGGAAAACAATACTCTAGCTTAACAAAGTGGACAACTTTCAGCTCTGTGGACTTCAACTATTAGAATACTTAGCAAAGGCTATGGTGACAGCAAAATTCTGAGAATTGAAGTCCGCATTGCTGGAAATTGTCCTAAGTTGGATACACTAGACCAGGGGTGTCAAACTTAATTTCAATGAGGGACACATCAGGGTTGTGTTTGACCTCAGGGGGCCCGGATGGGTGTGGCCCTGGTAGAGGTGGCCAGCTCCGATGTCATTCGTGTCAGGGACGCCTGTGGTGGCCCGAGTCCTCTGCCAGCAAAAACAGGCTCCCAATCTCTGTTTTTGGCTGGGATGGCCTCCTGCAACCCTCTGCCAGCGAAAATGGAGCTTGGGAGGGCCCTCCCCCTCCCCCTCCCCCTCCCCCTCCCAGCTCTATTTTCGCTGGCAGAAGGTTGTAGGAGGCCATCCCAGCCAAAAACAGAGATTGGGAGCCTGTTTTTGCTAGCAGAGGACTCGGGCCAGCTCTTCCGGTTTCTGGTACTGCTGCACACACAAAGGCCAGCTAATCGTCGCGTGCGCATGTGCGCCAGAAACTCAGAAGAGGAACAGGTGATGCCGCGTGTGCCAGAGGACATGGCTCTGCGTGCTACTTCAAGCACGTGCGCCATAGGTTCGCCATCATGGATATAAAGCATATTGTCATATGGTGTAATTATTTTCCAAGATATGCTATGTATACTATAACTTTTAATGGAATGTCAATTTTGTTTTATGAACTAACTAGTATAGTAACTCTTTATTCAGCAACTGTGTAATGTTTCAAAATATTTCATGAACAAGCATTTCCACTGAATTCATCTCTTGGAAATAGAAGAAACATCCATATGTAAAGTTGCTAATTTATAATAGATAGCTAGATTCACAATATACATATAACAAAAACATTGTAAGTGTGACTCAATACTTACAAAGGCTGAACTCCAAAGCTAAGTATAGAATGGAATTCAGATGAAACATCTTCCATTTCTTTATTAAGTAAAGATGGGGCAATTTTGGTTTCTTCAAAAATCAAATAAAAGATTGTTACATTTTGATTTTAACTAACTGAAATAAATACTTTTACTATTAAAAAAATCTTACTTTTATTATAAAAATACAGTTTAGTCATTTGACCAAAATTTCTATTTAGCCATATGAGAAATTGAATAGCCTTGATAAAATGCATAAAGATTTGTAATTTCTCTCTAGGTTAGCGACCTTAAAATGTAGAAATAATGACAAAGCCATCCTAATGCAATATACTAGTATAGACAATAAACTAAGAAGAAATTAATAAATCATAAAAGAAATGGAATATTGACTGCACCAGTAAAATACAGCCAGAAGAAAAGATTATGAGAAATAATAAAGATCAATGGAAGCAATTTTGTAACTGGAGAACAAATGGGATTACATCTTAACCCATTCAACAGCATCTTAAAAGAGATTCTTCTCAGTTCTAAATTTCTCCATGAGGTTCACTAACCTTTATTGCTTTTCTTGTTGTAACCAGCTATCCGAGCCATAACAATCTCTAGCCACTTGGACAAAGACAGAAGCTGGGCTACCATTTCTGCATCCTCGCTGACAATACAAAAAGACAGCCATGGAATGTGCATGTTTTACACACACATCATCATTTAAAAAGCTATTGGGTTATGATGGTGATTATTCAAATACGAACTGATCTTGCTGTGGTTGTTCTAGCTATCAAAAATTGGTATTTCCTACAAAGCTGAGAAAGATCTTACACCGGACAATATGTTAATAAAATGCTCATACAGATAGTCCTCGACTTACAACCATTTGTTTAGTGACCATTCAAAGTTACAACAGCACTGAAAAAAGTGACTTAAGATCAATTTTCATGCTAATGACCACTGCAACATCCCCATGGTTAGGTCATCAAAAATTCAGGTGCTTGGCAACTGGCATGTATTTATGAGAGCTGCATTGTCATGGGAGGGTCATGTGAACATATTTGTAATCTTCCCAGCTGCCTTCCAACAAGCACAGTCAAGGGGGGGAAGCCAGATTCACTTAACAACCACATGATTAACAACTGCAACAATTCACTTAACAACTGGGGCCAAAAAATGGGGCGAAATTCATTTAACAACTACCTTGCTTAGCAACAGAAAGTTGAACTCAACTGTGGTCATAAATTGAGGACTATCTGTATAACATAGGAAAGAATCATGTATTTTCCCTATAAATGTAAGAAAAACAGCTGTAGATTAAAATACAGGAAAAAGGAAATACAGTCACATACCTGTTTATCTTCTCTTCTTGCAAAGGAATAATTGGTATCACAGTATTGCACAGGGATTTGCACAGTGGGCAAAGGTACTCGCCATTCCCTAAATCAAAAACCTGTTCAACATGATGACGTTGTCGAGAATTCAGTTGAATGGCTTCAAAGTATCTGAAATGGATATTCAGATGGACATCTCAGAATAAACCACCTAATTCAGACATGTAAACACCCAGTTCTGAAATTTAATTTAAATGGACAATCCCAAATGTTATATAATAGCATGCAAATGTTTGCGTTCTCCTTCATCAGGCAACTTGGTGAAGAACAAAAAAAGGGACGGGGAGGAGAAGAGAACAAATGCGGGTACCATGGAATTTACAGTTATCCAAACCTTAAGGTCTTGAAACCATAACTCAAGGCAAATTCAACCATTCTCTTACCCATCCCCTATGTTTAATTCTTTTTAATTTTTTTGCTTTATTTATTGTCTTGATCAAAAAATCTACATCAAAAAGCTGAGAGCTATTATGTTAAGGTTTGAATTAGCCTATGACATGTCTTCCCTTACTCTGGAAATTGGAACTAAATCACCAAGTAATTTTTCCTCTGCATTTAGCCTTATATTTCTTTGAGTACATTCCTTGGCTATAAAATGACTGGCACTGATGATGTTACCTAGTTTGGGTAATGAAACATCTGTAAGAAAACAGCCAAGCTCGGAGACCACCAAGGGCCTCACATTTCAACCCTGAGCTACAAATATTTTCCCTTTATTTAGTGTTCTTTACTTTCTACTTAGTAAGCACTTTAGAAGAGGTAGCCTGAAAACTGACTAAAGATTAAGCAAACAATAAAAAATACTGAATATATCAACTCACTTCTGCCAACAAGCAGCATGCATCACATGACCACAAGTGCTGGTATGTGTTCCACATGACAAGTCCGGATCCATGAAAAGAGGATCAGTGTCTTCTGTTGAGGAAAATGAATTAATAAACATACTGTTTCCTTTTGCAATAAGGGATGTTTTGCAAAATGTGCACTAATAAACTTACACATCCAATTCTGGCAAGGGACATCTTTTTAGGGAATAAAAAAGAACTTATCATTTATATTAAATTAAAAGACTAGCAAATGGTCTTTTGCATTATATGCGATCAATCAGAGTATCTATATTTGTCAATATTTGGTCAGTAAAACTCTAATCTTTCATAATTTTAGGATTGTGAGGATTTTTAAAATAAAAGGTAGGATGAGAAGCTATCCATTGGAAGCAGATCCTGAAAAATAAATTATATGAAGTTTATTTATGCTATATCCCTGTGTAAATTGTTCCTATGATGTACGATCACATAGTAGAACTATTGCCATGGATGTTAATAAAACCAAGAAATAGGACCTTTAATATACCTGGGGGGGGGGGGGGCAGGCTTGGGCACACAACCAAGTCTTCATGGCCTTATGATGGGCCAACAGGGTTAAGCTCATCCTAATCTCGAAATAGAAAATATTCCAGAGGACAGGGAGTACAGCAGAGAAGGCACAATAACAAGTTGTTATTCCTTCACTGATGGGACCCATAACATGCCCCACCTGCCAGACCAAACTGGATGGATAGAAACAACAGGGAGAAGTCAGTCTATTACATAAGTGGTCCCAAGACATGAAGGATCTTAAAGATGATAACCAGCTTAGTTATCAAGGGGATAACCATCTTAAAATGCACCTGGAAGCCAATGCAGCTCACATAGCAATGATGTTATGTTTAATATCAGATACCCTTTAGTACCTGTATAGCTGAAAGTTGAAGCTTTAGTTGATGGGCAAGGTGTTACAGGAATCCAAGGAAGTCACGAAGGTATGAGAGAGTGTGAGTAAAACCTCCCAATCCAGGAAAAGACTCAACCCTAAGGTGTACTAAGGTGCACAAAGGCCCCCCTGGCCATGGCTGCCACCTGCTGTTCTATCCTTGAATCCAAGAGGACCCCCAGAATGTATCCTGGGTCCATCTAGGGCAGTGCCATCCCATCCAGCACTGGCAGTGGGAAAAAAATTGTCACTAAAAGGCCCTGAAACCCAAACCACTCAGTCTTGCTTGGATTGAATCAAAGCCCACTGATGGACCTTGTCCAGACCTTTACAGTACCAAGACAGCACATCCAAGATATTGTTCAGGTAGCCCAGCATGAAGATATAAAGCTGGGTATCATCAGCATTTTGATGCTACCTTACCTCAAATTGTTGGATCATCTCATCAAGAGGCCTCGTGAAGTTATTAAATAGGAGAGGAGAGAGAACTGAATTTTGAGATCTCTCCTGGATCTCTGTGGCTGGATCTCCCCCCTCTCCATAAAAAAACAACTGGAACCGACCCCAGAAGAAGGAAGGGAACAAGCACAAAGCAATGCTGCTCACTCCCAACTCCTGAAACCAGTCTAGAAGGATACCCTGGTTGATGGCTGAAAGTGGTTGTGAGGTCAAAAAGAGCAATTATGGTCACACTGCCTCATCCTGCTCCTGCCAGAGGTCATCTATGGGCACCGTCAATACCATCTCCGTCCCATAACCCAGCCTGAATCCTGACTGGAAAGGGTCCAGACAATCAGCTTCACTCAAGGTTCTCTGCTGCTTTAAAGTTCCCCAAATGTTTCGCAACATAATATACATACCTCCTGCAAGTTCAAGTTCTTTCCCTCTACATTGGGTTAAGGCAGTGGATTTCTGGATACAGGCAGATAAAACCATGGCAGCATTTTCTAGCATTACTTCCTGTTCTTCCTGACACAGGATACATGTCAGCCTTTCTTTTTCAGTGACAGACTGGCCTCGCTTGGGCCCCAAGGCGATTCTGACTTGATAATGCGGGAGTATGAACCTAAAGACATAAGATTTAAATCAGTGGATTTTTGGTAAACAATCCAGTCAAAGATCACTACAACAATTATTTGTAATTTAGCTTTAGATAAAATAAAATTCACTTTAAAACTATTAAAAATGGATCTATCTTCAACCTGAACTTCAAACAAAAACTTGTTTAATGCAGCACCTATCAAGCAGCTGAACCGAGTGAATCTGAATAGTAATATAAGAGCATTGTAATCACAGAAACCTAATAATGATTGACTGAGTTCTGTGATGAAATAACTTTCTTAAATTAATATTTAAAAACAATTTCATCACTCTCAGATTTTAAACAAAAGCTTGTTTGTTCAGCCAGCACGAGAAGTAGTACAGAAGTAGATCCTTCCTGATTAAATTAGGACAGATTAAACTTTTATCTTGCAGGGATGGAAGAGCTCACACACTGAAATATGTTCAAAATCTGTGCATGCCACCATGCCCTTCTCTTATAAGCAGATTGAGGCCTGCTCTCAGCTTCTCAGATATAATTAGATGAGGCATTGCCTTGGCAAAAATGCCTCACATTTTAGCACAGATACCACTTGTATTATGATCTACCCTACAGTTTGTGAAATGCATGAGCTGTGCCAATCTTCTTCCCTGCTAGGAGCTAGTGTCACTTTCCCCTCTCAGGGAATGGTTCTCTCTCTCATATTGTCTCTTAATTAACTCAGGTAGTCCTTGACTTATGACCACATTGAGCCCAAAATTTCGGTTCCTAAATGAAACATGTTAACTGAATTTTTGCCCCATTCCACGACTTTTCTTGCCACGGCTGTTAAGTGAATCACTGCAGTTATTAAGTTAGTAACATAGTTGTTAAGTGAATCTGGCTTCCCCATTTGACTTTGCTTGTCAGAAGGTCAGAAAAGGTGATCACATGAACCCGGGACACTGCAACCGTCATAAATATGAGTCACTTGCCAAGCATCTGAATTTTGATCATGTGACCATGGGGATGCTGCAATGGTTGTAAGTGTGAAAAACGATCAAGTCATTTTTTTCAGTGCTGCTATAACTTTGCACGGTCACTAAATGAACGGACTATCTGTATTGGAAGGGATCCAAAATGGTACATTACCACAATAAGAGAGCCATTAACAGTGTCCAACTGTGGGAGAACACAAACTGTTTGTCATGAGGGTCTTTCATTTTTATTTCCCAGTCTAGCCTATAGCCCTGGGTGTCTCCAATCCAAATACAAACCAGGTTCGAACTAACCTGGTTACTAATTTTTGCATTTATCTGATATATTATTCCCTCCTCCTACCTCTCTACTTCCATAACATCTCTTCCGGGTGTTTCTTGCGTGTTGTCATACAAGAGCTTGTGAGTTTCTATGAAATTTTTCTGTAAAGCGGACATCTGAGCCATGATCTTTTGGCGATGTAATCGGGCAACTTCTGCTTTCCTCTTCCTCTCAGCCTTCTCCTTCTCCTGAATTTTCTGCATCTGATTTAACAGAATAAACACCCTCTGTATTATTCAAGACAATTACAGACATAAAATAAAAATTGATAGTCTTGCCAAATCCCCAAATATCTGGCTCTTCAGCCTAAAGTGAAAGGTTATGGTCCCAACAAACCTCAGAGCAGTGGTCCCCAACCTTTGTGGCTAGGCGGTCCCGCTGGGTGGGAAGAAGGGAACCAGGCCGCACGAGCAGTGGGCCAGCATGCACAGACATGCAGTAGAGCTGCACATGCATATGAGTGTGCACTGGCCTGCTGCTTACACAAGTCAAGCTGCGGACATGCACATGTTCATTGCCCCATTGCTCGCGCAGCCCGGTTGTGGGCCATGGCCTCAAAGCTGGAACCCCTGCCTTAGAGGGAAAAAAGTGCCACGGGCAATTTTCAGGAAAAGGGAAAATACAATTCCACAAGCTACAGAGTGGTGATTGCAATTATTATGAGCACAGATAGGCCTCAGTTAATGACCATAATTGGGATCAAAATCTCAGTTGTTGAGCAGTCAGGTCATGAGACTGTTTTGCTCAATGACCACAATCCCAGAACCCCCAGCTGCAGTTGTTAAGCAGTCACACAGATTGCTTAATGAATCCTCTATCCTAGATAAAGAACAGAAGGGTGCAGGCGCAGAGAAACAGGGAGAGAAGGATTTTACCATAGAGTTAAAATCCTTTTCTCTATCCACTCTGTATCTGCAGAACTTCCAGGAGCTAAAGTCTTTGTCTCTCCGTCTCTCAATGCCTGTTGTATGAAAAAGATTGCGAATGGTGATCACACAATCATTGGGTGCAACCAGTGATACACATGAATAGGTTGCCAGCACCCAGATTGTGATCACATGACTGCGGTGGAGACGAGCGATGTTTTACAATGGCTGGAAGTCTTTATTGGCCATAAAGCATCATTTCTGAACCATTAAAACTTCCAACAGTCATTAAATGAATGACACATTATACGTTGAGGAATGTCTGCTGGAGGGATGTGCCAGCAAAGCATACACTACAAGAAGAAAAAACAAAGTAGAGGAATGAGAATATTTATCATTTCACCTGGTCCTCTATTCATAAAATGCTTAAGAATATAAGGCTACCTTATTTCATGGTTACCTCATTCACTTTTGTAGATTCTGACATGGGTGTAGTGACAGCCATGGGAAAAGAAGACTTCTCTCTCAAGCATTTTATCGTCTCAAACATCTACAAACACAGATTTAATAGTTAAACACAAACTGCATGTAGCACATGTACCGTAATATTTCCAGTTTGCCCTACAAGAAATGAATGGAGATCCAAAGCATCTTCTGCTAGTAACCATTTCAATTTAGCCAATACTATTTCTTCTTATTACCTTTCTTCTGTAGTTGGATTGTAATCATCTTTAATTGTTTTACTCCACTTGGGATCTACAGAGATTCTTTTGCCTTATTTTATTTTATAGGGAAGGCTGTAAGTCAGGTCATACTACCCTCAAATCAATTCCTAATTGATTTATTCACTTGTAATCCTTACTTACCCGTAGTACCCAGATGATCATGTCTTTTTGTGATTCCAGTTGTTGAATTCCTTTCAGCTTTTCCAAAATCATAAGGATGTTCATTGCATTCAAAGCAGAGCTTCCCATTCCTTTATGAAGAGAAATGATTTTTTAAACTAAAACTTAATTAACTTGATTTAACTTTTTAATTAAATCAAATCAGCCACATACATTTATTCTCCTAAAGGAGTTGCATTTTCTTCTTTTACTAATAATGGTTAAACTGGTTGCTTTATTCAAATAGGAGAATATATTAATGTTTTTTTTATTTAGAAACCGCTTCTGGATTTTGTGCTTGTGATGAAAAAACTCCCCGAAACGTTGACTTTGGTTTTGCCAATTAGATAGATTTGTTGTTATAGAAATGGTTCGTATATACCAGTGATGGCTAACCTTTTTGCCATTGCGTGCCAAGAGGGGTGTGTGTGTGTGGGAAGTTCGCGTGTGCGTGCCCATACCCATAATTCTATGCGCCCCGCTCCATGCATGTGTGCGCAAGCCCCCCCGCTCCTGGCACGTGATAGCCCGGTAGGCCCGTTTTTCTTTCTCACCTGGCTCCAGATCCTCTCTATGCATCTAGGGAGAGCGAAAACAGCCTTCCCCACCCCCTCGGAGGCCCTCTGGAGGCCCGAAACAGCCCGTATCCCAACTTCTGGTTGGACAGGAAGTGACGTTTTTGGCTGTCCCCAGCCTCCAGAACCTCTCCCTTCATATTTTATACTTGGATAAAACAATAAAAGCCACAAAACGCTATCTGCATTGAGGTACAAAGAGCTTCCATCATTCCCAGACATGAAGGTCATGGCTGGATCTAAGATGACACTGATTTGGGGAAGATTCCATATACTGGAGTCATCTTACAAAAATAGACAAAAGCCAGGTCTCATATGGAAAATTAAAACTGATACTAGGGAACATCTGTATATGAAAATAAATTAAGATACTTCTGCTGACTGCTGGCTGGCTGCAATTTGGCCGTTCGAATCTCACCAGCTCAAGGTTGACTCAGCCTTCCAACCTTCCGAGGTCAGTAAAATGAGGGCCCAGATTGTTGGGGGCAATATGCTGACTCTGTAAACCACTTAGAGAAGGCTGTAAAGCACTATGAAGCGGTATATAAGTCTAAATGCTATTATTGTTGCTAATATAACGCTTATGCAATATATACATTCACTGTGGTGCCCAGTTATATTCATCTGCTGATACTCTGTGAATTAACACATTACTGCTAAATGTACATTTTCTTTTTCAAGGTGGCACACTTACTGGAAGCTTTATGATAGAAGTCAAAGGTCACTTCTTCCTCTGGAATCTCCTCCAACTGACGTTTCTCTTCAAGTAAACCCAAAGAAAGGAGGTGAAGGACCTATGTAGAGATAGGTAGGAAATTTAATCCTTCAGAGTAATGGAATATTCTCTAATAGCCAGGTAACTGCTCTAGGCAATCTTAGCCAGGACCATCTTTTAGGATGGAAATGAACACCAGCCTGCATTTGGATGGTGAGATACACTGCAATTAAACAAGTACCCAAAGCCAGCCTGTCACAATAGGACATGAAGGGATGTAGACTGGGCCATGGGAATGCAGAGGGAACAAGGTGTTAAGGGGGAGAGAGTTAGAAAAGATTAATCAATCCTGAGAAAGAAGGAAAGAGAAATTGAAAATTAACTCTTCATTATGTTTGGCATAGGGATGCGGTGGCTCAGTGGCTAAGACGTTGAGCTTGTCGATTGAAAGGTCGGCAGTTCAGCGGTTCAAATCCCTAATGCCGCGTAACAGGGTGAGCTCCCGTTATTTGCCCCAGCTTCTGCCAACATAGCAGTTCAAAAGCACGTAAAAAATGCAAGTAGAAAAATAGGGACCACCTTTGGTGGGAAGGTAACAGCGTTCCATGTGCTTTTGGTGTTTAGTCATGCCGGCCACATGACCATGGAGACGTCTTTGGACAGCGCTGGCTCTTCAGCTTTGAAACAGAGGTGAGTACTGCCCCCTAGAGTCGGGAACGACTAGCACATATGTGCGAGGGGGACCTTTCCCTTTCCCTATGTTTGGTATAAAGTGAGGTAGACAGAAGCTCTGACAAGTTGTTATTCTATCCCTTGATATTAAAGAACATTTCTGGATTCCATGCAGTGCTGGTATTTGACACCAGAAAGGTAAAATAAGCAAATGAACTGCCAAACATGGAAGTTTTTCAAAATGCTGCTGGGTTGCCTAGGTTCATGTAAATTTAAGATGTGTAAGAACACTGATGAAAAAGCACACAATCCTCTAATCCAAGCAATACCATACGAAGAGAAGGTTGGTAAAATTCTCTTGAGTAAATTATTGGCCTTCTGGTGTCTAATACTAAAACACTGCTCAACTATTTGGATGTCTACCATAGTACTAATGGAAACAGAGATAAAAGAGCCATATCTTTCAAGTATATGCATTAAAATTGAATATGCCTCCTTCTAACTGCTGATCAATATACATTTAAAAGTTCTGATTTTATAATTAAAAAATTGAAGATAGTCATGATCTCTTTCATTAATTATCCCTGATGTACAAATGAATAGGTTAATAGGGGAAATGGGGGAGGGGAAAGAGGAGATTTTTATAATTCAAAAAATGGAGAGTCATGATCTCTTTCATGAATTATCCCTGATATACAAATACGTTATTGTATGTACGCTGATAAAGCAGATATCAAGAATTGTTTTAAAATAAATAAAATGCTAAGGCAAATACAGGTATCCAAAAGCCCAGATGCTTACAGATATATGGAGTTAGGAATCATTTGAAATAGAGCATACAAATGAATTTGAAAAATATATACAGGAAATCCCAAAACGTTTTTAAGATAAAGATATTGCTAGAACATGGTCTCACTCTAACAAGCCAGGGCTGACAAACATACCATCTGTATCATAGCTTCTGTCCACATGTGATTTTCCAGCTCTAGTGCTCTTTGCAGGACAGTTCTAAGAATAAGCATCATGATATCACAGTTGAGAACATTCACCACATTTCTGAAAGCAGGACTGAATTCTGGAGGTGTAGGTGGTGGGAGTGCTACAAAAATGCAGACATATATTAGTGCATTACTGCCTACCCATCTTACGGTATTATGAATGAAAGAAGTTTAAGCTTTCAGATTTGGCTGAATCGATGGAACTAATATATAGCCAGGTATGAAATAGAAATTACTCTTATGAGAAGACAAAATCAGTTGCACATACTTTCTCTTATACAGTGTTTTGTGAGACATATGAACATTCCTAGATCTGGGGGCCTTTCAGTCAGTCACTCATGCCCTATCACATTGCACTTTGACTACTGCTGTGTTGTTATCTGCTTTGCCTGGGTGGGTGTGTGCGTGTACACTGGGCGTGTAATAATTTGCCTTGCCATGTCTCTTTTCTGTTCTTCATTTGGTCTTTCTTGTAAGCCACTTGAAGCTCTCATCGTATACTAGCTTCAGTACATTTACTTCATTGTCCTTCAGATATTCTTCCAATGCCATTTTATTTTCTTCAACTATCTGGTGCACTTCCAACATTCCATACCCATCTATGCTCCTGGATAAGTAGAATCTGTCAACATCGCTATGGATGAAGGACCTGATTCACTGTCATTATTTTTCTGGTCTTCCTATCCAGGGGTTTTAGTTCTGCTTAAATCCAGTCCATTATTCCAGCTGTGTATCTAATGACTGGAATTGCCCAGGTGTTATTTGCCTTGATGCTATTTCCTCTACTGAGTTTGGCCTTTAAGACCCTCTTCACACTCATTATGTATCCACTTCAACCTTCTTGACTTTAGTGCTTGAAACGGTCATCTTGAAGGATACCAAGGTATTTATAGTAATCTTCTTCATCCAGATTCTTGATTTTATTTTCATAGGGCATCTTGATTCCTTCAGTTTTCACTATTATTATTTGAAAGTAACTGTCCATTATTACTGCCAATCTCTTGCTGCTCCAATGCTTAGGTCAAAATGAAATAAATCTCTACTAAGCCGAATTCAGGTTACTTAATAGACACATCTATGCAATTTTTTCAGCAATAATAGGGGAATGGTTCACCACTGCTTTTTTTAGGGATATTTTTTTACTTTGTTTAGCCCAAAGCCCTGATAAATTTTTGGTGGCTTTCCATCTAGATATACTAATAGAACACAACACAACTTAGTTTTATTATATCAGCCAAGGTTGACTAAGTGCTAACATCCAGAGACCTTTTAAGAGGTTAGGCAAGAAATCTAACTTGCCAACTTTACAAATGCAAACTACAGTATGTGCTTGATTATTGAGCTATTATTTCTTCCACTGATCTAATCCCTGACAAATTTTAGAACTTGCTAAGCAAATTGGTGCTACTTACTATGGCACTGCCAAAGCTTTGTATTTAAAATGTATTAAGGCACCACAACATAAATTTAGGTTCAGAGCAATAATGATCAATTTATTATCACTCTGGACCACCACACAGAGTCCTTCTTTGAAGGAAATAGGTGGTTCAGAAATGTGATAGATAGATAGATAGATAGATAAGATAGATAGATAGTACAATATTTGTTTTTCTTTCTTTTTTCGTAGGTTTTATGTGTAATTCTCTTTAGCCAGGTTCTACCTACATGAAACCAAGATGTTATGCGGCCCTAGTTCAGTGAAATCCCAATTTACTAGTTTCTGGGCTTTTTTTCTTCTTCTGGCAGCTAGCAGACCTTTTGCTGCCCATTGGGAGACTAAGATAGCTCTATTTCTGCCTTATAAGGCTTCATCAGTTAGCCACACCCTTATCTCATGTATCCTCCCTGTAAAGGTACAATATTTGTTTTTCTTTCTTTTTCGTAGGTTTTATGTGTATTTCTCTTTAGCCAGGTTCTACCTACGTAGGTAGAACCTGTCTAAAGAGAAATATAGATAGATAGATATAAATAGGGAGGGAGACGGGGGGGGGGGGGGAGAGAGAGAGAGAGAGAGGGAGGGAGGGAGAGAGAGAGAAAGAGAGAGGTATGATAGAGATGATAGAGATAAAGAATCATCCAGATTTTATTGCATTTTGACTCTCATCAATCTTAGCTCTGCCAGGAGAACTGATTGGAGTTGTAGTCTAATCACATCTGTAAGGCCATTCCTTCTTTAGAGTAATTTATAGATATTTCTGGAAACTACCCTGTTTCCCCAAAAATAAGACATCTCCTTATAATAAGCCCAATCGGGCTTTTGAGTGCATGCGCTAAAATACGCCTCCCCCTGAAAATAAGCCCTCCCTGAAAATATTTAAATGTAGAGCTGGAAATCAGGTAAGATGGCAAGAGGAGCCCCATCTTGTTTCACGCACCCCAAAATAATAAGACCTCCCCGAAAATAAGGCCAAGCACTTATTTCAGGGTTCAAAAAGTATAAGACAAGGTCTTATTTTCGGGGAAAACATGGTAATAGGCTATCATTTTAGCCAGAACTCATCTGCTCTTACAATATATTAATCTTTGTTTATATTTTGCATACTTCTAAATAAATCCTTGCACAGTGAAACTACAGGACCAAAACAATGGCTTGGAATGCAGCATAATTAACAGAGGAATTATTTGAGGGACTATTCTCCTCGTTTATGTCTACCTGTCCAGTGGAAAAGGCATGTTCTGAGTCCTAAATGATACAGAACATCATTTGTCAGGGCTCAAAAAGATCACCTTCTCTGTTATGGTGTCTTTCGAACATCATCCTGTTAGAGATTACATTGGCTCCAATCCTGCTGGCTTTTTGTAAGGCCTTAAAGATGTGGTTCTGCCACTAGGCTTGGGAATCCAGATGTATGGTAGAGTCTGTATAGTGGCCATGAAAGTTGTTCCTGTTGGTTTTTGTATTGGAGTTACTAATTGTGTTTGATAGATTGTTTATGTTTTTATAGTGTGATTTGTGTGTACATGTGTATTCAATATAAACTATATTAATCGTTTTTTTAATTGTTACTCTGTTTTTAGCCCAAAGTCATGTATTTGAGATGGGCAGCTACATAGATGGAATAAATAAATAAAATACTTAAGGCTATTAATCATGTTGGTGATAGTGCTCATAATTCCTATCTAATGGGAATGCAAGCACTCCAATTTCAGCCTAATAGCTATACTTCAACATCTAATGAACTCACAAAACCTCCATGATCACTCCAAACTCAGCCAGAAACGGAGAAATCATAACATTTATATTACAAAATCATAAGGTCTATTGCTACAAAAGTAAACAAAGAATGAGATATAAAATTTTAAGCCTCCCAGTTTCTGGCTGATAGCAAATAATTCCGAATCAAGTGGTTTCATTAATTCCACATCATCACTAGAATGATAATTGCCAATTTCATTACACAGTAAATAGCTACATCAACTATCCCTCCATTTTATTTCATACTACTACTGTGCTTACCTTCATCTTTATTTTCTTGTACTCTTCTTTTCTTTTCCATATGTTCAGCCTGTAAAATGAATAACTTAATTTGCTTTTATATATCGACATGTAAATGATGTGAATCTACCAAAAGCACTTATGAACAACTGAGTCCAAAAAAGGGACTAGATTAGGGGTGTCAAACTCAAAGTCTGCAGGCCAAATCCAGTCCGCAATGTGATCAGATCCGGCCTGTGCGGTCATCCTGGAAACTCTAAGGGGCTGGCCCATGTTGCTTTGGCCTGGCCCATGCCATTCGGATGGGCAGATGTGCGCACAGGAGGTGGCGGGCACATGAGTACACAGCCCCAGCCCATGCCATCCTGGCAGGCATACGTGCACACAGAAGGCAGCAGGCTCATGCATGCCTGCTGGGATGTTGTGGGTCAGGCCTGTGAGCACAGGAGGCGTTGGGCCAGCGTCACCTCGGGTCAGCCCACCCCATCTCAGAGTGGATGCCACCAGGTTGCAGATAAGCGCAGTGCCCGCATCTCCGGCGTTACAGATGTGTGTGTGTGTGTGTGTGTGTGTGAGAGAGAGAGTGCGCGTATGGGGGGAAGCTGTCCGGTAGCAGGGGCTCAAATCGACACCCCTAGACTAAAGAAGCTGTAGGACATGCCAAAAATATAAACTTACAACAAGAAAAATAATACAAATTGCTGCCTTCCTATTTTTACAAATTTAACATTTTCCTTGGAAGCCATGGCATTTGTTATTTATACATCTAAGCTGGGGATAAAAGGCAAAAATTAGGACCAATGCAATTAAATTGTTGAATTTCAGTAATAAGGTCAAGGCTTGTGGCACTATAAAAGAATCAAGGAGACAGGTGTCACATGCGGGCCACCTATGTTTCCCACCACTGATGAGCTAAAGAAAATCTTAAAACCGAAATTGTAGACAGTATATTGTTTTTGCTATTCACTTTGACTATTTAGGAAAAAATCTGAAAAATCCCTGGAAAATTCCTTTTATATAATATTATATTCTAATATATTTAAAACTGTCCTTGTATTATCTTTAATTTGCCTCATTGGAAGAAAGCCATTCTGATCGGAGTGGATAATTCAATTCAATATTTTTTTCATCCTTCCTGCCATAATGGTCATAAAGATCTTGTAGTCAGTATTCAAAAGAGAAATTGGTCTATAGTTTTGAATTCTATGGCAATTATTATGAACCACAAGAAGTCATTTTGGATATGGTAATATAGAAAAACTATAACTAAGCAAACAAATAAAATATGATTTTCAGTGATAAAACGTATCTTTTATTTCACAATGATTTTAATTAGCATTCTTCCTTCTTTGCCTCTTGCTTAACAAACCAACTTAAGTTGTAAAAGAAATCCATGTCAATGTCCTAACTTCATATTTCCATGAAATGCTTTCTTACCTTATTGTGCTGAGTCTTGGTATAATGGTAAAAAAATACATTGTACTCCTTGAGGCATTCTTCCTTCAATTCATAAACTCCATGGCTTGACACACCAGGTTTTCTTTAGTTAAATAAAAAAATTTATTTTCAATCATATTGCCATTATTTAACAATTACTTATAATTTTAAAAAGTATTCATTTAAAAAGAGCACTTACTTGAATAAGGCCACTTTGTGAATCACCTTCTCCAAACCAGTCTCATTGTTTTCCTGTTAAGACATGCACCACGCAAAATGTTGTTAGCAAAATGTGGGGGATGAAAATAGTAAATTTAAAACAAATCAAGAGAGCGGCACATCCAAATTACAACCATTTGTGTTGAGAAGCAAACTAGATTCTCATCAGGCTTACATATTGTATTGGCTGATGAATCATGCGATTATGTTTTCTGATACTTCTCTCTCTTCACAATAATCCCCTTCTAGTTCCTATCAAGGAAACAATACACATGAAATAGGCTGAGAGGGAATCCTGAAATGCAGAGAGGGTTTTTTTTTGTATATGGATAATTATCAGTTAACAATGGCAATTGGGACCAGAATTGCTACTGCTAAGTAAATAGCAATATTGGTTCTAATTGGTTCTAAATAGCAATAGCATTTAGACTTATATACCGCTTCACAGTGTTTTACAGCCTTCTCTAAGTGGTTTACAGAGTCAGCATATTGCCCCCAACAGTCTGGATCCTCATTTTACCGACCTCAAAAGGATGGAAGGCTGAATCAACCTTGAGCCAGTCAGGATTGAACCCTTGGCAGTCAGCAGAATTAACCTGCAATATTGCATTCTAACCACTGTGTTACCGCATTTCCACTGCACAACCATGGTAAAGCACAACATCATGTGCCCATGCTGTTTAGAATTGGCAATTCCAACATTCCCAGTTGCTGTTTTAAAGCAAATCACCGAGGGTTGTTAATGTCAGAGGTAGCAAATGGTGACCACGTGATCGTAGGATTCTACAACGCTGTAACTGCAAACTGCAAGCTTGTCAACTCTACCTAAGGTTGTTTTGGCAGAGATATATGTATCTAGCCTATAGACGGAATATATTTTTGATTATCTTTGATGATTAAATGGTGGCTTGGCAATTTCAAGAGTGCAGCATTTGTTGATTGGGCTATAGCCGTTTTGCCTGTCAAACATGCTGGGATAAAGAGAATCAAGAGATTCTACTGGATTCAGAACAGAACACAGAGGACCTTGTCTTCCTCATGCTGGATGGTAGATTTTGATTTTCTTCTGAATGGGGATTGAGGATGGATTTGGATGTGGAATATGAGTGTGGTATTTTGCAACTAGAGATAGTCCTCATTATGCGGTCACATTTGGAACCAGCAATTGTTAAGTGAGCAGTGAAACACTCCAATTTTACAAGCGTATTTCAGTTTCCTTTGCTGTACAGACCTGCTAAAGTCTAAGACCCCTAAAGTTATTTTTTCATCACCATCACAACCGCTAATGGATACTAAACAAGGCAGACACTAAAGTCAGAATAATATTGTACTAAAGCCAGAATAATATTATGGTAAGAATATATAAGAAAGGAAACAAATCATTCACTCTAAGGAAAAAGGATACTGTACTTGAAGAAATAATTATACGTTTTCTGCTTTTTGATGAAAAAACCTTCTCTGGATATTATTCCATATAGGTCAGTGTTTCTCTGGGAGTTGAAGTCTACCCATCTTCAAGCTACCAAGGTTGAGAAACATTGATATAGGTGGTCCCCATTTAGCAACACAATTGGGATGGGCAACACTGTGTTCTGCCCCAGCTACGGACCCCAAAGAACGCAGCACACACAAAGTCTGTGCAAACCTTAGTTTACTAAATTAAATCAGACTTTTTCAAATAAAGGCTATTAGTTAACTTTCTTAACAGCCTACAAGAATCCAGAGAATAAATAATCGTAATCTTACTATAGTTGGCAGAAAGCCCAGAAGCAATTTGCAGGAAATTGATAAGAGAACTAAAATCAGGACGTGAAGGAGACTGAACGAAGTTGTTCCCTGCAAATTGCTTCAGTCCTTCCTTAAATAGGCTAAGGGAGTGGCCAATTAGCCCCAAGCCTTACTCTCGAGGAGACCTCCTTCTGAGGAGCCACTCCTGCCTTTTGGCAGTTCTGCACGCCCGTGCATTGAGAAGAGGCTCCTCCTCTTCTTCCTCTTCACTTATGGGAGCTTCTGGAGGTTCTGAAGGCCCTGGCTGAATCCCTGCCCCTGGCACCACATCTTCTCTAGCCTCCTCATTGTCTGACTCAAGTGCCAGCTGCACAGGCTGCTGGCGCAGCACACCAGCCTCCTTGCTGTTGGAATCAGCTACTAGCTGCACAGGCTGCTGATGGGCCACAACACACTGTCACTATGTGCCGTGGTCACTAAATGGAAAATCATGTAGCTTTGGCAGACTTACATCACTTCCCACGTGGTTTTTAAATGAGTCACTGTGATCATTAAATGAGTTGTCATGTGACTATAACTTTACTCCCATGTTCTTTATTAACTCTGCTTGTTGCTAGCTAGTTGGAAAGCAAAGAAATGGTGAGCACATGGCTGGCCTATTGCCAGTCATAAATACTTGCTGATAAAGAAGCACTCAATTGTGATCACATGACCGTGGGATGATGCCGTTGCTGTGAATTCAAGTATTGGTCACAAAGCTGGTTTGTTTTACAAAGTTGTAACTTTAAACAGTTGCTATACGAGGCACTTGGTAAATGAGGACTGCCTATACCTATAAGTGAGAATGATTCCACTGAGAGAAAATAACCTACATCTACAAGTATTCATGCTAATTCATGTCTCTGGCAGGATGCTACAAACGCAGCAACAATTCAAGAATACCACAGAGCAAAAATAAAGTGATAAAATTCTTTGATTCTAAAATAAAATCAAACTTCTTTTGAAATTGTCACAAATAAATCATAGTCAATCATAACCAAGTCTACTTTTCTTCACGCGGCCTCCATGTTGCAAAATTACATGTAAAAACAGCAGTGGTACACACATGTACCCGTGAAACTCTGCGTGAATATGATCCCAATTGGTGTCCCTTCTTTGAAAAGAGCTAATTTATTATTACTGCTGCTCTTTATCATTTTGATTTCTATTATTGCTTTTATGTCAATGTATTACAGCCCCACCAAAGCCTTTTGAACTGGACAGGCTATAAAATCTGTAAAATGAAGATGCGCATGTAAAATGTGCACAGAGTACAGGCAGACAGCTGGGCCTCACCGTAATAATCACTAAAAAACAAAAGATTTGAGCAGGCATCTTTAAACAACTGTCAAAAGAAAAGTAAATGATAGGCCTTATTGACTTAATTGGGACTGGATCACACAGCACTGACAGCCACTGTCTTTGTTCAGAGAGCTGCCACCTGCACCACTGCCCTGCCTCCTCTACATACTCTTCCCAGCCAGTTCCTTTCAGTAGACAAGGCTTTGCCAAGCCTCTCATGTGTGTCTCAGGGCTGGGCCCTCACTCAATACTTGGATCTGAGGCCAGCAGGAAGAAGACGACAGTAAAGGTCAGCTAGGGGCAGAAGAGGTAGGCAGAGGAGTGCAGGGCAGTCAAAAGGACAGAGAGGGGGGGGGGGAGAGTTGAAACACACTGTGGTTGTAAATGTTGGCCAATTGCCAACCACCATAATTTTGCCACCATAACTATGAGGACTGGTGGTAACTACCATTTGTTCCACACTGTTATAACTTTGAGCGGTCACTGAATGAATGGTCGATAGGCAAGGACTGCCTTGTTTATAGAATATATAGGAGAGGCAAAGAAAAGAAATTACTCACATCTTTAGGCAAAGATTTTGCAATAGCACTATGTGCCATTGGCTCAATACACAGCAGATGGATAATTTCTCGCATTGTCACATAATCTTTTGTCACATTACTTACTCCTGGGACATATCTTTCTCCTAATAAAGAACACAAAAAAAATATCCAAGGGATTACTACAAATACACAGACAAAAAATAGTGGAGTGCATTCATATATTGAAGGAATCATGCTGTAAGACCAAGAATAGAGGAAAAGTTTTTCACAACTGGCATAAAATGTTCCAAAACTTTGAACAAATCATAACAAGTTCTGGAATATAACAGAGAGAAGCTATCTTGCATCTTGCTATTTTTCGTGCAAAAAATCTGTCACCTAGTGGTTTTTCTTTTCTTTTGTCAGTTGACCCTTTTTTTCTTCTGTAATAATCTCATGAAAGGAAAGGCTGGTTCTTTATATAAGTGCAGTTCTCCAAACTAGTTGTGAATACAGCGTTTCACAATATGTACAATGTGCCAGATAAGCCCTTAATTAGAGTCAATTAACCATACATTGATAATGTCAGGCACACTTAATAATATTGCTAAATCAATGGTCTAGATAATGATATTGTGCCACAGTACTTGGTCAATAGTAATTGTGATTTCAAATACTGAACCTAAATTTTAGTGATGCGCAGCTGTTCAATAGGCTTAATAAGATTATTTTTTTCTATTTTCAATCACACTTTTTTTATACATAGCAAAAACGATCCCCCCCAAAAAATATAGGTAGTCCTCAACTTACGACCACAATTGAGCCCAGAATTTATGTTGCTAAGTGAGAAATTTGTTAGGTGAATTTTGTCCCATCTTACAACTTTTCTTGCCACATTTGTTAAGTGAATCACTGCAGTTGTTAAATTAGCAACACGATTGTTAAGCAACTCTGGCTTTCCCATCGACTTTTGCTTGTCAGAAGATCACAAAAGGTGATCACATGACCCTGGGGACACTGAAACTGTCATAAATATGAACCAGTTGTCAAGCATTTTTTTTAAAAAAATTGATTTATATGCCGCCCTTCTCCGGAGACTCAGAGCGGCTTACAAGGCGTTAAGCAATAGCCTTCATACTTTTGTATATTTATACAAAGTCATCTTATTGCCCCACAATCTGGGTCCTCATTTTACATACCTTAGAAAGGATGGAAGGCTGAGTCAACCTCGAGCCTGGTGAGATTTGAACTTGCAGTAATTGCAGGCAGCTGAATGTTAATTACATACAATTAGTCTGCCACGCCACCAGGCTCCTATGATTTGTACATAAATCATATACAATGACCATTGTATGTGATTTACATACGTGACCATTGGGGATGCTGCAAAGGTTGTAAGTGTGAAAAATGGTCATAAGTCACTTTTTTCAGTGCCGCTGTAATTTTGAATGGTTACTAAATGAATTGTGGTAAGTCGAGGACTAGCTGTATCCCCATCTTTTCTAAAAACTTTCTTACCTACAACATAGATGAGTACTTGAAGCATTTCCTCTATCAATGTGTTACATTTTTTATTGAAATCCTGTAAGATTAAAACAAATCGCATTCTTGAAACATGATTAACTGAAATAATGTAGAACTATTTATAGATTACTCATCAAACAAATTCAAATTTTGAATTTCATGTCATCTAATTATGTTGCAAGCTGCAGCAGGAGACCTTGAGGGCGGAGGCAGTGTGTGTTTGTGTGTCAACCAAAAAGTGTGTTTTGAATATGAAATAAATACATAGATTAGTGTTCTAAAGTATATCCCATGCATTTTGGTAGAAAAATATCATGTTTGGTCTATTCCAGATGTGGCAAACAAACATGGTACACATGACGTTTGTATGGATTACTATATAATTTGGTTTTCAACAATAAAATGAACATAATAGTCTGTTTACCTGGTGTTTAGTTGGCACTGTCTTCTTGAAGGCATTAAGCAGTTCATACCGTTTGAGGATAAGCAAAAGAAAACTATTTGGATCCATAAATGCTGCCCCAATCTATGAGATATAAATATTATAAACAATTCTAAAAAAATAAGAAAATAACTGATATACAAGAAGCAGTTACTTACAAGATTAAAGATATAGTCACCTGCAAGAGAATTATGTCCTTATCATACATTTCTTCTCTACATTTAACATCCTGATAATAAAACATCTGAAAGAAAAAAAAGTTGAATACATTTTCATGCATAGAATTGAGCTTTTGTTTTTATAAACATAGAATTAGAATTTCAGTTAAAAAATGTCCACAATAATTACAATACAAATTCTCTAGCACCTGAAATTGGACAAAAGGAAGCTGGTTTCAAGACAAGAGTTAGAGTCAGTTATCTCCAGAAAACGATCTCTATCTATTCTCTCACAATCTGTGCCAAATAATATCTCCCACTTTCTCAGTGAATAGCTTCTTATGAGGAAATGTTTGGAAACCAACCCACAAACTCGAAGAATGAACCTTCACCCTCATAGTTTTTTGTATTGCAGAAAGATTAGAAGACAGCTTGATTACAGGTCATCCTCAACTTATGACTTATATTTGTAAAAACAAATACATTCATGCTCATTTGGAGAATACCTGGCTGATTAGAGACAGTCCATTCCTTTTCCACATTTCTGCAGCAACTTGAGCAACCAATGCTAGGCAACGCAAAGGATATTCTACCAACAGCTGCACTTGGAATTCTTTCTAAAAATAATGCAGAAAATATTATTTTAAAAACAATTATAATTTGCATAATTAATCATAGACAGCTGCTAAACTACTGCAAACCAATAACCTTCCTGTCTGAAGATGACTTGTGGATTGGAAAATTACCTCAAAAATAGCTGAAGATTATTTTCCCTTCCCCCAAACTCAACAGGATTAGATAACACAACCACATGCCCCTCAGGCCTCTCAGATTTTCCTAGCTTTTTGATCACAACAGTAGTTGTTAACTACTGGTCTTTTGTAACAAAAATGCACAATAAACATCGGGCTGCTGTTTCTTGGCCTTTAGTTACAATTACAATTTGGTTACAAAAATTACAATTTTGCATGCCACAAATCATTGTTTTGTTTGCAATGCTATTTAAAATTTAAATGAAACGATACATAATGTCATCAGTGAATTTAGTTGTCATCAATGTACTTATTCACCCCCTTCAATAGATACTATTTACCACCTATGTCTAGGGCCAGTTAGCTGCCTATTAGTTCCTTAACCATAACGCATGGATTACATTGTCTTACAATGTAGGATAATTTGAAGACTGGACCTCTACTTTGTAACTCTAGTTAAAACAGCCTATGAACCCAGTGTGGAATGCAGAATTAGTCCTTTATTAATAGCTCATTACTATTCTATATTTTTTTAGCATTTTTCCTTCAAATAACTCATAGCAGAGCATACTCTACTTCGTCCTTCAACTGTATCCAATCGTATTACTAGAACAAAGAAGAGTAAAAGTCAGTGATTGGCTGCAATAAGTTTTATATCTAGATAGTGAATTTAAATATGAACAAAAAGATCTAGCACACTAACCACACCATCTGACTGAACTGCAAAAGATACTTACCGATGGAAAAAACTCTTGGAGTCTTGAAATTATTCCAGTTTTGCTCAGCTGTATATGCAGACCTAGAAAAGACATTACCAGAGATTTTACTTTTGATTAAGGGGGAGATAAAAGACCTATTGGTTATCACTGTGCATTTCAAAATTACTTATATGCAAGGTTTTTCATATCAAACATACATTTGCCAGCAAGTGATTAAGTATGTGGCACCAATTAAGAAGAAAAACATTTTAAAGGCTACATCTAGGGGAATATTAAAATGTTAATAATAAAATTGTGAACATATATAAGGATATATATGATACACACACACACACACACAGATGGATAGATTAAAGGAGAGAAATATTTCCCCCCCACAAAATACACACTTAATGAATTTTTATTATTTGGCATTTAAGCTCTATTAATCGCATTTATAGGGGTCAAGCAGCCAATAATATACATGATAACAAATATACTTAAATATAACCTACACTTGAGAAATCCAAAGCCTCATTTTTATCAAATCTGACCAGACTTTAAAAGGGAAAATCATTTGTCAGCAATTATTAACCAACAGGCACTTACCAGCTAGCATCCTAGACAATGGGAGATGAATGCTCACAGGATCCATCGATACCTTGAACCGTTTGCATTCCAAAGTCTGGCCACATAAATTGATCACTGCTTTGTCCCGTGAATAATTACTGCCAGAGTTGTTACATCTCATTACTGCTGCATGGCACTCCTTATAAGCTGTAATCAAGAGCTCTTCCTGGAAATTGCATTATTTTTACAATAATAGTTAATGGTATGTAGCACTGAATTTATGGTATAATCATAATAGCTGTGTTTCTGCAAACAAATTTGGCAGGTATGTATATAAGTGATTAAAAGCAAAATCATAGAGTATTCAATTTTAACAAAACTCTACTTGCCCTATACTTGCTATTTTTTTTAGTGAAAAGCAAATATTTCAGAGAATTCTAGCAAAAAAGCAACACTTTGTACCAATATTTTTTAAATTTTGGTTTTAAATGAAAATATCTATTTAACTATACTCTGAGAAATGCAGAGTTTTATGATCTATTATTGTTGAATGTATCAATAAAAAATAGTTGCATTTTCTATAGATTCGTGCAGATAGTCCTTGACTTACAATCACAATTGAGCCAAAAATCTCTGTTGCTAAGTGAGATGTGGAGTTTTGCGCCCTTTTATGATTTTTCTTGCCATAGTTGTTAAGCGAATCACAGCAGTTTGTGTTAGTAACCTGGTTGTTAAGTGAATCTGGCTTCCCCACTGACTTTGCTTGTCAGGAGGTCGCAAAAGGGGATCACATGACCTTAGGACACAAGTAAGAACCGGTTGCCAAGCATCTGAATTCTGATCACATGATCATGGGGATGCTGCAAAGGCTGTAACTGTGAAAAACAGGTCACTTTTATCAAGGCCTTTGTAACTTTGAACAGTCACTAAATGAACTGTTGTAAGTTGAGAACTACCTGTAATGGCTTTAAGAAATGCCATTCCAAAAAATAAGGAACATTTAAAAATTTATAAATGGCTTGTTTTAACCTACAACAAGCTACCAAAATCAGAACCTACGTGTAAAATAACAGTCTTGTAGTAAAGAAAGGCTTTTCTTTTTCCTAAGTAACAATAACTCAAGGGGCCTTTCAAAGTTAACTGCTTTTAATATTTCAATTAAAGATTTCATTTTTAAGAATTCCCAAGGGGAAAAAATGAGTTACAGTAAATCAGTCACGTTGATCAAGCTTAGGGAGAGGAGTCTGCTAATAAGAAACTCCAATTATTCACATCACTGCAAGTCTTTTCTACTACCGTGTTTCCCCGATAATAAGGCCCCATCTTATACTTTTTTGAACCCTGAAATAAGCACTTGGCTTTATTGCCATGCACTCAAAAGCCCGATTGGGCTATCAGGGGATGTCTTATTTTGGGAAAAACAGAGTATGCAGCTTACATCACAGGCACACCACTCCTGAAACATCAAGAGAATGTTCTTCAACTGCATCTGGATTGTAATGGCTGCTTCCCAGTCAGGATCCACCTCAATATGCTGCCCAACTTGTCGCTTTATTTCCTCCATTCCCTGTAACAAACCAAGATCCAGACAACTCAAGTCAAAATTACTCAGACCGTAAGACCATTCAGACCATAAGCTTAAATAAATAGATATGGAAGTATCCATTGAATTGAGGAAATTTTTTATTTTGAATAAAATGTGACAATGCAATAGGGCATACTTGCGAAAATCTTTGGAATTCATTATACTGAAAAAAGTTAATTTATAGTAACTTAATAGAAGCAGAGTTCCTTAGAATAATTTAGGAGCCGCAGTGGCACAGTGGTTAGAATGCAGTACTGCAGGCTATTTCAGCTGATCACCGGCTGCCAGCAGTTTGGCAGTTCGGGTCTCACTGGCTCCAGATTGATTCAGCTTTCCATCCTTCCGAGGTCGGTTAAGTGAGGGCCCAGATTGTTGGGGGCAATATGCTGACTCTGTAAACCGCTTAGAGAGGGCTGTAAAGCAGTGTGAAGCGGTATATAAGTCTAAGTGCTATTGCTATTAAATCATATAAATGCAAACTAATAACAGAATACAGCTACACTGAAGTATACTATTAGCCACTATACTAATTATCATTTGAGTGTAATAAAAAGTACAGATTATATACTATACCTGCATACAAGTCAGAATCTTCAGAAAAGATTTGAACCCTTCCAAAAATTGTTGTCGCAATTTATCTGTCCACACAGTAGGCTTACTGATTAAGATATACCTATTGTAAGAAATAAACATTTTAAAAAAAATGTAGCATAGTTTCATAGCATGAAATTTGCAGAGCTTACTGATACTAATTTTGAGATAACTATTATCCTGGGAGATCTGAAACATGGCACAAGATAGAAAAGACTTTCTTTAAATGGAGACATTACTTTATTTACAATATACAGGAAAGGACTATGATTTTATGGTGACAATGACAGCAAGATAAATATTCTTCTCCACTGTCTATGGAGATTCTCAGTCATCCAGGTCATAGTTGTCCCAAAGATGCTTTTTTTTTCCTTTTCCCAAGAGGCAACTGGGCTTTCTGGTTTTTCTTTGAAGATGTTTCGCTTCTCATCCAAGAAACTTCTTCAGCTTCTTCAGAGCTGAAGAAGCTTCTTGCAGCAAGATGGACATTTCGATTCTCATCATGGATAAATGGCTACAAAAGTTGATGGGAGTTAGCAGAGATGGCTAAATTGACCATTTTGATCACAGAAAAGAATATAAATACTTTTGTTTCTACTTGGAAACCGCCTCTGGACTTTGTGCTTGAGGTGGAAAAAAATGAAATTTTGATTTTGGGTTTTATTGATTATATATATATAAAGTTTATTGTCATTGTATGTATATACACAGTATACCCGTACAACGAAATTCACATAACACCAAGAGACCAAGCCCAACACACATTAGATGGTTAGATTGTTGCTATAGAAATGGCTAGTTTATACTATTTGTTGTTAGTTGCGAAGTCGTATCCGACCCATCGTGACCCCATGGACAACATTCTTCCAGGTTTTCCTGTCCTCTACCATCCTCTGAAGTCCATTTAAGCTCACGCCGACTGCTTCAGTGACTCCATCCAGCCACCTCGTTCTCTGTTGTCCCCTTCTTCTTTTGCCCTCAATCTTTCCCAGCATTAGGTTCTTTTCTAGTGAGTCCTTCCTTTTCATTAGGTGGCCAAAGTATTTGAGTTTCATCTTCAGGATCTGGCCTTCTAAAGAGCAGTCAGGATTGATCTCCTCTAGGACTGACTGGTTTGATCGCCCTGCAGTCCAAGGGACTCATAGGAGTCTTCTCCAGCACCATAGTTCAAAGGCCTCAATTCTTCGGCACTCAGCCTTTCTTATGGTCCAACTTTCAGTTTATACTATTATGGAAAAGTAAAAAGTTGAGGTTCAATGTTAATGTCTTATTCAACAGCAACAGAGGGAGTCGAAAGTCGCCTTTTTTTTCCTTTCCCCCCCGTCTTCCACACTTCCCCTCTCCTCTGTTTCCTACTATTTGCTGTTGTGTTTTTGTATTTTATATTATAAACTAATAAAAATAACAGTTCAGAGCTGGAAAAGCTTCTTGGATGAGAAGCAAAATGTCTTCAAAGAAAAACCGGAAAGTCCAGGAAAAGAACACTTTCAGGATTCTTCTCCACTGCCACTTCACTATTTCAATGACACTGCCGGAATAATTTAATATATTTATTATTTTATTGAACGTGGTTATAAATCTTAGAAAGTGCCAGATTCAAGATACTATTCAGTTTAAGCATAGTACACATTGTTAAGATTTGCCTAACATTATAGCTGTTCATCTGAAATTTGAACTATAATGTTTATCCAGCCAATCCTGCAAGCATTGCCGGTATTCCAAGTGCTAGTTTCTGTACATCTAATTTATTCATCTATATGTGAAATCAAGTGTAGAGGAATACCAATGTTTTAAACAAGCAGACAAGAATCCAGAAAGGTATTTGCAAGATGAAGTATTTTTATGCTTTAATAGGAAAACGTACTTAAGATCATATATAACTGCATATACTCGGCCCAATTTCTCTTGGCTGTAACCCTGGAAATTGAATTTGCCATTTTTATCCAAATATTTTGGTAGTTCTTCTAGAAGGGTCTCTGTTATGACTGTGATGACATTTTGCTCTTCAATGAGATGGCGAGCCTGAAAAGGAAAATGTATTCAAAATTTAAAATACATATCACATCCTATTCGCATAAGAACAAAATAGAAAAAAGGAAGATAGCATAACGACCTGTCTCTATTCATCCTAGTCATGCCTTTTGAATACAGGTAGTCCTCGACCTTGAGTCAAAAATTTCTGTTGTTAAATGAGATACTTGTTAAGTGACTTTTGTCCCACTTTATGACCTTTCTTGCCACAGTTGTTAAGTGAATCACATTGATAGGTTCATAACCTGGTTGTTAAGCTTCCCTATTCACTTTGCTTGTCAGAAGGTCAGAAAAGGTGATTGCATGACTTTGGGACACAGCAATGGGCATAAATATGAACCAGTTTGCCAAGCATCTGAATTTTGATCACATGAACATGGGGATGCTGCAAAGGTCATAATTGTGAAAAATAGTCGTAAGTCACATTTGTAACTTTGAACTGTCACCAAATGAACTGTTGTAACTTGAGGACTACCTGTAGAATGGTGAACCTTAGCTGCATTCCTTTCAGTCATTTTTTTTTACTATACCTAATAAAAAGTAAACTTCCATACAAGATAAAGCCATCTCTCTCATAAGACCTCTTTGTGTATTATGGTATCTAGAGAGTTCACCATGTGAGTGCTCCTGATATCGCTTTCCTGCCCACATCACTGGAGTAACATCTTTCTTCTGGAAATGTTCATTTATTGAATGTGAATATCAACTGAAGGCAGGGGTGATTCTAAAATTTTTTACTACCGGTTCTGTGGGCATGGCTTATTTTGTGGGCATTGTTTGATGGTCATGGGACAAACAATTATTTAGGATTTAGCAGAGGTACTAGTCTACCAGGCTTTTAACTGCTTGCAGAGCCATACCGGTCTACCCATTTGTTCTTGAAGCATACCGGTCTACCCATTTGTTTTTGGAGCGCACGGGTCTACCCATTTGTTTTTGGAGTGCACTGGTCTACCACCACACTACCTTTTACCGCTGATCAGCTGTAGGGCCCTTTGAAGCGCTGCGGCAAGAGGTTAAACAGTTTTTTGCTGCTCTGCCATGACCCACAGCCTCGGAAACCGCTTTCAGGCAGCTTGGCCTCAATTGCCAATCTACCACCACCAAGCAGTTTACAAGGAGCGGGTCAGTTCTAGCTGATCAGTTGGGAGGCTTCTTGGCTTCTCAATTTAAAGCTAAGGTGTTTTGTTTTTTTTTTTCTTCTCTTCTTTGTCAAGTGAGCCCTGATTTTTTCCTTCTATCTGATCAGCTGGGCCTCGGGAGGCAGCGAATAGGTTGAGGCGGGGCCAGGCAGAGGTGGTATTTACCGGTTCTCCAAACTACTCAAAATTTCCACTACCGGTTCGCAAGAACTGGGGAGAACCGGTAGCAACCCACCACTGACTGAAGGAAAGCCAATGTGTATACAACTGTATGTATGTTGGCTTCCATGAAAGCTAGGACTCTAAACCTGGTGCATGAATATTTGTAGGAAAATGATCAGGGGTGAAATCCAGCAGATTTTGACAGGTTCTGGAGAACCGGTAGCAGAAATTTTGAGTAGTTCAGAGAACCAACAAATACCACCTCTGGCTGGCCCCAGAGTGGGGTAGGAATGGAGATTTTGCAATATCCTTCTCCCAGGAGTGGGGAGAGAATGGGGATTTTGCAGTAGCCTTCTCCTGGAGTGGAGTAGGAATGGAGATTTTGCAGTATCCTTCCCCTGCCATGCCCACCAAGCCACACCACGCCCACTGAGCCACGCCCACAGAACCGGTAGTAAACAAATTTGGATTTCACCACTGAAAATGATACATTCACAAAACGTATGCTCCAGATTTCATAATACATAGAGGGACTATGAAGAAGAGGAAATTTTAGCTAGTTTAAAGCCTGCTATATGTCTAAGTATATGCTTGGCCCTCTTTTTATCCTTGTCTTAGAAAAAAACATGCCATTTATGACCACAGAAGGGAAAAATACTTCTGCTAAAGTTTAGGGGAATAATAGTATACATACCAATGTTGGTACAGTGAATATCTGAACTGAAAGTGCTGTCACAGAAAACTGCCTTTCATGATCATCACTGATATATTCTCTCTGCAAAGCTTTGTAATGCTGTGAAAACACAAATACAAAGAAAGTACTGTTTACTGACCGGATTATGATATGTAAGCAATCTGAAGAATAGAAATTTGACAAATAAAATATCTACTTCCTCTCAGGAAGATTTACTTCACCAAAGCATGAAACTATGGTTAATAGCATTTGGGAAAATGGGAGACATCTGGAGAGCAAAATGGATGAGAATCTAGGATGGAAATTAATTTTGATTAAATTTTATTTAAATTTATTTTTAAAGTTCCATTTAATTAATAGGATTAATATAATTCAACCCACATAGTTAGTCACTTTCTCATGCTTTCATTTTAAAAATTAAGATAAAGCAGCAGATAAGATTAAAATAAGCAGCATAATAGATTTGTGATCCGCACCAAGGCACGTAAGACCACACATGCTTCTTGGAGTTATGGTTGTGCACCACTGCCTTATAACTTGTTACAGAATACAACAATGATTAAAGTATTTATTTTTATACTACAGCTCTTTTTACCAATGAGGTAACAATTTAAATATGAACTTTTTTTTTACTATCTCCAAGTAAAGATAATACATTAGATAAATTACCTTAACAAATTCCGTAGCAAAATGTTTTTTATACTCCATTTCCATAAAAAAAGTACTGAAGATTAATTCATGAAAGATCTTTCTTGCTCCTGGAAAAATGCATAATATTTTTTTCACTCAAAAACATTTCATTACAAATTAATAGATCTTTAATAAGTGCAATGCTTATATAAAAATGGAAAACCTATTTAAGAGAAAATGCTAAATTGCTATTAAAACATGAATCATCCCAGTAAGTAACCTTAGCTAAAAGGATATCACCCTTTTTAGAAACTAAATAAAATATCTACCAAATCTGTTTTAAGCGTAATAGTGGCATATTCATGAAAGTTTTGTTCTGCTGGCATTTAAACCTATGTAAGTGGAGAAACCAAATCCTTAAAGAATAGATCAAACTACTTTAGAAGGGGCAACCTATCAGGCAGATGTGGTTGAAATACCCCCCCCCCCAAAAAAAACCAGGAAGAAGGAGAATGAGTGAAAGCCTCAGAAATACCTGTAAGAGACAAGAAGTAGCAGTAGGACAGCAAAGGAAAAACTAGCAATGCCTAGTTGAGTAACCTATAATGATCTTGTGAGTAGAAGAAACCCTGAACTGGGGAGGCAGTCCTGAAGACCAGCAGGGAGGCTGCTCAAGAAAACTGAGGGAAGATGGACACCACCCAAGTATAACTGCAGATTATGTCAAGGAAAGTCTCATGGAGTGAGATCTGATAAAGGCCATGGAGCAGCAAAAGGCTCAATGCCTCAAGCTATATCCAATAGACAATGAAACAGCAGGAATGAAAGAGGAACAGAAGAAGAGCTAATATTTACTTCTTTCTGCTCCTCTCCCCACAACAAGGAGCCAGCAACCTTCCCACTGTGCACACAACTGAAAGAAGAAAGAACACAAGGGAGTATCTAGTATCTAGACAGCTTAGCGCCACAGCCAAAAGACAAGGCTTGAGGTTGCCAAGACTCCAAGCTGTGACCAAGAGTAGGAGAGAGAAGGCAGAATATCATATCAAGAGAACCTAAGAGGAAGGGTCTGGTTTGACAATAGTGGAACAGAGAAAGATGTTTAAGGATCAAGAAAAGCTTATGTGGAGGTGAAAAAGAATGAACTGGTAAGCTAAGGAGGTTATTAAGTTGTTGCCAGATACAAATGAAATAATAGTATACCATTACAGAAATACAAAGTAAAGAAAAGATAAATGTGAAGTGATGGGGAATTTTACAGCTAACCGGGGCTATTGAGAGCAAAGAATGAAATAGAAACCAGAAGTATAGCAAAAATGCAAAAGAAAAATGTAAAAGAAAAGTGCCAGGAATCTACAAAATACAAGCTTACTATCTTAGGCTTCCCAGATACATGCTAAATAAATTGGGTAAATAAGAACAAGTGTCTAGAAACAGAAACACATATTCATTAAATGAAAAGGCTTCATTATTAATTATTAAGTGAAATTTATTTTTGGACTATACACAGTAATAAACACTATTGTTATTTATTATCACATGTTATGCCTAGCCTTGTCAATTCCTATAAGAATTCAATTAAAGGAAACAATGTACCTCTCACAAGGAAATACATTTGACACAATGAATAAAACAAGAAGTTAAGGATTTTGTATTATTTTCTATGACCATAACAGAAGGTTCAGCTATTTTATTTCTTACAGGGGCCCACCAGATGCTTCTAGAAAATTCTCAGTTGGCAAAAGCTCTGTCCCAGTTATTTCTCAAAGATTCAATTTACCTTTATAAAGTTTTGCATCCCACAACATCAATATGCTTATCAGACAAGGTTTCCCTGAATCAGCTTCTTCTTTTAAACATATTTTACAGAATATCTGACGAAAATCACCTAAAAGAGGAACGTGTCATATGAAGGTTTAGATTACTGAAGGACTTAACTGAAATCCTTATGAAAAATATCATGCAAAAAAACCTTCACATGTAGCAGAAAGATATTTGAAAATGTCCTTGCTCCCATACTGAGTAATTTTATGCAATCACTTTTATGTTTACTTCTGTAATCATTTTGCAACAATAATCAATGATACAATGCAATTCCTTTGAAGAAAAAAGGTGCAAGAACTGTGGTGGTGCAGAGGTTAGAACAAAATACTGCAGGATACTTCTGCTGATTGCCCACTGCCTGCAACTTGGCAGTTTGAATCTCACCAGACTCAAGGTTGACTCAGCCTTCCATCCTTCCGAGGTGGGTAAAATGAGGGCCCAGATTGTTGGCGGCAATATGCTGACTCTGTAAACCGCTTAGAGAGGGCTGTAAAGCAGTGTGAAGCAGTATATAAATCTAAGTATTATTGTTATTGCTACAAGGGTTCCTGAAGAACCAACCAAACAAAATAGATAAGAGTCCCAAAATTTATTTTTTATTTATTTATTTATTTTATATGCTGCCCTTCTCCAGCGACTCAGGGCGGCTTACAGTGCGTTAAGCAATAGCCTTCATACTTTTGTATATTTATACAAAGTCAGCTTATTGTCCCCACAATCTGGGTCCTCATTTCACCTACCTTAGAAAGGATGGAAAGCTGAGTCAACCTTGAGCCTGGTGAGGTTTGAACTTGCAGTAATTGCAAGCAGCTGATCTTAATAACAGTGAATTAGTCCACTGCGCCACCAGGACTCCAAATTTGATCTGATTTTATTTAAGGGTGCGGATAAAAGAAAATGAGTGTTGTGGCTCCGACCCCCGAGGCCATTGCATCGGAGGAAGAAGGCTCCGAACAGGAGGGAGAGGAACCAGCCAGGCCTCCCTCCCCTGGCCCCTCCTCCCTGGTAATTCATCAGCTGCCGGCCGAAGGAGAGGAGATGAGTCAGGAGCCAGGTGTCTCCGATCAGTCGGAGGATAATGAGGAAGGCCAGAGGTGGCTGGACCCACGCCAACGCCAGCGTGGTAAGAGAGCTCAACAAATGAGGAAGCGTGCCAGGGATTAGCTGAGTCACAGGACCACACCCCACAGGTTATTTAAAGGAGTGGGGTAGCAGTTGGAATTCTGTGACGGACAAAGTTTTACCCTGGCTAGTCCTTGGAGCTAAGCATCAGCCGGCTGGAAAGATTTGGACTTTTGAATTATATTTCCCTCAATTGGTGTGTACGTGTTTTGTTATCTGGTGCAGGTATTTCCCCCCCCCCCCTTGTTTAGTAAAGACCTTGGCAGCCGGTTTACAAAGGGCTGCCAAGCCGTGATAACGAACCTTCCGTGTGTGTGTTACTCCTTTAACCCTCGTCTGTCTGTGTGGGTTTGTGTGTGTGTGGAGGACGGGGACAGAACATCGATGCCCAAACAAGACATAATTTTGTCCCTTAAAAACCAAGAAAAATAAAAAATAAAAAAGGCAATCCTGCTTCCATCTATTTTTGGAAGGTGACCCTCAACAAGCTGTGCATAATTCAATGTGGCCCTCAAGCCAGGAAAAGTTTTGCATCACTGTTTTAAGGGCTGGTTGTCTAACAGTAGCAGGAAAATAGTTTTTCACAGAAGAACAGAATCATTTTTACTGGTTTTACAAGCAAGGGAAATACTTGCCACAAACAATAAAGCTTCTGTTCAGTATTTTGCAATCTATGCACAACACAAATAATCTAGGATACTTACTTGAATAGCTCATAAGTTTGTTTAACCAAGAACCAAGACGCAAAGCAAATTTCTGATGAGCCATTACATCTGCATGAAGAACCATCACATTAAGGGGACCTTGGGAAACATTATTTGAATGTTTCTAGAAAATAAGAATATTTAAAATTTGAATGAGAACACAACAAGCATTCTATGGATCAAAGATGATTAAACAAAAATGTGGAGTTAAAATCAAGGAAAATCATCTCTATGAATGTATCTTCACAAATGTACAGAATAGTATACATATTTTAAAAATTCTATTGTTACCTTAATCTCCTCTTTTGCTTCCTGACAAACAACATATGACCCCTTCTTAACAGCCTTTCGACCCTGCATAATTTTTTTAAAAATAAAATAAAATAGAGATAGACAGGATAATGTTATTATAGTGCAAACAAAAGGCAAGATCAAAATGGAAAAGTTGCTTTCAGACTGATTTAAATGGAAGTGGTACAAATATTCAGTCATTTTGTATTATAATTTAAATTTGAATTAGTTTTTGTTGGATACATATTAACATCCATGACTTTTAAAACTGACAAATAACATTAACATTATTACAGAGGTAATGCCATCATGTAGCTCTAAAAGAAGGAATAAATCACTGTCGGAAGTTAGCTTGAATGTTCACAGGGTTTTAAAAATATTCTTAGTTCATGGTCCATTAATTCTTCTGTTCCTTTTCTGGATTATTCCATTCTAGAATTTGGAAGATTTATGTCTATTAACACCAAACAATCCCCTTAATGGTATAGTCTGAAAGAGGTAAGGCATAGTTCAGAAGAGAAATAAGACATTCTAAAGTTGTCATTCCATTCCTGAATCAGTGAATTTTGCTCTACCATATATACTTGCACATAAACCCATCGGCAGATAATCCAATCCTTGAATCTTTACAGTTCCCTGTGGGTGGTGCATTTTTCATGGTATTTGGGATAAAGATTCCCAAATACCATGAGAAGAAATGACAGACAAACTCTTTATCATATTAACTTTTATGTGAAAATAGGTCATTCAAAGCACTTCTTGGAAGATGGCTGGCCTTAGTTTAAAATGAGAAGAGAATTTGGTATGGGAACAAAAATGTGACCAGCCCTGTTCATTCACTAAATTTCTAGAATAATTAAACCTGCTAAAACAATAATAATTCATATTTCAATTGACTTAAAAGAAAACCCATTGTTCTGAAAATTGTACGTCTATAACAAAATTTACCTTAAGAATTCAATCTAATATAAGATATTGATTATAGTGACAACTCAGAATCAGATAATGAACACTGCAAGTATATTACCCTAATCTGTGCAACAGAGAACTATGCAGCCAAGCTTTATCAAAAAGCAAAACAATCTCATAATTTATTGAAAAAAATGACAATGTCCTTCTTCCACTTCTCCCTGTATCAGGCTGGATACCAGAACAGCATAATAACTGGAATTCACACACTTGTTTCAGAAATTATGTATATTACTAACCTCTTTATCTATCGCAGTAGTATATATCTGGGCTTCTCCAAGGTCACACCCAAGAGTTCTTTGTAGACTGTAGATAACATGATCGTAAGAATGATGCTCATCATTGAAAAGGACACAATAGTGTTTGTCTGGCTTCTCTCTACTGTTAAAAAAAACCCAAAAGACGACTGATGACCCATGAGAAAAACTGAAATAACTTCCAAATTAAAGTTGGCCACAGGAATAGCACAAGCTACAAATAAACGTATAGTAAAGATAGTTAAACTAAGAAATTCATCATTATCAATACTTGCTTTCAAAAACATTCCAAATTATATTAATGAGTCCTTGATTCAGTTATTTAGCATTATATAGGAAGTTTCTTCTTATTTAGCACTCAGATCTATGCAATGTGGAAAACATTTCTTTCAACAACTTAGAAAGCAAAAATAAAGTTAGCTTTATTATTACTCTCCCTCTTTTCCCTCTCTTGGCCTAATGTCTGATTGAGTTTATGTCAGGTGCAAGCAACTAGATCCACATCTGAAAGATTGAAGTTGACTATTTTATTACATTCTACCTATAATACAGGATTCTCTCCAGACTGCTTGCCTTCTCTTGGGAACAAACAGATAAGGTTCCATGGAATTTAGGGGAGGTTAAGCCTAAATCTATTGTGGCTGCACAAAAACTCAAGGCTAGTTCCATGCTTTATCCCTTCCTCTCGCCTGGCTGAGTGTTTTCCAACAGTTTATGAAATGTGATAAAAAAATATAAGAAAATCAAGAGAATGTTGACTTCAGCATGGGAAACTGAAGACATATCTGGGAAAGTGGAACTGATGACTGCAGTGAAGACCAAGGAACCAGATAAGGATAAGGAGATGATGGGAGATCATCCACATGTGTTCTGGGTGGCTGCTCTTCATGAAGATACTATTTTATGTGGGTTTGAGCACCAGGAGACAAAGGAATCAGCCATCCTGCTTGCAACTGTGGTGTAGCTTTTGAAAGGACACTAAGTTTGTAAACCATAGTTTTGGAAACTGCCGAGCCCTAATCATATTAAAGCTATTAGAGACCTTTAGAACAATAAAGACACATCAGGTTAGTTTAATCTTCAGTTTCAACTCTGAACAAAATAAAAATTAATGACAAGCTTAAGAACTTCAAGAATTTGAAGTAAGTAGCAAAAAGCTAAATAAGATTTTAATATAATAAAGTTGCAAATAGATTAAGGGTCCAGACAAATTGGGAATATTGACTTTTATTATAAGTTTTTAGAATTATCTATAAAAAATAGTTTCTTAACAGATTTAATTTGGCTATCCTGGTTACTGCAAGTCTTAATTACGATAAGTTACTTTATGGTTTTGGAAATTGGACACAAAAAAAGATTCTAAGCAGAATAAAATACAAGCCAATTCTTGACATCAGTTAATACTAGGACTTATAAAATGACACAAAACATTATAACATCAAAAACATTAAACGAGACCTTTGAAGAACGGAGCCAGAAATTACTGACTGCAGTATCAACACTATCAATAATAATGTCTGCTTCTATGAATAGAGTGTCCAAAAGATGTTAATGAAGGAATGACACATATTAAAAAAAAATCTTAATTATCTAGGACAAAGAAAGTACCAAAAGTGGAATTTTAAATGACAGGCCAAGAGAATGATTTGGCAAAGGTTACTTTATTAGATATCCATAGAACCTCTCTGAAATTTTAAAAAGGGAAATATAACGATAAAGCAAGAGAATGAACTGGAAAATATTTTTCAATTGGCTCTACAAAAGAGGCTTGTTAAAACCTGAAAGACATCTATGGGATGGGATAAAGAAAAGAAAAATCAAATCAATTCAATATTTGAATGAATTAAAGATTAAGGTTGTTAAAAGTAAAAGCAGGGAAAATAAAGTTGTTTTATTTGATCAAGTTAAAATAACTTTTTTTTTGAAGTTTTGACAACCCTTTATGGAATTTTTGCTGGCACAGAATTGAAAAATTGATGTTTTATGGATTTGCACATATATATTGGATGGGATATGGGATAATGAGGTATTTGTAACTTTATAGGGAGTGAAGGGTTACCAAATTTGTTTATACTTATTGTGAGGAATGTTGCAAAGGAATATATATATTCCTTTTCTTTATTATACCCTTTTTCTTCCTTTTACATTTACTTTTTTCTCCTCTTTCTCCAATTTAACTTGTATTAGTTTTTACTATTGTAATCAAAATTCTTAATAAAAAAATAAGTAAAAAAATAAATATAAGAAGAATTAGAAAATATTGATAGTCTGCTCTTCATTTAATGTGGGTAAGATATAGTAGGCAGCTACCTGTTCTAAATAGCTCTACCTGGTCTGAATGTCTCTACTGAACAAGAGGAAGTCTTCATGGGTGGTGCTTGTATTTTAATCTTTTTTTGTTTAATATAGGAGGAATGTAATAAAGGATATATTAGCTAGGCCCGTGATGGTGAACCTATGGCACGTGTGCCACAGGTGGCACGCGGAGCCATATCAGCAGGCATGTGAGCTCAGCTCCAGCACACATGTGCACGCCGGCCAGCTGATTTTTGGGCCTTCTCGGCCTACTGGAAGTTGGCAAATGGGCCATTTCTGGCCACCGGAGGGCCTCCCGGGGGGGAGGTTGTTTTCACCCTCCGCAGGCTCCTAGAAAGGCTCTGGAGCCTGGGGAGAGCAAAAAACGGGCCTATCGGGCCCCTGTGCCATTGTGTGTCAAAAGCAGGGGGAGTGCAGGGGGATCGTGTGTGCATACGCGGGGGGCGGGGCACATAGAATTATGGGTGTGGGCACCCGCGTGCATGACCCTCTCAGGCTCCCTCCGCTTTTGGCACATGATGGAAAAAAGGTTAGCCATCACTGAGCTAGGCAGTATTTTGAAGTCTAGATGGCTGTCCTAAGGAGCCAGAAATCATATGCTGCACATCCTCCTTCTGAAATTTGAATATGAATATTGATTTAACAATTTTTTAGGGATCATGTCAACACCCAACTGCTTTATAGATTTGTTTCATGATGGTGATGTGAATATAGTGGCTGCACTGATGGAATGAGCTGGATTGAGTGGTAGGAACTGAATAAGGATTGAAATTCATGAATATAACTGCCCTATTGTGAAAAGAAACCTCTTACTCTAGTTGAGCTCAACTAAATGAAGTCTTTCTCTTTTACTATTGTTTAAAAACCTCTTCCTCCAATAGAAGTAAAATACCAAAATATGATAACTGTAACTATAAATCTTTAAAAAATCAAAACTTTCTATCATATTGCTTGTGCAAACTGTAATCAGAAGGATGGCTAACTCTGGGGAAAAAAGGGAGAATTAAAGGACAGAAACCGCATATTTTCTTTGTAATAATTAGCACTATCTTTCCAAGTTAAACAATCTCTATACTAGTATGAGGCCTTAAATATAGAAAGACTTTTAAGCACCTTTCTTAACAGTTGCAAGAAAAAAAACCCCTTATCTGCTAGGCTACAGAGTATGAAAACAGGAAATCATTTTACTTGATTTACTTGATGGCGCCCTAACGAGAGCGCCCGCTTCGCGGTACCGTAAAAACCCCCGAACGGCAGTCCAACGCCATCGGGAGGTTTGAAAAACCTTTCCCTGGGCAAAGGGGAAAGGCAAGAGCCGGCTGGTGGGGGTAGAACTCACCAAAGCCCCCCAGAAGGATTTCTGTGGAGGCGGAAGGTTTGAGTTCCCCAGAAGCCAGCCAATTGCTCTGGACCGGAAATGTCTCTGCCGCTGCAGAGCCACAAGCCACGACCGCATCTGATTTTTTTTTCTTTATTTTTAACTTTTTTTTCTTCAACAACAGAAGCAGACGGGATTAGCCAGGAGGACTTTAATAGCAAGTATCAGACTTAACTCCTTTTAACTTGTGGATTGCCTCCTTTGGAAGTTACAATTTGCAACTAAAATGGCGACTGAGGCTTGAGTGGCTGGGAAAGTGAAAGTGATCTGAGCTTTGGCACAGCCTCAAGTGATTTTTTTAAAATTTTCTTTGTTAAAGACTTATTAGAAGGAGGACTTTACTAAGATTTGTTTGTTGGAACTCATTTAAAGATTTGGACTATTTGGCTGCTTAATAATTAAAAGGATAATTCAAGAATATAGGAAGAAGGAAAGAAAGTGAACAAAAGAAGGAGGAGGGGGGGGAAATAAACTCTCCCTAAGATGGCCACGAAAATTCCCTCAGTAAAAGCAGTCCCGGCTAAAGGCACACCCAGTGCTGGAAGTTCACCTGCTCATGCTCCTAAAGTACAGGAAACACAGACTTTAACAATTGAAATGATACAGCAGGTTGTCCAAGGGGCTTTGAGCACAACAGAAGACAAACTTACAGCTGTATTGGATAACAGAATTCAAACTGTAGCAGATGATCTCACTGCAGTGATAGACTCTAAAATTCAAATAGTAACAGAAGAACTGGCAGCACGCAATGTGGATATTAGAGAAGATATACTTTTTGCATTCCAGGGGCTAGCTGCTCAAGCTGAAAGTCTTGATTGCAAGATAGATGAGGTTAAAGAAACTACTGAAATTATGAGCAGCAAGCTGGACATGGCACAGCAAAAAATAGAGAGATCTGAGATGGATTTAATTTTGGTACAATACAGAGAAATGGAGTTTGCAGTGAGAATCAGAGGAGTGAAAGAAGATAAAAAAGAAAACTTGAAGGAGAAGCTGGGAGAAGCATTGGCATTAGCGCTGGGGATGCCAAAATGTGAGGTGTTGTGGCAAATAGACAAAATTTTCAGAGTTAACTCCTGGGTGGCCAGGCAAAGAAAACTACCTAGAGATATAGTAATATATTTTACTACAAGACATGTACGTAATGAAGTGTTGCAAGCAACTTACAAAAAAAAGTTAGAAGTGGAAGGACAAGAAGTGATGACAATGAAGGAGATTCCTCCAAAGATGTTAAGAGCGAGAAAGGATTATGCATTCTTGGTGGAGGAGTTGAAGAATCGTCAGCTACAATACAGATGGGATGTTCCAGCCAGCCTAGTGGTGAATTTTTCTGGTGAAAGATACAGGCTTAATACAACGGATAAAGCAAGGGATTTCTACATAAATGTTTTAAAGGCAGGAAGGCCCAAATCTCCTGAAATAAAAGTAAAACAAATAGCTGAAAAGAAACCACAGGAAGAATTGCTATCTATTGCCCAGGGGGGAACTTCAACAAGTCAAGAAGATCTCCTCCAAGTCCTGGTGGATGTGACTGAAGAACTACCTAAAGAGCAAAGAAGAAATGGCAAAGATTTCCGCATATCTTAAAGACTATTCAAATGAAAGATATATAAAGGAGTGGAAAAGTTGGATAGATTATATTCAGAACAAATATTGTAGTAAGAAATTTCAATTAGCTTACGAATGAAATATTTTGTAGAAATTGTTATATTAATTAGAATATTGTTGTTTTATTATTAGGAGTTAAAGATCAAGGTTAATAATGTGTTACTATATTGTTAGTTAATTCTACTTTGGTGTTTGTACTTGTAATACCCTGAGTTAATCCTGGGAAGTCAGAGGGGGAGGGGGAGGGTTGGGAAGGGAGGGATGGGGGGCGAGGGGGGGTGGGGGGGGAAAAAGTCATTTTTGTAATTTGTAAAACTTTTTAATAAAAAAAAAGAAAAAAAGAAAAAAAACCCTTATCTGCTAGGCTACAGAGTATGAAAACAGGAAATCATTTTACTTGTAGGGTGAGAATTTCAAAATACATAAACTATCTGGGTAATTCTATATAATTCTTCACTCCTACTCATCTTTGCTTTTCCTTGCTAAGTTATTCAAAGTTCTTGCCTAATCCTGATTGGGTGATGCATTATCTTCACTGTTTGTTACTTTATCATTAACAATCTTGGAATGGGGGCAGGTAAGATACTTAGAAGCCAACTGTAACAAATTACTTACTTAATCATAAGCTCTGAAGACAGCTCTTTCTCCTCTTCCCAAACAGTCATATCAACAATGTATTTTATAACTGAAGGGAAGATTTTCCTTGCTTGTGCTATTACCTCTTCATTCAACTGGCATTCCACATTCTACAAAAAAATTAAATGTACCCATGTTAGGGCCATAGTACAGTAAACCAGCAAGCATGAACTTTGTTGCAGACTCTTTCACTGCTAATTAGTGAAAGAAATAACTGATAGTAGCAATTGTTCAATAATAAATATATCTTTCATTCTCTCTCTTGGTTTGTGGGAGGGGGCTTGTACCAACTGATATCTGGTGACTGCCAAGACTAGTTCTGCAGTTTTCCTGGCCAAGTTTTTCAGAAGAGATTTGCCTTTGCTTCCTTTCTAGGGCTAAGAGAAAGCAACCAGCCTAAAGTCACCCAGCTGACTATGTGACTAAGGCAGGACTAGAATTCACAATCTCTTGGTTTCTAACCACTACACCAGGGCTGTCAAACTCCTGGCCCATGGGCCAGATGCATCACAGGCTGGCCACACCCATGCCCGGCTTAGTGAAGGAGGAAAAAGTCTCACTACGTCATGTGATGACTCAAGTTTGACACCCCTGCACTACACCAAACTGGATCCAAAAAACATTGAAAGATTCCAATTGAAATCCCAAACAGCTGTTCACAGTGACCTAACTGTTAACTCTCTATGAGGCAGCTTTCCATGATCTATTTATCTTCCTTTAAAAGATATATAGATATTCCCTCTCTTATTGATAGCAACTAGGACCAGCGATGTGATTGTAAGATGCAATGTCACATGACTCTGCAACTTATGACGGCCATTCTAGTGTCCTGGTTACCATTGTTAAGAGAATCCTATGTGGTCACAGCTTCCCAGTCACATAACTACCATTTATGACCTTCTAATGGCTTCCCCATTGACTTTGTTCATTAGAAGTCAGCAGTGAAGGTTACAAATGGCAATCGCATGATCATGGAATGCTGTGATGTCATAATCATGAGTCAGCCACCCAAATCACAAGCATGTAAACAAAGGGACACTGTGACAGTCACAACAATGAGGACTTATCATGCCCTTGCTCAGCATGATGATAACTTCAAACTATCACTGAATGAGTGGATGTTAAATGAGAACAATCTATATAAGAATAACTACCAGTCTCTCTGATTAAGTTAGTCTGGGATCAGGGGTGAAATGCTCCCGGATCGGACCAGATCACCCAGTCCAGTAGCAATCTTGGCCAGTGGTTCGGCGATCTGGTAGCGATGGCAAAGCGAAGCTCTGCCCACCTGCCCGGGTGTCATTACTTCCTGGTTTTAACCAGGAAGTAATGTGTTTTTTACCTTCTGCGCCTGCGCAGGTCTGCGCACGCATGTGACGTGCACGGCGCATGCGCTTCCGAACCGGTAAGGAAGGTAAGTAGATTTCACCCCTGTCTGGGATGGTAGTTTTTTTTATTCAGGAGAACTACTTAGGATATCATGGCTGCATTGGAATCATGGCATTCTTTAACATATCATTAGCTAGTCAAAGTTCAACATTATTTTCAATCAAGAGAAGAACAAGTGGGGATTCTTTATGACCTTACTGTCTTGTTCAAAAAACTTGCTGAAGTTGTGATAAACAGCTTCTGAGGGTCCACTTTTATAAAATTATAAACTCAGAAGTGTGTGAAAATTTACATATTAGAATGGAACACAAACATCAAGGGTTATGATACAAAGATGTTCCAAACATTTGGTGAGCATACCCAAACAACTAGTACATAATTAGGAATTATTCTTTATACAATAATATTTGTTTTTCAATTTATTACAAAGAAATACCTCTTCAGTATTATCTCCTCCTTCAGGCTCATGTTTTGTACACACTGGTCCAGTCTTCCATGCTTCTGTATCCCCACAGTCGCAAAATCCTCCTCCAGTGGAAGTATGCATCTAAAACAATTAAGAACAGAGGACATAATGGGAAGTTCAGAACCATTAATTCATTTCAGAAGTAAAGCAGAACAATGGTACAGCATATATCACAGCAATACTACATTACACAAATAACAACTATACCCAAATTTGTCTGTGTTCTCCTTTTGTAATGGTTATGTGAAAATGACCTAGAGCAGGGATGTCAAACTCCTGGCCTGCTGTCCGGATGCATCATGTGCTGGCTACACCCGGTTTAGCGAAGGGGAAAAAAGTCCATATACTTCACATGATGATGCTGTGACGCCGTGAGTTTGACACCCCTGACCTAGAGGAATGAGGGGATGAGATGCTGCCTAGGAAACAAATAAGAGGGCAGGATGGTCAGAAAAAGAAACTTAGAAAAGGCGCATTCTAATGAATCAGGCTATTAAAAAGTAACTCTTACCACAACTGTTAACTGCCCGATTCATTAGAGTGGGTCTTTCCTAAATTTTGTTCTCTAACTCTTAAACAACAGTAGGCTCCCCTCTCTGTTATCTGATATTTTAAATTAACTAGTTTTTATTGCCCCTAAATGGGGGTCCTGGATATTCTGTATGGAAATTTGAGATTTCTTTCTGAGATTATCCATTACTTATGCAGCCGATAATTACAAATTAATCCTCTTGTTCTTTTTTCAGCTAAAGATCCTGAAAGTAAATTTATGCAATTAAATAGTCAGTTTTTCTATTCTGCCTAGTAATTTTTGGCTGTCTGAATTGATGTGGCCATTAAGTATTCTACCACTTAACATAAATTGATTTTCATGTACTGTTATTTACCTTCAATACTTAAAAAACACAAATCAAATTCTCATAAATGCTCATTTATCTTACTAGCACACTACATTAATAGATATCACACCAAAGCACACATTTCTTTACCTTGTAACGATGATTTACATGAATACTGTTCTGGAAGCAATCCATGCAAAGTACACAAGTTGGATCAATTGCACAATCCCTGCAACAAAAATAAGAAATTGATGCTGTAGAGTAAGCACTTATTTTTCAAAAACCTACCAAACCTCCAAATTCTGAAAGTGTTAATTGAACAGAGTGGAAGCATTCACACATAAGCCAGAATTGCTTATTATTAGTTGTGGGCAAAATGATTTGTGCACAAACCATTCTGAACATGAAATAGATTCTGGGTGATCAGTGCCTGAACTGAAATCATGCATGTTTCAGATGTTTTAATCGAAAACATAGAGTAAGATTTTTTTCCAGGTATGAAATAAAATGGATTTTTTTTCTGCGTAGAAGTAGAAACATAGAAAAATGACAGCAGAAAAAGACCTAATGGTCCATCGAGTACACATTTGTTTGTTTTCTTTTTAATTAATTAATTAATTAATTAAATTGTTGTCGGATGATGGACATGTGTTTAAACTGTATTACTTATAACTGATCGACTGTTGGAAATTGGTTCCAATCTTCTACTACTCTTTCTGTGAAGTAATACTTTCTAACATTACTTTTGAACTCTCCACCCCCGCCCATCAGTTTGAGGTTATGTTCACGTATTCTTAATTTTTGCTTAACATTGAAATACTGCCTTCTACACTTTATTCTCATCTTTAAAGGTTTCCTATTTAAAGGTTTCAATCATGTCCTATCTAGCAGGATTAGAACCTCCTTTTTCCTGTTGATGATTCCTCAAGTGATGCATCCCAGAATTTTGTTTGCTTTCATAGCTACCCAGCCACACTGTTTACTAGTTTTGCAGTCATCTGCTATAAGTACACCTAAATCCTTTTCTACTGTTGTTCTAACATTGTATCCCCAATACTGTACCCTGCCAGAGGATTCTTTTCCCCTAAATGCACGATCTTACACTTATGCATTGCATAATACATTGTTGGTGAGGAGATTGAGTATGAAAACCTAAGGCTGATAGGTTTCCTTAGTGATATTTCTACAGACGCTGGAAGAACCGGCAGCAATGACTGGAGAAGGAAGAAAGGGATGGCTGTAAGAAAAATAGGATGTGGATAAGCTGGTAGATATGTCACATAAGAATACTGGTGGCTGAGAGGAGGAAGGGAAAGTGCTGGAAATACCAAACAGCACACTGGTCAGTAGGATATGGTGGGACATCAAAAGTGGCTGTGGAGGGGAGGGAGAGAAGGAAAAGCACAGAGAATATTGTGGAGTTCTCAAGCTGGTACAGGCCATGTACACTCATCTCCTAAAATCACTCTAGGTCCTTCCATATTTTGTTTCAAACAAAATTTCAAACAACCAAAATGAGCCATGTTTTCAAGTGATGAACTGCAACTGCAACCAATTCAAAATGGCTCAATAGAACTTCCAGAACATGATGTTTGTTTTGGATTGGTAACAAAACTTACTTACATAACACTTTACTACCCACCCACGAACATAAATCCATTTTAGAAAGATGCATAACACCAAGGCTGTATTGACAATTATATATTATATCATATTGTTCAAAGAAACATTAAAAGGTAGGAATATTGCTATAAACCTGCAGGAATACGTTGTCTCTCCACCTTTAAATACTTTTCCACACAGCTGCGAGGTACCAATCTGTCTTAGCTTTTCTAGACAGGTATTTGGATCTTCTCCAAATAAATGCCACTCCAAAGGATAAAGAATCATTTTTTGGGCCATTTCCTCCTCTTTCTGTGATAGAGGGTCCATTTCATCACAATATATGCTTGGAACCACTTTTGCCAAATGTTGAAGAAAGGCAGCATGAAAATCAAGCTTCTCATCCCACCACTGCAAAAAACAGAACACAATGTTACTCCCTCAGTATCAATATTTCACATGTCATAGATTATGATATACAGTATGTGTAAACAGAGAAAAAGCAACTTTGGAGTTATACATCTTTGGAACTTTTGAGTAAAAAATGAAGGAAATATGCCATTAAACATGCATTTATTAAATAAAGCAATATTTACTGTGAAGCAGAATTTCACCTTTTCAATTTAGACATTTATATGACAGTGCTTTTCATTAACCCAAAATATCAACATTATTTTGATTGTTGTGGAATAACATAAAATCTTAGAACCTAATCATCTGAAACTTGGCACAACTACTCTAACTATAGCATTTACAGGGAAAAAAATAGTATTTTGTCTTTAATATATTGTGAGTCACTTTCTTAGAAAAGGCTGTTATTCTTGCAAATTTAGTTCAATTTCAGATTACTTTTAACAGAAAGAAGGCTCACATTTGATTAAATAAATACAGTCTGTCACACAGAAAAAAAATCAATTGCCATCTGGTATTTTCAAGTTGTAATTAACAGAATACATGGAGGTTTAGGGTTTCAAGTTAAGCTGATAATTTAACATTAGGCAGAAGAACTGAGCTCTGAATTAATCTGATCTCCACCTCCACCACCCTCGCTCATTTCATTTGTCAAGGCCCAAGACACTTTCTTGGATAACTTCGCAGAAAATTTTGGATTTCTTAGTTCTTACCAATAAGTTGTACCAACCTAGAACTAAGGAGAAATTTCCTGATACTTAGAATAATTAATCACTGGAACGACTTGCCTCCAGAAGTTGTGAATTATCCAACCCTGGAAGGTTTTAAGAAGAGATTGGACAACCATTTGTCTGAAATGGTAGGGTTTCCTGCCTGAGCAGGGGGTTGGACTGGAAGACCTCCAAGGTCCCAACTTTGTTATTCTGTTATGAGTTAATAGAACATAAATTATTTACACTGGCAAACAAGGAACGAGGAAGGCCTTGTTTTCATTGATCAAATGCAATACAATAGAGGTTTCTGGGTAATTTCCTTGATAGCTACTTTAAGAAAAGCTGCAAAAAAAGGGACTTAGTTAAGAGTTGCTTATTAATTACCAATTTGCCTTTCCCAATTATAATTTAAGCACTTCACCAGAGAGATAAAATTAGAAACTGGGTGATTGATAGAGAGAAAAGGAAAACATCTCACTCACTACACACACAGAATAACTTTGTTTAGAAATTATGGAGTTTTTCCACTGGTAAAACACCAGTATCTGGGCCTGAGTGGATAGGGCAAGGAATAACTACTCCTAGTCTTGCATTCAAGGTGCCATTGCAGTTCTGGTAATCTCCCATTAACACCACTGTTTTTCCCTGCTTCGTTTTAAGGTGATAAGAACAGCTCTAAAGGTAAATGGAACATGCTGAGGGATGGGCTGCACAGCCTGAGTTCTCACAGCACTTTAGCATATGGCCATAGGCACTGAGCCATTTCTTCTCACTCTAAAATTGTAGTAAGGAGCTGCAGCAGTGAAGATGACGGGAGCAGGCAAAAGAGGAAAAGCAGGACCAGCAGTACAGCTTGCCCATCTGTTTTTTTCTCTCCAGAGGAGAAGCTGTTTCTTGTCAGTCTAAGCAAGGTTATGTAATGCCTGATGAGACTGACAAGCTGCTATCTCACTTTCAACAGTTCTTTTACCTGTATGAAGAAAATGTAAGCCACAGAAAATGACCTGGAAGGCCACAGGCACCTCACAAGTTTGGGACCTCTGATCTATCTTCTAATATTTCTACACAGCACTTTTTGCGCTCATTCTACTTTCACTCTAAATTCTTTTCCTTTTTTTAAAGACCCACTCTTAGCTCTGCAAAAAAATTGGTCTGCTCCACATTCATATCCTCTCATCATATTTCTATCTCATCAGTTACTTTATTTATTAAATTTACATACTGCCCATCTCACTGTTTGGGGTGGCTCTAGGCAGCCCTATGCTTTCTAGCTTAGGAGCCGTGCTGATGCAGTGGTTAGAATGCAGTATAGCAGATTAGTTCAGAATGCGGTATTAAAGGCTAATTCAGCTCACTGCCAGGAGTTCAATCCTCACTGGCTCAAAATTGACTCAGCCTTCTATCCTTCCGAGGTCAGTAAAATGAGGACCCAGATTGTTGGGGACAATATGCTGACTCTGTAAACCGTTTAGAGAGGGCTGTAAACCACTATGAAGCAGTATATAAGTTTAAGTGCTATTGTTATTATACTCATTCCTATGCAATGTATACATATAAATAAATCAATATTTAAACCACATATTAAAAACAAACTGATCTTTTCTAAGCAGATACTCAGCAGTCAGCGTTCTTATTGTATTATTTTGCCTCTACTGATACAATGGCCTTTTCTTTCTCTCTCATCTTATTCCTACTCATCCATTCTTATCACCTAGAAGAATTTTTCCCCCACTACACTATATTTATTTTTCCACAAATCCAATACTATTGTTTACTGGCTGACATGCAACTATCACCAAATATAGATTTCTACTTTAATAGATACCCATAACAATTACTTAACACCAGTTTATACTTCTAACATATATTTAGCCCTTCCTTTCAAAATTAAACTTCACTTCCCTGCACATGTTTCTCAACTCTACAAGATCAGGTCACTTTCATGTATTATATGCTTTCCCTTTTTTTAAATTACAGACACACTTTTTCTTTTTAATTTCATTAATTCATATTGTTTACTATTTACTCCTTTCACATTTCAAATCTTCCATTTTTCACATCTTCAGCAGATGGGCCATAGATATTGACTTCCACCACTCAGTGGCTTTGGTCATTCAAGATTTTGGAAGAAATCTTTGAAGTGGATTGCACTGAGAGAGAATGACCCAATGTCCCAAAGTCATCCGGCTAGTTTCATGCCTAAGGCAGGGTTAAAACTCTTAATTTCTAGGCCAGCACCTTAACCACTACACCAAACTGGTTCTCATCACATATTGCATACATACTGAAACTTCCATGTTTGTTTAAAAAATGTGAGAAATCTCATTCAAACAAAATTCAAGCTTTTAAACATTGCAGTATTTACTATTCCTTTCAGAGCACTGCACATCAGAACTAGACACAAGAACAGTTTTTTCCCTGAATACCATCACTCTGCTAAACAAATAATTCCCTCAACACTGTCAAACTATTCACTAAGTCTGCATTACTATTACTATTAATCTTCTCATTGTTCCTATCACCCATCTCCTGCCACTTATGACTATAACTTGTTGCCATATCCTTACAATTTATATTGTTTCCTAGTATGATTCAAATGCTTATTTGTATCCTATGACTATCATTAAGTGTTGTACCTTATGATTCTTGACGAATGTATCTTTTCTTTTTATGTACACTGAAAAGATATGCACAAAGACAAATTCCTTCTGTGTCCAATCACACTTGGCCAATAAGAATTCTATTCTATTCTATTCTATATGGATTGTAGTTGCAAGAGACTTTAATATTCTTGTCTCTTTTCTCAGTATTGTTTCCTCATATTAACTGTCTACTCACTTTTCCTTTTCCACAGTTACACAGCTGCTTTGACATGGTTAATTATTAAATGTCAACAAGCAGACAAATATCATTCCTAGTTATCTAGAGTTCCTTTCAAAGCATCACCTAAGCAGTAATTACTTCTCAAGTTCTCTATAATTTGTACAAAATCTCTCAAATTCTCAGGCTGCACCATAAAGCTACTAGTATCTTTGGGCTCCATTTGAAATCCATGACACAGCATTCACTATTTCACTGCAGCTGAAGTTTGGCTATTTTTCCAAAGTGAAAGGATTTTTTTGAAATGCGATTTGTTTTGATTTCAAAAAGTAAAACCATTTTTGAGCCTGGAAATCCTGTTTACTTAATTAACATCCATTGTTAAACATTGTTGATTTATTCAAAAGACTGATCCATTTTAGGTATTTTCTCTGATGTCCCCACTTTCGCTTTTACTTCAAGCCCTAGTTATTACATTTAATACTTTCGAACTATTGCATGCCTATTATATTGCCCCTGTTGTTTCTTTTACCATTCCAGTCCTTGTTTTTATTTATGAATCTATTTTCACAAGTTCCTCTAGTCTAAACAAAGAAATATAAAATTGCTAAACATTATTTTTAACAAATATTTCCATACAGTTTGATTAATAATATCACTGACGCTCACATAACGGTCATTTACGATTAAGAACACTACCATACATACATATAAATACCAAGAGGGGAATGCATTGAGACTAATATTTTGATGTTTAAATATTATGGCCTAGACAACAATCCACTCCAGCAGAAATTTGCCTTTTAGCTTCATCAAATCTCCCCTTCCCTACTTTATGATAATAATCTTCAAGATGCAAACACATTCCATACTGGTTTATTATACAGTATAAACATATTACTGAGTGTACAGTGCTAATAAACGAGCACTGTCCACCGTAATAAATGATCACTGTCCATTAAGCAATTAAAAATTGTGGGTTTTTTTTTAAATAACCATTGCATTTCAAAGTAGAGAGATTAAAAACAAACAACTAATAATTGAAATAGAAAAGAGAGAAGCAGTTAAGAATGAAGAGGACAAAGCCTAGATGCCAAAAACACTTCGGAAAATGTTTTATTGCATCTTTATGGAGGTACTGGTAGACTATTTCTATTGCAAAAGTGGATCTGTCCGAATCCAACTCCGGTAATTTTAACTCTCTTGGAGTTAAAAACCTTCCTCAAAATCCTAACTCTTTGCCTGTCAACTAAGTGGGCTTTGCCCAGCATGTATGTACGGCGCTGTCTCTGTAGTGCGCAACGGTGCAGTCCCATTTGACAAGGAACCCAGAGATTAGCCCTTTTGGGGGGGGGGGGGGAACCGCAGGCAACAGATGCGGGAACCAGGGAAAGACCATCTTGCTTCCTAGCAAGACATAAGGAGCAGTCCCTACTGTGTGAACAACTGGGGATAATAAAAGCATCGGAGTCCGCCCGGGCATTTCTGGGTTAGGGTCCATTTATCTAGCACAGCGGCTGCTTGGACCCTTTAGGCAGGCACGTCGCCGCGGCCATCGACTCAGACGCAAGCGACGAACCCTCGGGCGGGAGCGGAATCTCACCCCAGCCAGCTCCGAGGGGTTCACGGGGGCAGCGCCGCCCGTTCCAGCCATCCTTCCCGCGCCGTCGCCTTCATCCGCCATCTTAGGAGCAGCGGGGCTCGGCAGGCTTGAGTCCTCCTCCCGCAGGCCAACCGGAAATCAGCTGCGTGGGAAGGCCCGGGGACGACCAGGGTTCGGGAAGACCTGACCCGATGCCATACGCCAAACCCCAAACGAAGAGGGTCCTCTCTGCAACATTGCGCATGCTCGGCTTTCTGGCGCATGCTCAAGAGAGCGGTTGCGGAGCCGAGCGTCGCTTGCTAACCGGAAAATCTCGGCGGCTGCTTCTCTGACAAACACGGAGCAAAGCGTGTACAAAGGCGGCTGGGGAAGCCTTTCCACCACCGACCGACCGACCGACCGACCGACGTAAAAACTGCTGCTATAGCGGCAGATTTCTTCAGAAGTGGGAGAGAACTGATATATTTTCTGTGTATCTGAGAAGTGGTGTTTCATTTTGAAATTTGCTGCACAGAATAAATCTGTTTGCAAGATAAAACTGAATTTCCAAACCTTTCATCAGCCCGTATTAGTCTTTTCAACGTCCGCATTTCTCTTCTGCCCCACAATCTAATATCTGCAGGACCTTTAGAAGTGAAGTTCTTGCTTGTAGACTGAATGTTTGCTAAATAAACTTTTATACACTTAAAGTCTTCTTACGTTGACTTGCAATTAATGTACAAACGAGTTAATCCGTGCCAGGTCTTCGATTCAAAGCCAGTTTGTGCAAACCAAAATAGCACTTTCAGGTTTAGACAATACACTGATCCAAGAGAGTGCTAGAAAGGCTCTTGGTGTAGGGTTTCCTGCCTAGGCAGGGGGTTGGACTAGAAGACCTCCAAGGTCTCTTCGACTCTGTTATTCTATTTCTATTAATGCAGCTGCCATAAACCCAATGCCCTGAATTGTTGAGCACTACTTCAGCAACATCCACTGGCTTGCTGGCTGATTGATTAGGCTTTTTTGCAAGTGGTCATCCAGGGCCATATGCTACTTGGACAGATTCTAATACACTGAGTGAGGCTTTTGAACTTCCGCTGGAGAACTTCTTTATACAGCATAAGCTCTGCCACCTGACTTGTAGCGTAGACCTATGCTATTAGTCTAAGCCACTTCTGGTTCCGTTGAATAACCAATCAGGGTGCAGCTTGCTGGGTCAGGGAAGTTGTCACAGTTGCTCTGAGTAAGAGAGTAATGACACCTACTTTAAATGAGATAGTTCTGCACCTGCTCTTGAAGAAGCCTCTCTAGGATCCTGGGGATTTTGATAACGTCTCCCCTTTCTTCAACCTTCCTTGTATGACAATCCTAGAAGAAATGTATCCTGCATATTAATATCCAGTCATGGAGCAATAACATGATTGGTCATCCTAGTAGATGACCTTTGTTTCTTTGGGGAAACGAAACAAATGGTTGGGGAAGTTGAGCCCCAAAATTTTGTTGTTAAGTGAGACATTTGTTGAGTGTTGCCCAGCTGTGAAATCCACTCTTACCTTCACTACTGGTTCGGGAACGGGAGCACACGAGAGCGTGCATGTGCCTTTTCTGCACATGCACAGGTGGTAAAAAAATGGGACATAATGATGTCCTGGTGGGTGGGCAGAGCCTCCTGCCGCCGGTGCTACCGGTTCAGCGAGCTGGATAGAACCGGGGGGGGGGGGATTTCACCGCTGGTGTTGCTCCATTTTACAATGTTTTTTTGCCACAGTTGTTAAGTAAATCATTGCAGTTGTTAAGTTAGGTAATATGCTTGTTAAATGAATCTGGCTTCCCCATCGACTTTGTCAGAAGGTCACAAAAGGTGATCACATGATTCCTGGGACACTGCAACAGTCATAAATATGAGTCAGTTGCCAAACATCTGGATTTTGATCAGGTGACCGTGGAGATGCTGCAATGGTTGTAAGTGTGAAAAACAGGCATAAATCATCTTTTCAGTGCCATTGTAACTTCAAGCAATCACTAAATGAACTTAGGCTGTTGGTTTGAGCTCTGAGCTTGGCAATTGGTTGCAAACCTTTCATCACCATTCAAGGAACAATTCAAAACACACTGATGATATCTCCTTGAATGGTGACAAAATGTTTGCAACCAAATTGCCAAGTTCAGAGCTCAAACCAACAGCCTAACTACCAACTCAAGCTACCTAATATTCAAGCACATTTCAACCAAATGAACTGTTGTAAGTTGAGGACTAGCTTACACTCATTTGTCACATAGGTCAAGCCAGAGATTGGAAAGCATGAACCATGTTTTAAGGCTGTCAGTTCAAAATAAGATCAAATTAATTCAGCAAAGATTAATTTGCTGTGCATCACTAAATGTTCAGGAATATTATTATTATTATTATTATTATTATTATTATTATTATTATTAATTGAATTCTTATACCGCCCTTCTCCTTCCGGACTCAGGGCGGTAAACAGCCAACTAAAAACAATTGTATACAAAAAGTTAAAATAATTTTAAAATAATTTATAAAATTTGGCCCATAATTTAAAACATGTCAATTAAAATCAATATCAAACGTGAAAACCCACATGGAGTCAGGCCAGCCCAGCTAACTGAAAGAAGTAAGCTTTAAGGGTCCGACGAAAAGTCCGGAGGTCTGGGATCACTCGTATCTCTGGGGGTAGATCGTTCCAGACAGTGGGTGCCACCACAGAGAAGGCTCTCCCCCTGGGGGTCGCCAGACGGCATTGTCTGGTGGACGGCACCCTGAGGAGGCCCTCTCTGTGGGAGCGAACTGGCTGGTGTGAGGCAATTGGTGGCAGAAGGCGGTCCCGTAAGTACCCCGGCCCTAAGCCATGGAGCGCTTTAAAGGTGGTTACCAACACCTTGAAGTGCACCTGAAAGTCCACTGGAAGGCAATGCAGCTCACGCAGGAGAAGTTTTTATTTTTTTTATTTTTTATTTTTAATTTGATTTATATGCCGCCCTTCTCCGGAGACTCAGGGCGGCTTACAATGTGCTAAGCAATAGCACATAGAAGTGCATAGAAGCAATAGAAGTGTCACATGGGAGCGCCCTGTCACTCCCATAATCCCCCGTGCGGCTGCATTCTGCAGCTTCCGGGTGCACCCCAAGGGGAGCCCCATGTAGAGAGCATTGATTCCATTAGTTGTTCAGAATTAGGTAATGCTTTCTGCAAAGGAGTTGGTGTAGAACCTGGATATCCTAGACTCATGATTACTGTTTAAAAAGTGGATGGAGACTAGTCTGGTGGATATTTTCTCAGCTTCGGCTAAGTCAACTATACTGTCTTGGGCCAGGACACTACAGCATCAATAACTCATGCAGAATTACCGTAAAGCATTTTATATGGGACAGTCTTGGGAGGTGATCCAGAAGCTACAACTGATCCCAGAAAGGCCTGTTAAGTGGCTTTTCTCTGTTTGAAGTGGACATGGAGGAGACTAGCCCTCTCTCCAGCGATCCTCAAACCTTGAAATTTGTTACTTCCAAAGGTCCATAATGCTTTCTCTCGTAGGTTTTTAGAAGTTTTTTTTAAAAGACAGTTTAATTCTCTCAGTTCTTTAATCGTGTTTATTTCTTGAGAGCAGATTGATTATTACTGTACATTTTATCATTTTGATTTGTTCTTATTGTTCCTTTTATAATTTTAAGTGTCTTTTTGGTTGGGTATGAAACTGAGAGAAAAATGGATTATTCCTGTAAAAAGCATAACCTGAGTAACGCCATTTTAAACACCATATTTTACTTTATATAACCTGATTATATAATCTACCAGTAAGGACAGAAGGGAAATGTGTTGTTCCTGTGATGCTTGTTTTGCAGGACATATGATGCAAATTTTAAAGGAAATAAATATTTTGGTAAATTCCGAAATGGGCCTACTTGATTCAAAAGAGGAAGAGCCTACAATTAACGATACCAATCAACATGGGACATTTGTTTGGGGTATTTTTGTGGGGTATTTCTAACAGGAATTTCCAGGGTGGAACATGAGAAGAGGAGCCAAAAGTGTTATTTAAGACCGGAAACCTCTTCCCTGGGGGACCGTTTGTATCGGGCTTCTGTATCCAGAAAACTGTATTTAAACCATGTAAGCACAGCATTCAAATGTTCTCTCTTTCATGGGAGAACCTTTTGCAAAAGCTTGAAATATATATATAGCTTTATATATATATTTTTAATAAATCTGCTTTTTTTTCTTGTTCATGGTTTCTGTTTCACTTATTATAAGGTAATGCTGGTTTTCTGCATTAAACAGAAACTTTAAAATAAATACAATGTAGACTATGACACAAGGTAACTAAATAGCATATGCATATTAGTTAAACTTTTTTTTCTTCTCTGAAGAAAAATATGGAAAAAGTAAGGTTATAAATTCATGAGAAACAGAATGACTGTAAACAACACCTGGTACTTGTAAAACTCTATTAATAAAGGTGAGAAATTGAATGTCAAAAGCACTGTCCCACAGCAACAGATTCTGAACTTCCTAGTTCCTCTGAATTTTCACCACTCTTCATTTTTCTTCCTTTCTGTAACTGATAAGGTTCACCTGACCTGCTAAAATTATCCAAGGTTTACAAACCGCAATAGGTTCACGTAATAAGTAATTATGTTCCCTAACCTGCAAAAGTTCCTTAAGGCAGATACTGCCTTAACGAACTTTTGCAGGATAGGGAACATAATGAATAACCCAACACTAAGTTTAATGTTTCCCAGCTAGAAGAAAACTATCTAGGAATCGGTCAGTCAGTCTGTTTGTCTGTCTAGGCAGAAAGTATTTTCCCACCAATTCAGACAACTGCTATTTTTGTGGTCAAAATCACACGCTCAACGTGTGAGGAACAACTTGAGAACCACTTAAACACATAATTATTTCTTGCTTGGAGGAGCCTGAAATGTCCAGACAATCTTTTTTAAAAAAAATATTTCATTGATTTTATTTATATTCAATCCAGTTTTCATCAAACAGTGTTTGGTCTGGGTACAGTAATATTTCATCAGTCATAATATTCATTCTTGTTATAGCATTCATCACAATAATAGTAGAAGTACAATAACATAGTAATATAACCACAATGATACTTAATATCCTCTTTTTTAACAATTCTCCTCATTAGGATTCCCTCTTTTAATTTCTCTTCCTTTCTAACTTCTGTCTTCCATATCTAACCAACAGACCGCTATAAAATCAGGTTTATCGAGGCGATCTTAATCCGGTTAGCAGATCATCTATATTTGCTGGTGGGCGGAGGACCTCGCGAAGGGATTTTCCGTCCTCCAATAGAGATCTGAGAGGGGCGGACTAATACAACCTGAGTGGCTTGAAGCCCGCAGAGCCGGCAGCCGGCAGCGGAAATTGACGGCTGTGGCCCGTTGCCGGTTGAAGACCGGGACCGTTGATTCACGCGTGGCAGTGGATGTGGAAGAGCTGGACGAAAATGCTGCGGTTGTTGGCTGGGCTGCTGGCGGTCGCGATGGTGACCGTGACAGTGTTGATGGATCGGTACAGTTTTGCAGGGCCACAACAACCCCGGCTCCCAGCTCGCTCTTTCTCTTCCGAGCCGGCGCCCGGGGCTAAAGCTGACAACCTTTTCTGGGTGATTCAGGCAAGTGGCAGCGGGTGGCGCGGCGTGGCGTGGAAGCTTTCCAGCTACAACGGATAAAAGTAGCGGCGTTGGTTTCTTTTTCAATTGCCCGGACCCGTTAGAAGCTACTGTAATTTTGATAGAGAATACATACATGACTAACTAAAATTACGTTCAAGTTTCAAGGTACAGGGTTTCTTTTCCTCCCAGATTCAGAAGAACAGAGGGGGAAAAAATGGTAAAAGGAGAGAATAAAACTGAGAAAACTATTGAGGAGTAATGAAAGAGTAGGAAATGGCTAGTTCCGATCAATAAAGAGGAAGTCACTTTTCCAATTTGCTGGATTGTGATGATTTGAATCAGCTGTTCACGAATCGTAGTCAGAAAAGTTGTATCCTGTTTGGTGATACTGTGCATTGGTATTTTTGAGGGGGTGGAGGGGAAACCCTGTAAAATGAGCTGCTGGCTTTTGTTCTGCTATATACACTAGGTGAAAAGAGGTGTGTTATTGTATGTTCCGGGGAAACTGTGAGTCATAGTTGTGAAATTAAAACTATTATTGTTTGGAATCAAGATTTTTTTTTTCAATTAACACTTTTTTTCTTTTGGTATAGCTATCTGGTACACAACTGTTTTTGTAAAGAGTTATTAGATAGCTTTATTTCTTTTTTTAATGTCAGTCTATTATTGTTATTGTAGGTGTCAGATCTGCATATCAGTAAGTTTCTGAGTCCCAGTCGAACTTCTGATTTTGAGAAATTCTGCAAGGAAACAATTCCCATAATCCAACCTGCTCTTACGTTAGTGACAGGTGAGTTATTTCTTTTTGTTTCATTTTTATATTATACTCTAATTCTTTGGGGAATATGCTCCAGTGCTGGTTACTTGTTTGGTAGGACCGCCTTTAAAATTAAAAAAAAAACAAGCTGTGCCACCGAAAAGGCTATTATATAAGTTCTGAGCATTAGAGGGAATACCCGAAAACTTGAAATACCAGAAACAGTTCCTCTTTTGTTCTGTCACTTTTTGCAATTGCGTATTTGCTTTCTCTTACAGACAAAAGTAAATATGCAGTTTATCTAGACCAGTGGTGTCAAACTGGAGGCCCGGGGGCCAGTTCCATCCCACGGGGTGTTTAGATTTGGCCCACAGGGGCCACCCTGGAAACAGCAAAGGACTGGCCCGCGATGCCTCTGCCAGTGACAACAGAGCTCTGTTTTCGCTGGCAGAGGATTGCAGGAAGCCATTACAGCCAAAAGAGGAGCTCAGGAGCCCGTTTTTGCTGGCAGAGCGCTTGGGCTTCCACAGGCGCCCCTGACATGAATGATGTTGAGCTGGCTATGCCCCCTCTACCTCCCCCCAAGATCAAACACAACCCTTATGTGGCCCTCAATGAAATCGAGTTTGACACCCTTGATCTAGACTTAGTCTTCTGATAACAATCAGCTAATATTGACTAATTTCAAAAAGTTAAGCTGGGCTGTTGAACCAGTTTAGTATTGGATGGGAAACCAAAAGTAAAGTCCATGACTTTATCCCTCAAAACTATATTAACATGTTAGCCCCATCAGATGATTTTGTGCCTAAATATTTGTCTGAGAGCTCTGTTAGGGTCCCTCACCCTCTGAAAGAGCCTGAGTGGCACCAAATGTTTTTTTTCAATCATGAAAAAAATGCACAACAAAATGTCCTGTCTGGAGTGGAAAGACTGGCTCGCATATTTAAGAGATTGACCTTGGATTTTCTTTGTTTTTCTAACAGTGTTTATCAAATTGTTTTATTGCTACTGATCGGTTGACATTCTGTATTCATCATTTATTATACACTTAAATATATATACACATACCAACATACTGAATAACTAGTTAGAATTAATATTAGTCTAGCTGAGGTCTTTCAAGAAACCTCAGATATTATTTTTTTGCTAACCTTAAAAACAGAGTTAATCTAGTTAAGATTAATGGACCGTTAGTATGCTAATCTGCTATATAGAAATACTACATGCAGCTGGTTAAGAAAAGATGTTGGCTAGTTGAGGGTCACTAGCATTTCTTGACGATCTTGCTGTTTATTAGATGATAGGCAGCCTTTTTTATAGTTTGGGAAGTCTATGATTATATTTCAAGCCACTTCTAAAGTATCTTTGGCAGCAGCTGGTAGGCTATCTAGGTTTGGAGGAAGGGTGAAACCAACTCAGTGCATGCTTGTCTACAGTGCAGTATGGCACTGTGCCTCACTCCTATATGGTTAACAGAATTTAAAATTAAAGGACTTTATTCAGTGTCAGCTTTGAGATAGGAGCTGATTAACAAGCTAAGCTGTCTTCTTGGCCTTGTTCTTCAGAAGTCTTGCTCTGAACCAGATACCCTGGTTCAGGCTATTTCCTAATGAAAGGATTTATGTAATTATGATTTATTATGTTTATTGAGAGGAAGAACCAAGTGGTCTGCTCAAAGCAAGATTTTGAAAATTCTGATACGCTGTAGAGCAATTAATTTTCCAAAGAGGCCACAGAAGAAATGTGGAATTGTTGTGTAGGGGTGCCACCACCGTCTCCACTGCCCCTATTACCGCCATGGGCCAGACAGGGACAGCTAAAGGGCCAAATGTGGCCTGCGGGTGGTAAAATGCCCAGATGTGGTGTAGAATATGAACCCTATGTAAAAACATGTAGAGCACAGATGCTGACATTTTCTATAAGTTCAAAGGAAACATACAGTCATAATGTAATATGCTGCAGTAGGTGTCAAACCTAATTTCTAAATAGCTCGTCAGTGGCATTTGGTTTATTCTGCATTCTATTGTTCATTGGGTTCTGGAGCTCTTCTCTATTCACTAAACAGGTGACTTGACTGATGCCAAAACAAAGGATGGATTTGGGTCTGATCAGATTGAGGTGGAGTGGCAAACTTACCAGACAATCCTAAAAAGATCTAAAGTCATGGAAAAAACAAAATGGATAGATATAAAAGGAAATCATGGTAAGACAGAAACAAGACTTTGGGCATGTAATTCTAATTTTATGCTGATCAATAGGAAATGCTAGACTGTCATAACCCCTCATGTAACCATGTTTAATATTTTGTATATTTTGTATATAATTTATATACCATAACGTATTTTTAAAAAGTGTCTGGAATCACTTTGTCTGCAAAGTACAACGGGTATACAACATATACATATACATATACATATACATATATCTATCTATCTATCTATCTATCTATCTATCTATCTATCTATCTATCTATCTTTAGCCAGGTTCTACCTACGTAAGCCAAGATTTTATGCAGCCCTAGTTCAGTGAAATCTCATTCACTAGTTTTGGGGCTTTTTTTCTTCTAGCAGCCAGCAAACTCTTTGCTGCCCATTGGGAGACTAAGATAGATCTATTTCTGCCTTATAAGGCGTCATCAGTTAGCCACACCCTCATCTCATGTATCCTCCCTGTAAAGGTACAATGATGACGCCTTATAAGGCAGAAATAGATCTATCTTAGTCTCCCAATGGGCAGCAAAGAGTTTGCTGGCTGCTAGAAGAAAAAAAGCCCCAAAACTAGTGAATGAGATTTCATTGAACTAGGGCTGCATAAAATCTTGGCTTACGTAGGTAGAACCTGGCTAAAGAGAACTACACATAAAGCCTACAAAAAAGAAAGAAAAACATATATATATATATGTATATGTATATGTATATGTATATATGTAAGAGAATATTGTTTATATTGCCCATTCTGTTGTAAATTTCCTTAAATAATATAATTTTAGTTTTCCCAAAACGCATCTCAGCCTTTGGCTTGTACAATAAATCTTGCTTTCCTCCCTAGCCATCCTGCTTCTCTTTCAAGTTCATACTGCAATGATTTTTTTAAAACTTAGACTACCTTTTTTATTCCTAGCTTTATCTTGAAATTGGATTGAAATGTTTGCCATTTTCATTGCAGATACATTCAACATACCTAGCCTGGAGAGTGTTCGTAATTACTACAGGTATGTTAGCATGTAATGATGGTTTCAGCAGCCCAGAATGATATATGGTGGATAGAAATTCCTATTTAAACAAGATACATGTACCAAAATGTTGACTCTTAACGTATTTTGTCAATTAAATATTTTAAGGTCAGTTATAGAGTTTTCCCTTCTTTTCAATTGTGTCCAATTATGGGAGACTGCCTGCAATTGTCTTGACAATTTTTTTGTCATTGCCTGCTTCCTAAGGGCTCAGAAAGAATGATTAGCCCAATGTCAGCCAACTGGCTTTGTTTCTAGGACAGGACTAAAATCCAGGTCTTCTGGTTTGTAGCCTGATGCCTTAACTGTGTTGGTGCAGTGGTTAGAATGTAGTACTGCAGGCTACTTCTGCTGATTGCTGGCAGCCAGCAATTTGGCAGTTTGAATCTCACGAGGCTCAAGGTTCACTCAGCCTTCTATCCAGGTAAAATTTTACCCACCATCGAGGTGAGTAAAATGAGGACACAGATTGTTGGGGGCAGTATGCTGACTCTATAAACTGCTTAAAGAGGCCTGTAAAGCACTGTGAAACAGTATATAAGAAAGTGCTATTAACTATACTATACTAATCTGAGTCTCCAATTACAGGTAACCAAGATTTTATCTTACTGACTCTATGTTGCTTGTTTTTCCTTTCTGCTGCTATTTAATAGCTGCATTTTTTTCCTTAACCTTCTGAAGGAGGCAGCGAGAAAATTCAAGCTTTGAAATTGAAGTCAAATTATTATTATTTATTATTACAGTATTACAGTATTATGGCACTGTATTATTATGTCTTTTATTCATTAAACATGAAACTCAGTCAACTGAACATTTAAAAATGTGTCACAAATACGATTGACTGGTGCTAATGGTTGATACGGGTTGCTGCCAGTGTGCTAGGTATCAACCAAGTATCTTCTTAAGATGTACGATGTTCCGAGTAGCACAGTTTTTTGCAGTTGTGGTAGTGTTATTGCAGGAAGCTGCAATTTCTTGATGTGTTTTGTAAAATTCTTGGACATGGTACCAAGTGCCCCGATGACAATGGGCATCCCTGTTACATGTTTCATCTATAGCTGTGTAGTTTCGATGGCCAGGTCGTGATATTTTGTGATTTTTTTCCAGTCTCCTGGTACAGCGATATAAATAAACTGTATGCATCAGCCCTCGATATCTGGTGTGTTATGTTCCAAATGACGATCCATCTGTATTCCAAAGTCCCACAAGATCTTTGCCTTCTTATTTTCAACAACTTTGTCCACTTTGTGTTCCCATGACGACTTCTTCTTCTTCTTCTTCTTCTTCTTCTTCTTCTTCTTCTTCTTCTTCTTATTATTATTATTATTATTATTATTGTCAAGTACAGAATGGTGGTGAACTGAGCACAGATGTATCTATGTTATTTCTGTTATCCTTACAAGTTTCTGCGGTAACATATTTCTCCTTTCAATTAGAATTTTTCTTAAATCCTTTTCTTTGGCAGGAAATATTCTGCATGGCAGAAAGATGGCTCCTTCCATTATGTTCATAAAACATCTTTTGGAAAATATTCTTTCATCTGTGTGGATGCAAGTCTTAATCCAGGTCCCAAGAGACCCTACAATTTCTATGGGATATTAAATACGGTAATGTTAGAAAAAAACAATGTTTTATCAACTCAAAAGATCAGAAAAAAATTGAGGCCAGTTGTGTGTCTTACATATATTAACTATAGTGTCTGAATGAAGTGTTCTGAGTACAGGTAGTCCTCAATTTACAACCATTTATTTAGTGATGTTCGAAGTAATGACAGTGACACGTATGACTGTTGAGCACCCCAATGGTCATGTGATCAAAATTGAGATGTTTGGCAACTGGTTCATATTTATGACGTTGCAGTGCCCCAGGGTCATGTGATCATCTTTTGTGACCTTCTGACAAGCAAAACCAATGGGAAACCCATATACACTTAACCACTGTGTTACTAACTGAACAACTGCAGTGATTCACTTAAGTGTGACAAGAAAGTTCATAAAATGGGGCAAAACTTACTTAACAGTCTCACTTAGCAACAGAAATTTTCGGCTCAATTGTGCTCGTAAGTCAAGGATTACCTGTATTCACCTACAATATTTCTTTCTACTTTCAGCCTTTGAGATATGCCATACAGTCATTTATCAATGATGTTGATATACCTCATGTCTGTGAACATTGAGCATTTTCAAAGGAGAGAGTGGATTTAGTTTTCTATGGCGTGAGTTTTATATGCAGTCACCAAATCTTTTCATGAGATTTAGTTTTCTATGGAACAAAGGATCAGTGGAGATTTAAGTAGTTTTGCAATCGTATAGGTCTCTAGCAAAACACCCATTCCTTATTGTTTCTTTGCACACAGACCTCCATTGCATTCATTAGCTGCAAAGTGAAAAAATCCTTACTTTGGGTCACAGAGCAATCTTTGGGAACAGCTAGGCTTTACGGGAAGGACATCCTCTAATTATCCTAAATTATTAGTTCTCTGTCAAACTCAAGATTCTACTAAGTATTTCCTTAAGAGAATCTGTCAGTGATAATCAGAAGAAGAGTATTAAGATAATCTGTTGAGATTGTTTTTTTAAAAAAATATTCTGTTGTCTCATGATGAAAATCAATGTGGTATAGAAGATTCTTTGGCTGCATTAGAAAGATCAAACTTGGTCCACAGTTCTGTCCGCATTCTAAGATATTGACATAAAGCTTCTGTGAAACAGCACAGTTGTATATATACCTTTCCTTAATTTACTTTGAAAAATTAAAAGGCTGAGAGCCACTTACAGATCTAAAGATACTTCAAAATGTAAAAATTAAACAGACATGGTAGCACAATAATACTTATTTACAAATAACCATGATTCATAAATTATGGTAGCTAAAGAGGTCTCTACCAAATGTATTTTACCTTACAGTACAGTGTTTTATAGATCTCAGCATCCTTGTTCAGATCTCTACTAAATATGTTTTCGAACAGAAGAAAAGCCTAAGAATTAAAGGATAGTTTATTAAATTATTTAATGAAAATATTTTTAGCTGTCTATATTGTTTAGCATTATTTTCCATATGCATAGGATTAATAGTAGATTTTGCTTAGAAACTCTTTGAGAATTTTCTATGCTTGATATGTTGACATAGCATTATATATATAATTTTACTTCCCTGTTCCTTAGGTTCAGTATGAATTGAATCCCCAAATCAACCTCATATCCGATCACTACATCGTTTTAGTATATTTTAACAAACTACATTATTTTGTATTGATTTTTCCATCATGTTCTTTATATATTATCCAGAGTCACTTCAAGAGCACTGGGACAAATTCCAAAGCTCTTGTAGTTTGATTTTGCTTGTCTTCATTGAGTCATTGAAATTAACACACACATCAATTCGAACACTGATTTTTTTATTTGTAATGTTATTCAAAAACGAAAACCACAAGAAACCTTTTGGAGTACATGTAATCCTTTCTATTATTTATTGTGAGCTTTGGTATTTCACTTGAGCATGTTAGGTTCAAGGGGACATCTTGACACCTATGTGAGAAATTGTCCTAGTACTCCAGCATATACTTCCTGTGTGCGTTTGGTGAATACAAAAATAAAATCTTTTTTTTTTAACTGTTAAATGGGAACCATTTGGAGATCTTTCTTCTTTATTTTATTAGATTTGTGTGCTGCCCACTTCATCTAGAGCAGGGGTGTCAAACTCGATTTCTTTGAGGACTGCATCAGGATTGTGTTTGACCTCGGGAGGGCTGGGGGGCATGGCCAGGAGGTGTGGCCAGCTCAATGTCACTCATGTCAAGGATGCCTGTGGTGACCGGAGCACATTGCCAGCGAAAACGGGCTCCCAAGCTCTGTTTTCGCCTGTGACGGCCTCCTGCATCCCTCTGCCAGTGAAAATGAAGCTCAGGAGGGCCGCGGGTGAACTCTGTTTTTGCTGGCAGAGGCACTGTGGGCTGGTCCTTCGCTGTTTTCAGGGCAGCCCCCCGGGCCAGATCTAAGCACCCTGTGGGCCAGAAGCGGCCTGTGGGCCTTGAGTTTGACACCTCTGATCTAGCGGCAACTGTGGGTGGCTTACAAATATTAAATTTTATTTGTAACTAGGACTTTAAAGATGCTCATGGCTTCCAGTACTAATATTGTGTTTAAAAACTGCATGTATGTGTTGACTGTTTTCAATTTTGTATTAAAACTCTTACACTTTTTCGTTTCAGAATAAAATGGAGGAGTTGTCTGCACTGATCTCCGAAAGCCATGAGGCTAACCATACAATTTTGTTTGGTCATTACCCTACCTCATCAATCATCTCTGTATCTCCAGGGGTACGAGCAGCCATGCGGTACTATTTTTATTTATTCTGGAAATATATTGTTTACTTTCTGCTTTTTAAAATAACTCATTCATTTTGTATTAAGGAATAACAAGAAATAATAATTATTTAAATGACATCGTTAATTGGCTAGAAGCTAATATTTCTAATAATAATAATTCTTCATCTTGCAATGTGAACAGAAGGTATTAAGAAGATCTCCTTTCCCAGGACATGCAATGGACAAATCAAAACCACAGTCTCTTCTCCTGCTCGGTTTACAGAGACTTATTCAATGGGTTACAAAGCAGTACAGACCAATTTGTCATTCCTCTATTATCCTTTGACATCACCTCCTTCATAATTTATAATATCTCCACATTCTGAGCAATAATGTGCAAAACTTGCCTAGTCTTGACTGCCAGATGAAGCTAGTCAAGCTTGATATAGTTTTATAGCCCACTTTTTCTTTTCAGCTTTTTAGGTAGTAGAATATGAATTTTGGATTCCTTTGTAGCTTTGAATTCCCCATATTTAATTCTGTAGTTCTACTCTTTTCAATAGTTAAACATTGTTTGTTTTTCTTCTTCTTCTTCTTCTTATACCTGCTAAGCTGTTGGGTTTTTCTAGAATTTACAATGGTAAAAGTCCCAAGTAAAGAGATTGTATGCTATGTATTAATAATATATTTTGCTTTGATTAGTTTTGCCTTAGTTTATTTGTGCGGGCATTTCCATACATTGGGAGGTCTGATGCCTGTCCTTCATACTCGTCATCCTGATGGGACTTTAGAGCTGGAGTTGGGAGACTGGAAGACTAGTAGGAAGTAAGTAAATGTCTAATACAAAGGCAATATTTATTTCTTTTCTATTTTCTGTCATTTCTCAGTGTCTGGAAGCTGTAGGAGTCTGGATGGGGGAGAACAAACTTCAGCTGAACCTCAGCAAGACAGAGTGGTTGTGGGTGCAAGAGACCGCAGGATCCAATTGTTTATCATTTTTAGTTCTGGCTGGGGTTGCACTACCCCTGACAGACCCAGTATGCAAACTGGAGGTTCTTCTGGACTCATGTCTCCTGCTTGAAGAGCAGGTGGCAATCGTGACTAGAGGGGCCTTTGCGCAATTTTGTGTTGTGTGCCAGTTGCGCCCTTACCTGGATCATGAGGGACTGCACATGGTCATTCATGTCCTAATCTTCTCTTGGTTGGATTACTGCAACGCAATCTGCATGGAGCTACCCTTGAAGAGTATTCAGAAGCTATAGCGAGTGCAGAAAATGCAGCAGCATGCACAGTTCTTTAGGCCCCTAGAGTGGCACATATAACACTGCTGTTGCACAAGCTGCATTGGTTACCAGTTTGCGTCTGGGTCCAGTTCAGGGTGTTGGTTATTACTTTTAAAGCCCTAAATTGCATGGGTCAAGGATATCTGAAGAGCCATCTCATCCCAAAGGGTGAAAAATTGCCCCATTCATGCGAGCAGAAGAGGTCTGTTATGGACTCCATCTGCTAAGAAAATCCAGTGGGCAGGTCAAAGAGAAGAGTCTTTTTCGCTGTGGTCCCTTCTGTATCACCAGAAAGGAAAACTTTCCCACCCATTTGGCCTTCCAGAAGGGTATCAAAACATGGCTTTGCTAGCTAGTTTGAGGCCATGAGGGGGGCCCTCACCACTAGAGATGGCTAACGGGGTAAGATGACCTCATCCCTGTACTAGTGGTGGGTTTCTAATTTTTTTACTACTGATTCTGTGGGCGTGGCTTAGTGGGCACGGCATAGCTTGGTGAGCATAGTTTGGTGGGTGTAGCAGGGGAAGGATACTGCAAAATCTCCATTCCCTCCCGATCAGCTGGGACTTGGGAGGCAGAGAATAGATGGGGGCAGGGCCAGTCAGAATTATTACTACCGGTTCTCTGAACTACTCAAAATTTCCCCTACCGGTTCTCCAGAACTGGTCAGAACCTGCTGAAACCCATCTCTGCTGTGTACCATCCGTCTCTTGGTTCCTTTTTTTTTTAATAATTAAAAAACCCCTGTTTTCTATTTATCTTTTCATGATCTGTAAGCTGCCCAGAGTCACCTGATCAGGGAGCTGGGAGGCATATAAAAATTAATAAACTATGTAAATAAATATCTTAATTATGGGCTTCTATTGTTTAAGATGTTCCTTGTTAATTAAAATATTATTTTAATTATTGAATATCAGATATCGGATTCTTGCGTTTGATCATGACCTCTTCAGTTTTGCTGACCTGAAATTTGAAGAATGGCCTGTAGTTCTTATCACCAATCCTAAATCATACCTTTATAGTAGCTATGCTCATGAACCACTACAGAGAATTCTTCATTCTACCCATATTAGGTAACGTACATGTTTTGAAACATATGGAAATTTTATAGAAATATTAGCAATGATGTGGCGGCTAACTTGCCAGTCATCCTATCACCAGTCCAATTAATTACTCTTGCAGTTGCTTACATCAGCTGTGCTATAAATATCTCAGCCAACTTTTTCATTGCTTCTGTATTGTTTTTTTTAAAATGTAAAAAATAGAGAAAGCATAGTGGCTCAATTAGTATAGGACTTATCATGGAGGATGGTGGAATAGTTAAATCCTTCATGCCCGCAACTCTTTGCATGCTGTGAATGATGAAAAAGACTGAAACAACAGAGAAGTTTCTTCCCCAACAGCTCTGCTTTGTCAATGCTCTAGAAACCCATCTTTCTTCTGGCAAAATAATGGTAGTTGTTTTGCCCAGCAACAAAATATCTAATTTCGGACAACATATTAAAACCATGGCTCATAGCCTGGATTGAAATCACACACAAAATCAAATACAAGATTGCTTAACACATATAACTATGGGCAGTGACTAGGTTTATGCAACATTCTGTGCTCTGATTTGTTTTTCCATGTTTTATTGAATACAGCTTAGTGGGCTGGGTTTTCTTTTACTTTTCTTTTATTTATTTATTTGTCAAGCATATATATGATAACGGATAAAAGTATAAACATGATTATGAATACATGAAATGGATACGAATAAAAAGGGACATTAGGACAGGGATGGTAGGCACGTTGGTGTGCTTATACACGCCCCTTACAGACCTCTTTGGAATGGGGTGAGGTCAACAGTCTAAGGGTAAAGTTTTGGGGGTTTGGGGAAGAAACCACAGTGTCAGGTAGTGCATTCCAGGCATTGACCACTCTGTTGCTGAAGTCATATTTTCTGTAATCAAGTTTGGAGCGATTTACCTTGAGTTTGTATCTATTGTGTGCTCGTGTATTGTTATGTTTGAAGCTGAAGTAGTCATTGACAGATAGGACATTGTGCAGTCACTTTGTTCTCTCTCTTTTGCACAAAACACACTGCAAAGAAGAGAATTACTTGCGTAACTTGAATCAGAATCTGTAGTTAAGAACATAGTTAGATTCCATTGGTGCTTTTAGATTCCACTTTTGACTGCAGAGGTTCGAATTGTAAAAGAAGGTGAACTTTAGCAAAAATTCATTTAATTGGAAGGTAACAGTCTTACAAAGAAATACTACCATTTGTATTGTTAATTCAGAGAAGAATACCATAGAAATATGGTTCTCTCCATCCTGTATGACACTGTCTCGAACAATAATAAAATTTGAAATTATTTTTATCACCTCATTTATCTTTCAGAATGTGCATATTATACTAGTGAACAAATGGCTGGGGTTATGTTGCCCTGCATTCTTCTTTCACTGCACTGATGTTTCTAACTACATTTTTATTTTATATCGGTTTTCCAAACAACCTACAAATTCTAGCCTTTATTGATCACAGTCCAGACTATAATGAGATAGTAAATTATTTTAAATACTTCAGTAAGGGTAATATGTTTTTTTCCTATACGCTACATATAAACATAGTGGCTTTTAATTTAAGCATCTGTGTGATATCATTAATAAGTCCCACTATATTCTTGTACTTAGAATTTTGGCCTTCTCTCCTTCTCCTATCAAGTTTGTCAAGATCATGATTGATGACATTTATCTTGGAGATGCTATTCAGGTGTCTGGACCTCTCTATGTTCTGAAATGGTCCCCCCAAAACTACAGTCAAGGATTTCATCAGATAGCTGTAACTGTTGAGGTGAGTTTTCTGCTATTATTCATCATTCTATCATTCTAGGGTTTCCTGCCTGGGCAGGGGGTTGGACTAGAAGACCTCCAAGGTCCCTTCCAACTCTTATTCTATTCTATTCTATTCTATTCTATTCTATTCTATTCTATTCTA
>WNWU01000001.1:39143836-39254632 GCA_012654045.1 Ptyas mucosa | reverse complement strand
TCTACTCTACTCTACTCTACTCTACTCTACTCTACTCTACTCTACTCTAATGTTTGACAGAAAAAATGCATTTGGCAGAATTTCTGCTGATCTATGATTATTCAATAGGTAACCTTCTGTCTTCCAGCCTTTCTAAGTAAGAGCAGTAGGCATAGTATAAGGATAAGTATGTTTCAACAACATGGTATTTATAGTCACCAGTATATCCACAGATGCTTCTAAACACTCATCAGGCTCCATAGCCAAGTTCATTTTTAAAACATTATTTTAATATGAAAAATTAAATGGGAAGCTAGCATGCTGCAGAGCACCAACCTCAAACATAATATTCTGTTTCCAAAATAAAAATATCCCCAATATATTGCAGAGTTTTCTCAGAGCTCTGGGTATTGCAAAAAAGGAGGAGGAAAGGAGAGGAGAAGGAGATTCATGTAGGAAGATGATAGCAGCCTCTCACTAGCAATAGCCCTTAGACTTATATACCACTTCATAGTGTTTTTCAGCACACTCTGAGCGGTTTACAAATGTCAGCATATTGACCCCAACAATCTGGGTCCTTGTTTTACTGACATCAGAAGGATGGAGGGCTGAGTCAACCTTCAGCTGGTCAGGATTGAACTCCAGGCAGTGGGCAGAGTTAACCTGCAATAGCTGCATTCTAATCCCTGTGCCACAATGGATTTTTCTGGTAAATGGATATTTTCTGACCGGGCAAGCCACTGTAACAGGCATTTTATGATAATACCTTCAATGTGCTTTCAAATGATTCTACTATCCCAAACAGTTAAGAAACCTGCCATTTTGGAAAAGAATGAGAAAGAAAATGTAAACAATGACTGGCATTGTCTCAAAATTTCCTGACAGTTAGAACAATTAATCAGTGGAACAACTTGCCTCTAAAAGTTGTGAATGCTCCAACACTGGATGTTTTTAAGAAGAGATTGGATAACCATTTGTCTGAAGTGGTATAGTGTATCCTGCCTAAGCAGGGGGTTGGACTATAAGACCTCCAAGGTCCTTTCCAACTCTGTTGTTCTGTTCTGTTCTGTTCTGTTCTGTTCTGTTCTGTTCTGATCGAATTACTGGCAGCACAGTTAAACAGTGAAACATAGAATGGGGCAACCATTCAATGATATGACCAGAATTAAATGCTACAGTAAGGACTGCTAGAAAATATTTAAGCAACGAATAACAAGAACCTTAAGTATGCAAGTCTGCCATTAGAATATACCTTAGTTGTTAAACTGGATGCTTTATTAATAGTTATTAGTTGCTTTCCTATAATGCCATATTGTATCACAGAACAGAAGTACAAGAATTGAATGGAGGCATGTAGAAATTTGGGGGGGGGGTGTTACTAGGATAGGGAATTTTAGAAAAAATGTAGTGTAGAAAATACAGTCGTTTTCAAAGGAAGTAAGGTAGGCTGATTATTGGAAGAGAGGGAGGTGCTGAGAAGATTGGCATATGTGTCAAACAGAGGTGGTATTCAACAGGTTCTGACCAGTTCTGGAGAACCGGTAGCGGAAATTTTGAGTAGTTCGGAGAACTGGTAAATAACACCTCCAACTGGCTCCACCCCCATCTATTCTCTGCCTCCCAAGTCCCAGCTGATCGGGAAGAAATGGGGATTTTGCAGGAACTTTCCTCTGGACTGGGGAGGGAGTGGCGATTTTTCAGTATCATTCCCCTGGAGTGGGGTGGGAATGAAGATTTTACAGTATCCTTCCCCTATCATGTCCACGAAGCCATGCCACGCCCACTAAGCCACGCCCACAGAACCGATAGTAAAAAAATTTGAATCCCACCACTGGTGTCAAAGGACTGTTTGAGCTTATGGGAATAAGAATAGAATAGAATAGGGGCTTGGTGGGCTAATGGTTTGATTAATAGCAGATCTATGGGAAGATGAGGACTGGAAACCCGATTTGTACAAAATGACAGATTGATTTAACAGAAATCTCCCCTTTGGGTAGGGATACATGGGGGGGGGGGGGGGCGAAAAAAAAATGGAGCATAGTACTGAAAAGTTTATTAATCCTTGTTTTGGTCCTGTTTTTAGGATAGCAGTGGTAGAAGTGCCACTCAGCTTCATACATTTGCTATGCAGGAAAATCTTTCTCTTAGATTTGGTCTTTTGGCATCTTGGCTTCTTCTTACTGACCATTATATATGGGTAAGTATTCTTTCAGATAGGAGTGAACAATAGATGGATGGATAGACAGATGGATGGATATAAAGCTAGTCCTTGATTTACAACCATTTGTTTAGTGACCGTCAAAAGTTACAACAGCATTGATAAAAGTGACTTACAACTGATCCTCACACTTACAATTGTGTAAGTCAGGAGGGTTGGGGCCGACCTCTCTCTGGGAGGCAAGATGTTCCAGAGGGCAGATGCAACAGCAGAGAAAGCTCTTTTCTTGGTCACCACCAGCTGGAATACTTGGGCCAACAGTCGACAGCATGCCTCCTCTGCTGGCACAGGTGCCGGGGGAGGGGGGGGCAATCCCAGTGGTGATCACCAATACCTTACACCCGGAACCAGACTGGCATGAATGGAAACCCTTGTTTATTACTTATTGTATAAAAACTTATTGATGATCCCAGATCTCCGTGCTTTTCGCCGTGCCCTTAAAACTTTTTTATTTCATCAAGCTGGGCTGGCTTGACCCTTAGATATTTTTAATTATTAATTGATTTTAGTTGGGGTGTTTTAAATTTTATTGGGCCAAAACTTGTTTAATTCTTTTAAAATAATTTTAAATTTTGTATGTGATGTTTTTATTCTTGGCTGTTCACCGCCCTGAGTCCAGTAGGAGAAGGGCGGTATAAAAATCTAATAAAATAAATAAATAAATAAAAATGATGTATGGGAGGGTGGGTGGGTAGGTAGGTAGGTAGGTAGGTAGATAGATAGATAGATAGATAGATAGATAGATAGATAGATCTGGTAGATAAACATTATTATCTTTTGGATGCGACGGCTAGTAGAAAATGTGGTGGCCTGTGCTGTGGTGACTGTATCTCTGTATACTTGGATGATCCTGTTACTTTTGGAGCTGCACTGGCTGCTGATTGGCTTCTGTATGCAACCCAAGATGCTGGTTGTAACCTGTAAGGCCCTACATTGCTTTGGAACAGGTTATCAAAAAGCCTGCCTTCTATGGGATCATCGGTGGTCTCTGAGTTTGGTTGTTTGCTGCGGGTATCATTACCCAACTAGGTAACTTCATCAGTGCAAGTGAATGTGGGGTTTGCTCTTGGTAGTTTCTTGATTAGGGTATTGTTTTCTGTTCGATTGTCTGGTGGCAGTTCCAGGTTTTGACAGCAGGAGAGGTGGTATTTTGGTCTTTTTTTTCCTTCCTAATTTTTTTATTGTCTCTAGGAAATGCCTTGTGGTACAGGAGAGGAGTAGCTTCCGTTCATATATTTATTAATAATAAAGTTAGTTAATAGTAACTGACCTTTTTATTTTTCATTTTCAAAATATATCATACTGCTTTTGACTTTTTTTTTCAGGTACGAACATTCTTTGTATTAACAATTATATTTCAAGTTGCTTTGCTGATTTTTTTCCGGTTTCGAGCAAAACCTAAATTTAAAAGTAAGAGCAATTATGTTGATCCTTTTTCCTTTCATCCCCTCTCCATTTCATTTTTCTTCTTTCAGACCTAATGGCATGTTGAAAATAAATTATGGAAGAGGGTCTCAGTTCTCTCAGTAATTGTCCAGATTAAGTGTCTGAAGACTGAACAGAATGAACCTAAAGTTACTATCAAAGATCTAGCTCAGTAACAGGCCAGATTCAACTGGAGGCTGTAGAGAAAAATAGTACGGAGAAAAATTCACAGTGCCTCCTACTCAGAGAGATAGTTGACCCGCTCCCCTGGTCATTTGTCTCAGAGTGGAGAGTATACAGCCTGTCCTATGTTTCACAGGGCAACATGCACACAAACAGAAGAAGTCCTGGCAGAGAGCAGAAACACAGAGACACCAGTGGTGGGTTGCTACCGGACTGGGTGAATCGGTAGCGGTGGGGGCGGAAGGCTCCGCCCACCCATCTGGACGTCTCTGCGCATGCGCAGAAGCTTCTGCACACATGCAGAAGTGTTGTGAGTGCCCACAAGCAAACCGGTAGCCACAGGATTGAAATCCCACTACTGAGAGACATAACATATTAATTTGTTACATAGAAGAAACCATAGTCCCTTCTGTATTTGGCCACTGCTGATAAAGAATTCCAGAAGCCATCCTCAGCATACTTGCCATACGAGGTTATATATATATATATATATATATATATATATATATATATATATATATATATGAATGGAATTCTTTAAACAACATTCCAAGTGAATTTCTATTTGAAACTCTCACAGATCTTAGTTGTCATTGAGGATCTTTTAATTTGCCTAGAGCCGATTATACTATCAGTAATGGTGGCAGTAACATTGGTGTACACAGTTGAAATGAAACCATTTTTTAAAGAAAAATTATCCCATGCCTATGTCAGTCCCTATATTGCCCCAAATATGGAAGATAGATATTGATTATAAGCTGTACTCAGCTAGCCTCCTTTGTACTTCCAGAATTTTGTCTCTGCAAAATTTGGGCAACATGACGATGGGACAAACATCAGCAGATCATCATTTGTGACTATTTAATAGCTATAATATTCTCTTGTATAGGCTGATGTTTTCTAATAAGAATATTCTTAGAAAACTGATGACACCATTTGAGTTGGGCTAGTTTTTAATCACATAAAGTAGCTATTAGATTCTAGTATCAGAATAGTTCATTTTTAAATATTAGGATAAATATTAGGATTTCTCTTATTTTTATTTGTGATATGTTTATGGTATTCACATCTAAATATTTAAAAACCTAAGACGGGGCAGTTGTATTGTACATCTTGAATTGATATGCACAAATCTATTTAGGACATTGTATTTTATTATTACAATTTGTTAGATTTCTGTATACCTTTCCTTCAGGAATTCAAAGCAATGTATGTTGCACTCCTCTAATTTTTCCTCACAGTAATCTGTGAGGTTAACTGAATTGAGAATGATTGCTCCAAAATCACTTGAATAATTTTTGTGGCTAAGAATAGACTTAAACTAGATTGTCTCTAATTCTACTCTAATACTGTACCTTCTAGAACAAGTGGAACACTGGTTCTAATCCAACTTTTCACTAGCTGTTGTTGATGTGTCACTTTCTAAATTTGTGACCTGGTATGTTTTCAGCAGTAGCAAGCAATAATTTTGAACTGAGATTATGTTATTGTTTCAGAACCCCTGGGTGTGGCAGTACGAACCTCTTTTTCTCTTCATGTCCTGAGCAAAACAGATTTATTCTTCTACTCGTTTCTGATGTTGAATTTATATACTATTCTAGGTAAGTGCAAAGAATGTGAAAAGCAGTTTATTAATTTCTAAAGATTTATTGCAAAACATTTTAATAGGGTTCTAAATGAAAAAATAATGAATTCTTACAAATGTAACCATTTGAATCATGCATTGGCATAATTTAGATTTTAAAAACCCAAACAATTCATAGATTTTTAAAAAACAGGAAAATCTCCTTCTAGTAGAACTCAGCTTCTGATAATTTCATGGACACATAATGTACAGTACTCCTTGTCTTACAACCAGAATTCAGACCAACATTTCTGTTGCTAAACGAGACAGTTGCTCAGTGAGTTTTGCCCCATTTTACAACCTTTCTTGCCACAGTTCTTAAGTGAATCACTGCAGCTGTTAAGTTAGTAACATGGTTGTGAAGTGAATCTGGCTTCTCCATTGATTTTGCTTGTCAGAAGGTCGCAAAAGTTGATCCTCCTGGGACGCTGCAACAATCATAATTACTAGTCAATTGCTAAGTGTCTGAATTTTGATCATGTAACCATTGGAATGCTGCAATGGTTATAAGTGTGAAAAATGGTTATAAGTCACTTTTTCCAGTGCCATTGTAACTTCGAACTGTCACAAAAAGAACTGTTGTAAGTCGAGGACTACTTGTAGAGTATGGATAATAGATTGTTTTCTTGACTGCATTATAGGAACAGTTGACTCTTTGCCCTTTTCCAGAATAGTTTTTCAGCTTCTCAGTCTAGTTTATAGTCCTGTCATTTTCTGAAAGCCCTCCATTCGAGATCTAACTAGACTTGCTCGTAAGCTTAACTGGTACATATGAGATGATTTCCTAGGCACTACATACCAAGAAGAAGAAGAAATGGTGAGCTTTTATGCAGTAGCTTGCCAAGGATTCTTGTGAATAGGATTATTGAGAAGCATACACAGGTAGTCCTGTACTTATGACTATTAATTTAATGACCATTTGAAGACACAACAGTGCTAAAAAGTGACTGATAACTAGTCCTTACATTTACAACCATTGCAGCTTCTCTGCAGTCACTTGATTTGCTTAATGACCACAGCGATCTGCTTAATAACCATGACAACAAATTCTTAAAATTGCATGCAACTCACTTAACAATCATATTGCTTAGCTTTGGTCCCAATTGTGGTCATAAATTGAGGACTGCCTCTTGTCAGGCTTTGCATTGATAAAAATTTAATTAATTAATAATAATAATAAAGCATCCTTGCTCAAAACTAAGATGTTTCTGATAATTTTGCTCAAATCTTCACTCTCTATATTTTCCAATATTACGGTTTGCTGCTTTTGATGCAGCTTCTAATGTATCTCTGTTTTTTATTGATTTGGCCACTGAGTCCATGACAGAAGCGATGGCCAAATCCACATTTCTTAATTGTATCTATTTATTGGAACACAGCATCTCTTTAAAAATGTATATTTTGAGAGTAAAAGTTATATTTTAAAAGTATTTGTAGATGTATATTGTAAAGTTTGTGATTTCTCTTACGAAACGCAAAGAGATAATAACATATATAAAAAAATTTACAATCCTTTATGTCTAATTTTAAAAATCTTATTCACTAAATTCACACATCACAATAATCACAATAATGTGGTTGGTTTGGTTCTGGTTTAACTTGTTGAACAAACCATTCCCATTGGGGTTTGAAAACCATAGTGTATAACATTGTGCCCAAGGCATAGTTTGATATGTGAATTAATTAACTGAATAGATTATACTGATCAAATGGCATTATTTACAGGAGTTAGTTATCTGCACAGATCTTTTTGTCCTAGTGATTATTAGCAAGGATTTCAAACTGGAAAAATATTTGTTTAACAGTCTGGATATGCTTAATATAATACCATTTTTCTCCCTATCAGGACCCTGGTTCATTGGTGAGCTTATAGAGGGCCATGTGGGGGCCTGCTTTTCCTTTGGGTTAATTGTTAATGGCCATTTCTTTGAAGGCAGCTCAACCTTCATTGTTGGAATTTTACAGGTAGGACTCTCAGCATAGTTTTTGATAACAATCTTCTGATCTTTTTTTCCCAATAGTTAAATATGTTACAAGATTAAAAAAAAACCTTAGAGACAGCATTGTTAATATGACTATAACAAGCTTCCAGTAGTACATTTAGTAGACTATTCAGATGTATACAATTTCTTCAGAACAAATTTAACTTTCCATGTAATTGTTAATTCCATAGCATAATGTTGGAATAGGTATGTATTTGTTTAGAGCTTATGTCTTCCTCCCTTTTCTGCCTTTTGACAGTAAGATTTCCATGGCACTTATTTATTATAACAACTTATTTATTTACCAAAAAAAAAAATCACACAAAAACTGTAATGACAAACAAACAAAACTTAGACCTATAATACAAATATTTGTAGTGGGAAAGCCAAGTATTGGGCAAAATAAAAACATTTTGGCAATTCACCAATAGCTAAAAGAGGGAGCCAATAAGCCTACCAAGGAAGGCCACTGTAGTAAGCCTTGCTACTTCTGTCAAGAGCTTCTTTCCTGTGTCCTTGCTAACCCACTTGTGGATGTAAATGACAGTCCCATTTTAGTAAAAGGCAGGGCAAGTGTAAATAGCCAAGCATACTATAGAGGAGGGGGAAGACAGCTTTGTCAAGGGGGCAGGGTAAATGGAAAATGAAAGGCAACCGTTTGGGGCCCCATACTTCCAGGCTGTGCTTCTTGTAATCCTGAAAAAGGAGACACACTTTCAAATAATTGGGCCCTAGTCTTTATAGGATTTTATAATCTCCTGCACTTCAAGACCTATCCACAGATCGGTCACTGAAGTTCAGATAAGGCAATAAACAAATGTGAAACGGGCTTGATTGTTGCAGCTTTACACAAGATGAAATTTTGAACATTTGTCATAGCAGTTCCACAGAGAGCATTTTATGGACATCTACCTGAATAAATAGATTTGCTTGAGGCTTGATCTGCTTTTTCCATTTTATTTCATATGAAGATCTGTTGATACTGCTAAAGTTCTATTTTGAAATTGTATTTCTGTATATTAAGCCAACTTTCTGTATTTTCTCAGTGGAGAAACCGTTTGTAATTGCAGTTTTTATTTGAGTTGGGGACAGCCATAACCTCATTGCTTTGTTTAAAAGTTAATTATAGGTCATTTTGAGGGATCCTTGGTGCTCTCTGAGCTTGGTTATTTTTTTGCAGATGTTTCATTACCCAAACGAGGAAACATCATAACAAGATGTTTCCTAGTTTGGATAATGAAATGTATGCAAGAAAACAACCAAGCTCAGAAAGCACCAAGGACCCCTCATTTCAATTCTGAGTTACAAATAATCTCCTTTATTGATAAGTCATTTCTCCCCAAACTCAGCAACTTTAACATATGAGGACTTCAACTCCCAGAACTGAAGTCCACAGCTACACATCTTAAAGTAGCCAAGTTTGAAAACCACCGATGTAAGCTAGTTTCCTGCCATGGGCCCACAGCACCTTCTACATGTTTGTAGTGATCAGTAGAACTTCCTGCTGAGAAATATGAATGAGCTTCTCTTTCACAAGTATTTTTAATTCCCCACTATTTGACAATAAATTCATCAATTTTTTAAAAAAATATGTGATCAATGGTTTTCAGAGTGTGCTAAATCCACAAGTGTTCTCCCACTGAAGTGTGTGACATATGGTTTAATATGTGAGGGTATAATTTTTTTAAAATTGATGCTTTTCAGCTTATTGTAAGATTCTTAAATTCATAGTGTACAAAACTGAAAGATAAAATTTAGGTAGGGCAATGTTTTAAAAGTGTTCCAGGAAGAAAGTGGTTATTTGTTGTCAAATTTGCTAGTTTTCTTAGTTACCAGCTTAGTTACTGTACCTAGATGAAACCTTGCGAAAAGAGGTTGAGATCTTGTCAGTCATGCAAGGAAGACCAGACAGGGAACATGGCCAGATGAGCTAATGCTACTTTGTTGTAAAGTTACAGCTTGTCATTCCTAGTATATACCGTTACAGATCTATTATATGTGCATTTTATTTATGGCTTCATGTGCCAAGTGTTCGGAGTAATTTTATGTATTTATATTTCTGCATGTGCTCTGAGAATGTTTTTGTTTGATAGGTATTATTTTTCAACCTACCACTGATGGCGTACACATGTTGGAGCCTATTGCTACGTTGCCAAGGCCAGTGTTTTCGTTCTCATCTGTATCTTATCAAACCATATTGGACTGTGCCCATCCATTTAATCATGTTACTTCTATTTTTCTGGCAAGTCTTTTCCTGTTACTTCTTACTGAAGACATATGGAATTCTTTCTTTTTTTCTCTCTCCAATGAGAACTTGGGTTGTTGCACTAACCCTCTTCCTGGTCTACAGAATTTGGGCAATGGAATCTATTTTGCTGAGAACCTTTATTGTAGATATGAAGAACTACCAAACTTCCTGATGCTTCCTTTTTTCCGGAACCTGAAGTATACATTCACTTAAACTGTTAAGTGATAAAGCTGTGAACTACTTCCAGTTTGTATGTGTTATGTTCTGATTGCATAGGCAATGGATTATGAAGGTTCAGGATTGCCATGAAACCCCTTCTGTGCTGCTGTGTAATAAAACTTTTAGAAAAAAGTGACACTATTTGCCTCAGGAACTGCTTTCTTATTATATTTATATTAATACTGATTTTGACATCATACTGTTCTAATGCTAGACAAAATTTATGGACTATTGTAATTTTTTGTAATTGTTTCTACTTTTGTGTGTTTCTTTATCAGATGATTTATCTAAACATGAGATATTTGCCCTTTGCTGAATAGTAACTTACTCAAGACCTAATTGAAGACCTGTTAAGTCATGTCAATCACCTTTGCCCACTTTCCTTTTCAAACTCAGTCCTTTCCTCAACTCCAGCCTCCGTTTTTAAAAAAATGTTTTTCAAACTACCCTGGGTTTTAACAAAAGTTCTGTAGTCTTTGTTTATATATATTGTACTGTAACTGATTTCATGACAAGAAAAAATGATATAATTGCTTTGGATAGTATTTATAAGAGTCCATAATTTCTGAGTTGTTAATATGATGCCCAAATGATTGCAATGAATGTGCCCGTTAAGACTCGTAATCAGAGTTAATGAAAAGCATTGCCTTTGCTTCGGGAAGCTCCTCTCTACTTCCCATCTGTCTTCAGAGTCAGAGTATGCTGTGCAAACTTGGCTGTGTGGCTTATAAACTGAATTACAATCAAACTGTTTTATTTTGATTTAGCATATTGAATTTAACAAATAGTTTTTTCCCCAAATAATTAATGCTTAAGCAAACCATACATGCAAAAGCTGTGGTTTAATATATGAATTCAGATGAAAATGTTTGTGCCTTCTGCACCCTTGCATATGGAAGATAGCTTTATGTCAAATTCCTGCTGGTTTCCTCTAGTAATTTCAGGTAGGCAGGAATCCATTAAAATGCACATAATTTCTTGCAAAGCTTTCTAGATTATTGCCAGTATTAATGTTGCATATGTAGTACTTAACAGATCAATGTAGCCTATTAGGAATCGTTTGCTGTGGAATATTGCTGATTTTCTTGGTTCATGACTATTATGCTGAATGAGATCACAATGAGATTGAAATAAAATGTGTTCTTCAGTTTTGTCATGCAGGAACTGAGATAATCAGTAAGAAAATAGAATGTGCTGCATCTTGTTAAAAAAATGAATGCGAAAAATACAGTTAAGTGTATGCTATACTTACATAAAAATGAGCCAATTATAGAACTAGACATGTGAAATGAGCACCTACTGACAATGGCTAAACCTTGCAGAAGTCTGTCTCTAAATGTCCAATACAATTTATCTTATGCCATAATCAATAACTGACCTGATGTTTTTCAGCTTCCAGGATTCAGAGTTTATGATTAGGATGGGTATGGCTTATGGGTCAAGTCACAGCATGTTTTTATGTTTACTGAAAATAATTAAAGAGATGTAGTTATAAGACTCTATATAATCTTGCACATGATATGGCTGGAACTATGTGTGTGTAATGTAAAGAAGTTTGCCTCGGCCATTTTTTCTTCTAATGCACACGCAATAAATATACAAATATTGCCTCTGGTTTGTGCCCCATTATTAATTTAATAACATGTAAGGGCTGTGTCTGAATATACATTGCACTTTTATTTCTTTTTAATCAATATTTTTTTCAAATTCCATAATTTGTCTCTGTTGTAATAAAATGCTTTGGTGTACTATTTATTCCAATCTTGTATTTGCTAACATTTTTCTGTCTTCTCTGAAAATGTTAATGTATTGATTTGAATTGATACATACAACCATTCTCATCTCTACTTAAAAGTAATTTGTACAGACTTCACTAGGAGTTGATTCAGATAAGTATGTCAGAATTGCAGGGTAAAAAATTCCTACTGGAGGTCAGGTAGTCCTTGAGTTACGACAGTTCATTTAGTGATTGTTCGAAGTTACAATGGCTGAAAAAAGTGACTTATGACCATTTTTCACACTTATGATTGTTGAGCATCTCCATGGTTATGTGATCAAAATTCAGACGCTTGGCAACTGACTCATTTATGATGGTTGCAGTATCCTGTGATCAACTTTTGCAACCTTCTGACACGAAAAGTCAATGGAAAACCCAGAGTCACTAAACAACCGTGTTGCTAACTTAACAATTGCAGTGATTCAGTTAACAACTATGGCAAGAAAGATAGAAAAATGGGACAAAACTCATTTGTCTCGCTCAGCAACGTAATTTTTGGGTTCAATTGTCATAAGTTGAGGACTACCTGTATTAGTGATATAGTGCTGTTTCTGCAGATGCCTTGTTTGCTACTTTATTTACCTGACAGTGAAAAACCCACAGAAAGGATATGTACTGCATGGAACAGGTTTTGCTATAGCTTTTGTGTCACAAATTATTAAAAGCTTTCCTACATTTTCCCCTTATCATGAGGAAATTCAAAGAAGGGACTTCTTCCTTTGTAATAATTCTCATGGTCATTGCGCTACATTGGATTTTGCAAGCTGGAACATTTGGACATAAAGTGTAAGGAAGGGGTTTTTTTTATCCCATGACTTAGTCATACAATTAGGAAATGTCTCCTTTTGTTTAGTGTTCTCATTTAAATAAATGTATGTAACAGTGAAATGTTAGGGAAAATAGGAGCAGCTAAAAGCATTCATTCACTATTAATGCATCAGAAAGAACAGTATCACAGAAGAGAGTCCATTACATTAACATTTCTTACATTAATGTAAGAAAATTACATTAACAAATACATTTTAATAGTTGTATTGTGTTCAAGAAAAGATTCTCATTATTGTTTCACTTTCAGTAATGATTAGAGCCTGGTTTATACATTCCAGGACATAAGTCAGTATATGGTATGTCTTAATTGGGTTGTTTACTTCCAGGATGTAAGCCATGGTTTATTTTTTTAAAACTTTAAAATTCTGAAGTTGGTTACCAAATCCTAGTTGCTTCAACTATGGCTTACATTTATCTTCAAACTGAGAAATACTACTATAGTGTTATTAGGAAATTGTTTCCTAGATATTAACAAAGGCAGAAGAAAACCACATTAGAAATATATGGTCAAATAAGACATAATTTGCTTGCAAACATTTGTTCAAACAGCTAAAACTAATTTTGGTTTTATATTTTATGCATATAGTTTATATTTCTGTAGCAATATTTTATCATTTGTTACTAAAGGCTAGGAAACACATTTTGACTGGGAAAAAATTCTCGAAGAGATAGGAGAAAACCCCCTAAAAGAACTTAAACAAAAATCAAGAGATTCAAAAGATTTTACTAATCCCCAAAGTGGGATACAGATACAAAGGATAAATTCATTCCAGGCTTATGCAAATATTTCTTTTCTTGGTAGACACAAAATAGATCAGAAGTGGTTTTTATTTGGAAACAAGCACTATCTGTTTTCCAATGTTGCCTCCACTCATCATAGACACGAAAGCAGCTGTAAGAGGAAAAAAGTTGAAATAATTCAAAAGCTGAAATACTTTACATTGGCGTTTTAATTGTAAATACAAACACTTTCTGAATTGACTTAAATGTACAAAATAATGTTACTTTTCCTTCAATAATCAGCCCATGGCTTTAAAGACAGCCAGTTTAATCTAGTGATTAAAGCACCAGACTAGACGCCAGGAGACTGTGAGATCTTACCTTAGCCAGGAAAGCCAGCTTTGGATAAGTTGCTCATTTTCAAAGCAACAAAGCACTTGATTTAGCTAATATAGTGTATGGTAATGTATCACAGAAGTTCATTTCTATATACTGCATACTTCTAATACACTAATGTACAAGTAGCAGCACTAGCCTATATTCACTGGACCTGAACAAACGAAGGAGGCTTGGATCTGGTTAATAAATAGATGGAAACCTATTTGGAAAGTGTAGGCTAAACTGGATAGTTTAAACAAATCCTATACGTAGACAATGAGAAATCAGTCCCATTTTGTTCAGATAACATGGATTTGCTATAATTGGAGGTATACCATTAGCTTGAAATATGCATATACAGTCATGGCCGTAAATGTTCACACCCCTGAAATTTTTCCAGAAAATGAAGTATTTCTCACAGAAAAGTATTGCAGTAACACATGTTTTGCTATACACATGTTTATTCCCTTTGTGTGTATTGGAACAAAACCAAAAAAGGGGAGGGAAAAAAGCAAATTGAACATAATGTCACATAAAACTCCAAAAATGGGCTGGACAAAATCATTGCTACCCTTTACTTAATATTTGGTTGCACACCCTTTGGAATAAATAACTGAAATCAGTCGCTTCCGATAACCATCGATAAGCTTCTTACAGCTCTCACCCGGAATTTTGGACCACTCTTCCTTTGCAAACTGCTCCAGGTCTCTCTTATTAGAAGGGCGCCTCTTCCCAACAGCAATTTTAAGATCTCTCCATAGGTGTTCAATGAGATTGAGATCTGGACTCATTGCTGGCCACTTCAGAACTCTCCAGCGCTTTGTTGCCATCCATTTCTGGGTGCTTTTTGACATATATTTGGGGTCATTGTCCTGCTGGAAGACCCAAGATCTCCGACGCAAACCCAGCTTTCTGACACTGGGCTCTACAGTACGACCCAAAATCTGTTGGTAATCCTCAGATTTCATGATGCCTTGCACACATTCAAAGCACCCAGTGCCAGAGGCAGCAAAACAACCCCAAAACATCAGTGAACCGCCACCATATTTCACTGTAGGTACTGTGTTCTTTTCTTTGTAGGCCTCATTCCGTTTGCGGTAAACAGTAGAAAGATGTGCTTTACCAAAAAGCTCTATCTTGATCTCATCTGTCCACAAGACGTTTGTCCAGAAGGATTTTGGCTTACTCAAGTACATGTTGGCAAACTGTAGTCTTGCTTTTTTATGTCTCTGTGTCAGCACTGGGGTCCTCCTGGGTCTCCTGCCATAGCATTTCATTTCATTTAAATGTCAACAGATAGTTCGCGCTGACACTGATGCTCCCTGAGACTGCAGGACAGCTTGAATTGCTTTGGAACTTGTTTGGGGCCCTTATCCACCATCTGGACTATCCTGCGTTGGCACCTTTCATCAATTTTTCTCTTCCGTCCATGCCCAGGGAGATTAGCTACAGTGCCATGGGTTGCAAACTTCTTGATAATGTTGCGCACTGTGGACGAAGGCAGATCTAGATCTCTGGAGATGGACTTGTAACCTTGAGATTAGTGATATTTGTCCACAATTTTGGTTCTCAGGTCCTCAGTCAGTTCTCTTCTCCTCTTTCTGTTGTCCATGCTTAGTTTGGCACACACAGACACACAATGCAAAGACTAAGTGAATTTCTCTCCTTTTTATCTGCTTTCAGGTGTGAGTTTTATATTGTCCACACCTGTTACTTGCCCCAGGTGAGTTTAAAGGAGCATCACATGCTTGAAACAATCTTATTTATCCACAATTTTGAAAGGGTGCCAATGATTTTGTCCAGCCCATTTTTGGAGTTTTATATGACATTATGTTCAATTTGCTTTTTTTCCTCCCTTTTTTGGTTTTGTTCCAATACACACAAAGGGAATAAACATGTGTATAGCAAAACATGTATTACTGCAATACTTTTCTGTGAAAAATATTTCATTTTCTGGAAAAATTTCAGGGGTACCAACATTTATGGTCATGACTGTATGTAGGACCACACAAATAGGCATTCCTCTCCTTTGCAACCTAATAGTACTTCAGTATGATGAAATAATTTTCATCAAAACTTTGCCAGTACAAGTTTTAAATCTGTGTTTTCTTTCATGTGGCTGCATGAGCAATTTTATCTCAAAGACTAGCCTCAGGCAGATCTCCACTGATCCAGGCTGAAGCAAAGCAATAGCAATTGTACCAGCTGATTCTGCATTCCCAACTCTTGTGCAATCGTTTCAGCATGATAATGCAAGCACTTGATTGCTCAGAATTATTTAATAACTTCTAGCCTTTATGTGGATTTTTGATTTTGGAATACAGGCAGTCCTCTACTTATGAACAGATTGCATTCCAAGGAGCTATTTGTAAGTCCAGGTATAAAAAATATAGAATTTTTATTTTACCCATTACATAAATTGAAGAGCACTGCAAACTAAACCACGAGATCAGTGAACAGGCAGGACAGGGTAGCATCCAAAATGGGCAAGTTTAGCCTCCCAACGTATACATGTAGCATGCAGTAAACCAGTCCTTCCCCACCTTCTCCTTTCCAGGACCTTCTGGCTTGGAGTTGCAGAAGCTTTGTTCATATGGGTGAAAATTTGTAACTCATTTTTTTGTAAGCACTCTTTATACTCCCTCCTTCCATTAACATTTTTGGTTCTCCTCTTCTTGACATTCCTCCAGTATTACTCAATAGTAGACTAAATCCCCTCCTCCCCACATAGGGCTCTGCCTTTTGGAAGAACTACAAATGTGTCTTTTTTTTAAAATAAAATTTTTCGTTCTTGAATTAGCATTCTTTTTTCTTTGGAGATATCTTCCTATATATCTTCGTATATATTTTCTCTGTTTCTTTTCTCTCATACATTTACATAGTTCCTCTAGTTTCTTCTCCCCTTTTCTTTCAGGCTTTTCAAACAGCCCCAGAACTGTGATAACTGCAACAGTTCTCTCAGTTCCTTCAGGCCAAATTAAAGATAACTCTTTATCTTTAAAGGCCTCCAGAATTGTGGCCTTGAATTCAGTATTCTTATATCACACCTTTGACCTCTCATGGTATTTAAGATCCTCTGATCAGCTCCAACTCTTGTTTTTATCTCATAACATGAGGTAAAACCAGCAGCTGTTGCAATTGCCCTGAGGCTCTCAAGTGATGTATGGAAGCCAAGATTTCATCCTCCTTTCTGGATGTCCATAATAATGTATTTTACATGATCTTTGAATGCAGACTTGATGGAATGTATTGAATCATTACGGGCAATCCTCGAATTGAGCTCAACATTTCTGTTGTTAAGTCAAAAGTTATGACTTTTCTTGCCACAATTGAATCACTGAAATTGTTAAGTTAATAATATGGTTGTTAAGTGAATCTGCCTTCCCCTTTGACTTTGCTTGTCAGAAGGTCACAGGAGGTGATCACATGACTCTAGGAAACTGCAACTGTCATAAATATGAACCAGTGGCCAAGCACCCAGATTTGATCACATGACCACAGGGATGCTGCAATGATTATAAGTGTGAAAAACAGTCATGTCACTTTTCAATCCTGTTGTAACTTTGAACAGTCACTAAATGAACTGTTGTAAGTCGAAGACTACCTGTTGTTTGTCTATTGGCTTACTTCTATTATATATTCTTTTGTATGTAAATTACCCTGATTAAGGGGAAAGGGTATCAATATTTTAAAAGTATAAGTCTCACAAAAGAAAAATGCACAATTTGGTAAAGGATGAACTGAAAACCTTTGTCTACTGTCTAACAAAAATCCCTTAAGGGGGAATTGTCTTTTAATGAAGTGGATAATGGAAAATAGTAATGGGTGTCTTAATAGGATGCAATTTGAATTCCATGTTGTTGTAATACAGGTCCTTTCTCTTTTCAAAACAAAAGCCAAATGTTGTTTGATATATAAGATCAGCAAATGAAATCCCTTACATTAATTAATTTTTAGTTTGATCCTCAATTCTATCTATAGTTGTAAGAATTAGATTGCTCAGCCTTCTCCAACCTGGTGCGTTCAACATTGGATTTCAGCTTCCATTCCCCAACCAATATGGCTGTTAAAAATACTGTTTTAATCACAATTTATGCCAAAACAAATGATTGTAGCAGAAATTATGGATATAATTTTCCAGTTCACTTATATAAAGACTACTCACATATAATAAAACTTAATAACCTCCCTAGAAATTCTGTAATAAAGAGTTAGTTATTGATTGCTGGGTAGGTTGAATTTGCTGTGAAAAATAAAATTAAGCCAGATAATTACTTGTAAACTCATGGTGTAAGAAACACACAACAGCTGCTTCTTTAAATTTTCTAAAATGCTCCAAGATAGTAAGACAATATTTTAAGAGCTATTAGTTTTGCAGAATTTAGATTCAGCAGATTTAACATTTAAACACCTTCAGTTTAAATGTAAACACATTAATTAAGAAGTAAATTTAGCATTCCTTAACTGTGAATGGCAATGGCATTCAGATTCGGGTCAGACAATTTTGCTGTTTGCACCAGAAATAAACTAGAGGACCTTCCTGTATCCATATATTTTAATCAAGGACATACACTCGAAAGAAAGAAATCATCTCTTACCTCCAATATTTTCTAAGCCTTCCACGACTGTCTCCTTGACCTGTTTTTTTTTTTAAAAAAGGAGCATTAAAGGTTATTTTTTCCCCTTTTGATGCAATCTAGTATTTTTTTTCTTTCATTAAAGACAGTTGAAAATTATCAAAACAAAACTTTTGTAATCTCATTTCTTCGGATAGTTACGCCTAATCAGATGATTTCTAAAAAGCATCTCTATTTATTGTAGATAAGGTGAAATGGGTTTGTTCATTCAACTTCAGCAACACCAACAAATAAGAAAAGAAAATGTCAATGAAAGAAAATGATTACTTGCAGCCATGAGCAATTTACCTATTGATTTTTATAATACCTTCAATTTTCCTTCTTTGATCCACTGACAAAGCTGCAGAGTACTAGCTGAGTATTTCTCCATGTAGTTCAAAACCAGGAATCTTTCTCTGTAAAGAATGAAATTGACATCTCACAGCAGTCAAATGTTAAATGTTAAAAACATTCTGAAATGCTTTTCTGATTCCATTTTATGCACAAAGGGGAACAATTACCATTCTCATAGAAAACACTTAGGGCAATAATTACATTTCCAATCTAATTGTAACCATCAATTACAGAAAAATATTTACAGTTACATACATAATAATTCAATAGGTTATAGTCCAAAATAAATTTGAGGGAGATTATTTCTTCAGCAGATAAAACAACTCCCAATTTTAAAATTCACCAAATTTGTCATGGATGGAAACAAGCAGTATGTTCTGTCTTACTTGAGCAGAAAGAAATGGCAACAAAGCACAGCAAACATAATTTAAAGGATCAGGAAATGGTCCAATTGGTCTAGTATTTTAACAGTGTAAATGGTTCATCTGAAATTATATTTTAGCCTATTGGGACACTAGAACCTTTACATCTATGCCATTTCAAAGTTGACACAACGTGAATTTAGTGCCCATCCTTTGCCTTCTCCAAAAGACACATTTCCAAACAGAGGATAATTAGCTTTTCGATGCAATAGAATAATTGAATAATCACTGTTCTAATCTCACTGGGAACAATGGAGTATTCTAATACAATTCATAGAAAAAAACACCAGACTGGGAAAGGGTGGACCAGCATACTGCATCATTTTTATTTTCGATCAGAAAGGTTGGCAGTTCAATCAGAAAGGTTCGGCGGTTCGAATCCCTAGTACAAGTCTCCTTCATGAGCAGGGGGTTGGACTAGATGACCTCCAAGGTCCCTTCCAACTCTGTTACTGTTACTGTTATTTTAAATTTCTGATCAAATATCTGTTAAATGCCCTCATCTTCTCAGGTAACACATGAAGCTTTGGAATGTGCAAATAAAGCACAAAATCGTTTCTCATTCTCTAATCCAGGGGTCTGCAACCTTAAACACTAAAAGAGCCATTTGGACCCATTTCCCACAAAAAAGAAAACACCGGGAGCCACAAAACCCTTCCCGTGCCTAACTATTTCTTGAGCGGTCACAAACTAGCATAAGTAGTTGAATTAAATGTTCTGTTTTCTTCTCGAATTTTTCTTTTCTTGGATTTATCCATGGTTGGCCTACCAGGGGGTTGAAAAGCTCAATAAATAGCGTGCCGGTGGGTGTCGCACATTGGCGGTTGTGATGCCTATTTTGAGTGACAGGGAACTGTAGCAGAGGGGTGAAAGAGCCACATGCAGCTCCAGAGCCGCAGGTTGCTGACCCCTGCTCTAGTCAGTAAGACTCAAAGGCATGATTTAAGAGAGCTATTGGAAGCATGGCACATTTATCCACTGATAAAGTTTTATATTAGCTATATATTTGTTATTGTAGTTCCAACTCCAATTTCCCTCAGCATATATGGAAATCAGCCTTCCCATTTTCTTTTTCTATCAAAGAGCTTTCTCACTGATAGTCCACTGACAGAGTTTTCTGTAAAGCTGCAAGTTCAACTCCAGTAATTATTTGAGTTAACTTGTTTCATAGATGGTTCATCAATCTAGAAAGGCAATTTTTGGAACTAAAAAAAAAGGAATTCATGTATTTTGGCAGATTTTATTCTGTGTTTCATTTGGAGGAATAAGCCAATGAGGAATACCTAGTAATGTTCCGTGATTTCCTTATTTCTTCTACGTCTGGAGGTAAAGGAGGTGGGTACTGCATGTCCTTGTTATATTGGGAGATCTGACCACATAAAATAATATGGCTATTTGAATTCATCTATTGGAAACAAGAAGACAATATGATATTTCAGTTTGTATTTCTTAAGAGTATTTTTTACCAATATTACAGACGGGAAAGTTAGACATTCAGTCTATAACTAACTGAGATGGAAGGGTTCACAACAATAGTTCTTTCATATTTATGATTCTTAAGACCTTATAAACCAAAATCCAGCTTCTCCGCATGTTATAGAAGATCCTGGAAAGTGTTCCAGGAATCGCCCATAGAAAACAAAGCTGTGAGAGTACATTATTTTTTTCACTTATTCTTTTATATAACAATTCAAACTGCATATTTGCCAACTCAATATATTCACTACTGTATTTTAAAGCTATCTTTTTAAAAATCGGAAGGATTTAATTCAGCTGGACAAATATAAAATGTCAAAAAAATATCCAAGCATGGAATTGTCATATCTGACCTTTAAAAATGTGAATGACCACTAGATAGCAGCAAAGAAACAAATCTCTTAACTGTTTGCGCCACCTAGGTATCATTCAAATATATTAGTCCTATTTATGGCTCTCTTAGAAGATGTATCCTTTAGGTCAACCCCCCCCCCCGGTCCACGAGCCAATACTGGGCCGCAGCCTGTTGGAAACCCAAGCGGTGGGGAGCATGCAAAGCTGCATTTGCGCAAGCAGTGTGTGCACAGGCAAAACTATCCTCTTTCCCCTTGCCGCTTCCACCGCTGGTCCACAGAGCCTAAAAGGCTTAGGACCGCTACTTTAGGTAGAAAGGAATCTGTCCAACCATTTTTTGTTTGCACTAATAACAAAGCCCTTACTGCCCACAGTTCATTTCCAGGGACAGTGACAAGTTACACTACATTCTGCAGATAAGAACTAGTAGAAAGTATGCTGGAACCACAGCTGCCGTTAGAAAATAGAGAAAAATGCATGGGATTATCAAAAGCCTTGGAGCAAGGAGGCAAAAAAGGGTATGATGGGAAGGAGTAAATGAGCTTTCTGCCGTTTTCAGTCAACGTATATTTAAGAACTAAAGTCATAATGTGACATTGCTAAAACTTCCTGAATGATCTTCTACTCCTCTCTGCAAGTTGATGCATAAGGCTGATAAGTACTGTTCTGAGAATCGACAGCTAGACTTTCCCAAAAGAGGGGACAGGCTTTGATTTACACTGGCCTTTACCTACAGTTCCTACCTTAGCAAAGTGCTGCTAGCCAAAGCACTTTGGGTCTCCTGGAAGCATAGTCTGAAAACTGTGCAATAGAATTGCTATAGAACATTAAACAGCAAGGGGTTGACTAAGAGAGCCGTTAAAAGAACAGTGTGTTTTTATTACATGTACTGAAACACAGCAGAAGAACATCCCATTTGTCTGGCCTACATTCTGTTGCAGCAACCAGCAATATGTTTCATTTATTCGTCTACAGGAAAAATAAGAGTAAAGAAAAAAAGAGTCAAAATGCTTTTCATCTCAGTTATTGTATACTGCATGGCAGTGGTGGGTTCCTCCTGGTTCCGCCTGGTTCCGCCGAGCCTGTAGCAGTGACGATATGATGTCAACAAACCGGTTCTGCCACCCCCCACCCCCCGCCCCCCCTGCGTTATTCTTACCTTTTATTTGGCCCCACCCCCAATCTATTGCTGCCTCCTGAATCCCAGCTGATGGCTAGAGGGGAAAAAACTGTTTAAACTCTTGCCATGGGGCTTCAAAGGGCTGCCCTACAGCTGATCAGTGTTAAAAGAAAACAAATGAGTAGACCGGTGCCTGCAAAAATAAATGGGTAGACCAGTACAGCTCTGCAAGCAGTTAAAAGCCTGGTAGACCAGTATCTCTGCTAAATCCTAAAGAATTGTCACATGACCATCAAGCCACGTCCACAAAATAAGCCACGCCCACAGAATCGGTAGTAAAAAAATTTAGAACGCACCCCTGCTGCATGGGCATCCATGATATGGGGAAAAGGGACAAGTGATGACCCCTTACATCATGATGGTTATTCTTGCATTGGATGTCATAATGCAAATGTGTAATTGCAGCATCTACACTATGTAATGATATAATCAGATGTGTCACTTTTATGTTATCATGGTTTGTTATGGATGTGACTACAGTGAAACCAAAAATGCAATATATGTGCAACAGCATATTTACTATGATTAATTTAAATACAATTTATTAAATAAATCCAATTGTTCTGGTATCACTACTGTGTTTCCTTGAAAATAAGACCCTGTCTTGTATTTTTTTGAACCCTGAAATAAGCGCTTGGCCTTATTGCTATGCACTCAAAAGCCTGATTGGGCTTATTATCAGGGGAATGTCTTATTTTGGGGGGAAACAGGGTAGATTGGCTTCATGCTACCTATAGTCTGTGTGTAACATGTCATGCAAACGTAGTCATGTGTGTCATTTTCACCTTGACCAGACTTTTAAGTATGCCTCAGATACCAAATATGATGTGATGAAGATAAGACCACTTGCACAATTTAATTTGGATGAGAATAGAAGTGAATTAAATAAAAGAAAGAAAAAAGGTTTCAGCCAAACAAAAGTCAAACAAAATGCAGAGAAGAAACGTACTGCAATTTGATGAAAAAGATCTTTGAATTCATTGGTTGACACTACATCAGTGGAAATCAGAACGGACAAGAACCATAAAATTAAAAATACATAGGTAATAAGCATCTTGTGTCAAGTTTCTTGACTAATAGAACTCCAGAAAAGTGATAGAACAATATAAAGGACACTGTTCAGTTTTTAGGAACCTATATTGCAACAAATATTAGATCCCGTACTACTTTACAATCTGGAAAAATAAATAGTGTTATCTCAGATTAACTGCTCATATTTATCTGCCAAATTTTAGGTGAACAATTATATTAGAAAGTGTCTTAAGAGTCCAAAACCATTTCAGCTTTCCTGAATTGAAAACTAATTCTATCTTACGCAAGTGTGGTTTTGTGAGAAGTTATATCCTGAGGTAGAAAAGTTGGCGATTTGATTATCTGAATGCTTTGCCAACCTAATTTTGGTTTATGCATCCATGATTTCTCACACTACTGCATCTTGGACCAGCACAAGGACTCATGGGGAGCTCAAAATGAGGAGAGAAAAGAAAAGCATATGTTCCTGCCCTTTCTCCAGTTTCCAGCTATCTGGGTCCCTGCAATATTTGGGGCCTAGATCCTGTGGATCATATTAAAGCCAAAACAAGTTTAATGTAGGGAGCAGGAGTGGGACTGAACGTGGTATTTTTTTTCTCCGCACCTTACCCCCTTCCTGCACCCACATAAATGCCTGAACAGAGTCAAAAGTAGATGCAGCGCACTCACTTGTCTTATTACTGTATCACTGATGTCTCCACCAACATTGTCAAAGTAGATATCCACTCCATCCGGGCAAAATTTGTGCAGCTGCTGTGCCACATTCTCTTTCTTATAGTTGATTGCAGCATCAAAACCCATTTCAGAAACCAAAATTTTGCATTTTTCATCTGTGCCACAAATGCCGACTACTTTAGAACAGCCCTCCAGGAGACCTATCTTTGAAAACAGAAACCATTACAAAAAATCAGTTTTTTGCAATCACTGGCCTTGCAGCACAAGGGTTGTGTTTTATTTATTTTTTAAAAAAATGAATCTATATTTTCTGTCAGTTACAAAATAATCATTGTATGCATCTTTTCTCTCAAGGAGCCAGTAGAGGGAGAGAAGACCAAACTGGACAATAATCATGGAATGGTTAAAAGGATATTTTAACCCATTGCCCTTCTTTGTCGTAGTCTCAAATGAAAGCAGCAATTCTCACATCCATCAGCAACAAGAGACTGTTGGCTCTAATAGAAGCTGTCTTCCTATTCCATATAGCATGTGAGGTGGAAACAAGACTAAATGCTTAATTTGAGGATTAAACTCAGTACTTTTAAAAAACTTTTAACTTAAAAAAGGATAAAATAAAGGCTCCTAAGGAGTACGGGGATGTGACTAGTGATGTCATGAACTTATAAAAAGGATGGGGCCAAAATCTTTAGACCTTTTTCTTTGGTTTGGAGAGTTCTGAAACGGTGTTTAAGACTTGCACCCATGCTCCCAAGTCTTCCCAAAATTGGGAATATTGGCTTGATTGGAGCTGATAAACGATAAAATGGGCACTTTTACCTCTGCAAAGCTTAGGATACTCTTGTATCTTTGAACTATGTCTCCAGGCTTTCCCCCAAATAAGTCAAACCCATTTCAGGGGCAGGGGATACTAGATGCAGCATATATATCCCATGTTGTGGCTCCGACCCCCGAGCCTGTCCTAGCAGACGGAGAGGTCTCAGAAGGTGAAGGAGAGGATTTGGTAAGGCATCACTCTCCAGGACCCTCCTCTCTGGCAATGCCTCAGGTTTCCTCCGAAGGCCAGGAGCAAGGCACTTCGGAGCAGCCGCAGATAGAGAGCGAGGGGGATGAGTTTTGGCTGGATCCCAGACAGCGTCAGAAGGATAAGCGCGTGCAGCAGAGAAAGAGGCGTGAGCGGGTCAGAGATTGAGCTGAGTCACTGTACCACACCCCACAAGGGATAAAAGGGGATGTGTCAGCTATTCAGGCCTTGTGACGGACAAATTGAAAAGCTTGGAAGTCATATCGTGTTTCTAGAACCCTGTTAGAATCTCTTTTTGGATTTCTTCGGACTGGACTTTGACAATTCTTTGCTTTGTGGAATTAATTTGGTATATTGGACTGAGAAGAAGAAAACCTCCCTTAGTGAGTAAAATCTTTTGGCTGGCAGTTCATGGTTCGTTGCCAAGACTGTTATCTTAAAAGAATTCCTGACTGTTCGATTCATTAACTCCTGGCTGTCTGTTTGTGTGTGTGCATGCGACGGGGACAGAACATCCCATGAGAAAGTCTGCCTATTTCTAAGGTATAGGAAAAAATATAGTGGCTTCCGTAGGGCCAAATAATATGAATTTTGAGATTCATAGGCAGAATAAGCTCATCTCTAACAACAACCCTTAAGACTGAGTTTATAGCGTCTTACCGGCCCAGCCAGAGAGCCACAAGCACCAGCAGCTCCACTGACAACCAGGGTTTGATTAGACCCTGGAGATACATGTCCTTTCTCTCTGATTCCCAGCAAAGATGTCAGCCCAGTCAAGCCAGCTGCACCCAGGAAATAGGAAAGATGCCCGTCTACAAGTTGTGGATCAATCTGAAGAAAAAAAGGGTTTCAAAGATGGAATTAATTAAGCATTATCATTCTAGTCAAGATCCATTCTAATTTTTTGGCTGGATTCTTTTGGAAAAGTTCAATCAAAAGGTCAGTCGATATTTTTTGTCTTTTCTTTTTTTGAGTTTTGGGGTCCTATCTGAAGTCAGTTTAGTACAGTGGTTAAGGCATCACGCTAGAAACCAAGAGACTATGAGTTCTAACCCTGCCTTAGATATGAAGCTTCCTTGGTAGTTGGACCAGTCATTCTCTCTTAGCTCTATGAAACAGGCAGTGGCTAACCACTTCTGAAAATGTGGAAAGAAAACTGCAGGAATTGTTTAGGCAGTTGTCAGGACTCAAAAAAACTGACTCAAAGGCACACACAGAGCCAAAAATTATCTGTATAACAAGTACAACCTTGTTCCTTTGGTACTGAGCTAAAAATCATATTTCTGGTACCACACTGGATGCTGTGCCATAGGCAACTGTACAAATGATAGAAAATGGCGGGGGTTGTTCTTTGACAGTGGTGTTCTCAACAAACTGCAGTAACATCATCACATAGATGTTGCTATTATATACTTGCTCCTCTGACAGTCATTACATGCCTCCATTCTATTCCCCTCCCATGAATATCCATAGTCTTTAACCTCATATTGCTAGAGGTCAGGGCACATTTGTCTATATTGTTTTTTTCCAAAGGAAATGGAAAGAAGTGACAAAATGTTACCTTGTTCAGTTGCTTTCCATCTAAAATGGCTTTGGTCTGCCAGGGCCAGGTAAAGGATGTCACAAAGTCTCCTGGAGCGAAACGCACATCTTTGCTTTCTTCCACACAACCAATTCCACCTCCATCAGTAACTTCAGACAATTTCCAAGCCTGGATGTAGTCAGTCCCAGCATTTTCATTCATACGACACCGCTAAAAGACAATTATTTGTAGCAAGAGAATCTTTTAAAACTCAATCCTTTTGTTCTCTCTTTCTCAAGAGATACATAGCTGGCCAACACATGAAGCTACAAGGATTTTAATGCTAGTCAGAGTAAAAATATGCAAACTGCTAAATAATACAATAAACCCTTTAAAAGCCTAAGAAGGAAGAATAAAGGTTGTATTTTTTATTACTGATAGACAAAGCGGTTGGTTGATGCTCCAAAGTATCTTTTTTCCCCTTATTCTGGTTTATATGGTACATCTGAGGGAAAAAAATCATAATTCAAATTATGCAACACACCTTTCTGATGTAATCCTGTAGAAAATGAATGTAATTAGTGAAGTTATTATACAAAGAACTCTAAGTTTACTTCACAGTAATTGAACTAAATTCCAATGCTGATTTTTTTTTTATTACAACATAGCAATAGCAATAGCCCTTAGATGTATATACCGCTTTAATTTGCTGTCACTGGAGAAGAGCCTAATGCTGAGAAAGATAGAGGGCAAAAGAAGAATGGGATGACAGAGAATGAGGTGGCTGGATGGAGTCACTGAAGCAGTAGCCGTGAGCTTAAATGGACTCCAGAGGATGGTAGTGGACAGGAAGGCCTGGAGAAATGTTGTCCATGGGGTCGTGATGGGTTGGACACGACTTCACAACTAATAACAACAACTAAGTGGTTTACAGAGTCAGCATATTGCCCCCAACAACCTGGGTCCTCATTTTACCGACCTTGGAAGGATGGCAGACTGAGTCAACCTTGAGCCTGGTGAGATTTGAACTGCCAAATTGCAGGCAGCCAGCAGTCAGCAGAAGTAGCCTGCAGTACTACATTCTAACCACTGCGCCACTGTGGCTCATGTCTGTATACTTTTTTAGAACAAAATTAATGTATGGCATACGGTTACATATATTCAGAGATCATCTTATGATTCTTTCTCTCAGTTATATTGGCTTCAATTGTAGATGCTGCAATACTTTCCATATTGAGATTAGCAATCTGCTTGGAAGGAGGAAACCCAAAGCTCAGGTACTTGCCAAATACCTTGCGCAGTATGTGTGTTACGTGTGCTATAATTGTGGTCATGGGCATTTATGCAAAGCAAAATATTCCCCTCTACTAAAGTCATAAATCACTATTTACAGTGACTCATGACTGACAGATTACATGAAGAATCAACTGGCCAAATATTCTTCAAATATTCAGATATTTTTTTATTAAACCCACTTACCATGTAAGGATCCACAGACAAATAAAGCGTACGGACTTTAACTTGACCTTCATCAATTTTGTCTGAGAGGGTGGCTTCTTCCATACGGAAGTTTTCTGCAACTGGCACTCCATTGATGCCTAGAATGAGTCAGATCACAGGTTTAACAGCTTGGTTTCTCCTTCCTCTTGAGATTATGGGAGTTAAATTAGCATTTTGAACAATCACAACTGACTTTAGAGGACTCACATTCCTTACAAAAGCATGTGTTTCTTCATTGAAGCTATATATCTTGGGTCAGTCATCATTCTGATATTTACAAATTCTTTTTGTATTTCTCCTCCCTAGCCTTTCTTCCTTTTGGCCATACTGATTTTCAACATGACGTATGCATTTAAAAATCTTCATTCCTAACAAAGTAGTTTGTGACGCACAGCAATTTTAATGTAAAGAAAACTGAAAAGATATACCACCAGTTTTAGTGCAAGAATGGCCAGCTGCTTTATGAATCTCGTGAAATATAAATTAACAAGAGGCCAGAAGGAAATGCACAAATACAATAACCTTCAAAGTTAAGAATACATTAATCACAATAAATGTTGCTTATAGCTACTGTTAGAAATCATGAATATGCAAAACATACAAAATTGTTTACCGCACTCTTCACATTTCATACTTCAAAAACAGCAGTAATCTTATTTAGGTTATTTGTTAATACATTTTTGCTCTTACACAAACTGAAAAATTCTCACCAATGCATCTGTAATTAGAAAATGTCTGCTAAGAAAGTCTTGTTGAAGACTTGCATAACAAGCTTTGGATGTGCACATCAGAAATTGCCCTCTTGGATTTCTTTTCTCTTCCCGTTTACAATGTTCTACATAGACACAAAACTCAAATATGTTCTCCAACAAGTAGAAACATACCAGGGCGTGAATGCAATACCACTCTTTGAATGATCATCAGCCCTCCAGCAAATATCTGGCACAGTTGAAAATCAGATTTCCTGTAAAAAAATAAAGGGCAATGTTTAACACCACCTAGAGGGCAATTGCCAGTAAGCAGTTTAAAAATCTAACAAATGATTAAACACAAGGATATGGTTTTGGTTTTACGATAGACCTGTATAACCAAGAACCCTGTGTATTTTCTGAAGGCTTTTGCCACATATTTATTCTCCTTGTTCTCCTCACATTCTACTTTGGGGAGGGCTGTTTCCAGCAAATGTGTTCCTTGGCTTATGAAAAGCTATGTACCTTTATTTAGGGTAATAATGAGGTGAAATTAGAGGAATGTGTGTATGAGGAGTGAGCAGATTGAGTTATTAGTTATGTGCCACCCATCCATAAAAATACAAACAATAAAGCAAGCCTTGGAGCATTTGTCAGGAAATAGTGCAGAAGAGTGTTTCTTCACAGTCTTTAGAACGTGCTTTGTTGAAAGGAAGCAAGTTCACAGATACAGAAGGTAGAGAACAGATTGGCAAAGCACAGAATGTAGAAGGTAGAAATAGCTAGAAGTGCTAAAATGGCTCACTAAGAACTAGAGAAGCAAAAGTTCATGCTAAAAATACAGTCTATATTAGTTTTTTTGCCAAATTGTCCCGGAGATTGTTTTTGCAATGGAAGCCCTAAGGAAAACTAAGAAGAAATAGACAAAGGCTACCATAAAATATGACTACACATATGTAATCTTCCAGGTTGACAAGCCCTTCCTAAAGTGCTTCAGTTTTTGAAAGCATTTTAACCTGGATAACTCTGTATGGAAATAAATTTAACTGACATGGTCAAAGTTGCATATCAGACTTCCATAAGCTGATCCTTCCATCTTGCAAAACACAGCAAGGTGAATTTCAGCAAGCAGAAATGAAAAGCTTTACATACGGGTAGGAAAAATCAAAGGTACAGGATGTGGGGAACATATTGGATAACAGCATGCATGCAATTTCTAATGGCGTTTTCTTTTTAATAAATAAGACAGTCAAATATGCAGTAAGTTCTATCATATTGAGAACTTCGTGACAATACTGAGTAACAATCTGAGTTTTTGATAGGGAGCAAGCAGCTTCAGCAAATAACGTTTACATCATTTACCATACAAAATGATTTCCCAAGCGGACACAGTTCTTTTTAGTTCATTTTTGAGAACTGAATTTCAGTTTTCAATTCAGATAGATCGATCAGTTTCAGAGTGCGATTGAACACATATAATGCATGGTGGGTTTTCTCATGGATTACCAAACGAAATGATAAATTTTGCCGATTTTTTTTCCTTTGCAGCTCCTGAGCTGATCTGGTCTATCTTTAAAGCTGAGATATCTTCCACCAGTTTACACCAAATATTGTCCCATTCTGTTCAATTTTCTATCCTACTAATCAACAGTGGAGTACTGAGTTCCTTTCACAATTTATTTTCAACATTCCTTTGTTGATCAAGAAAAGGTTTTAACGACAAAATTTATATCGCACAACATAAACCTAAAATCTGATGCATTTAATATTAAAAGCCAATGGTGGATACTATCATAAATATGCATACGATTGAAATTTCCCAATCATTTTGTTGTAGAGATCAGGTAAAGGCTGATTAGTGTCTTCAGAAAACAAGCCACACAATATAAAACTCACAAAACACATCCATACTTTTTTTTTTTAATTTGAATGGAATACATTCCTATTTGGAGCAGTTATTTCTAGAATGGTTAGCATTTCGAATGGACTATGTACTTTTTTTTTAGGAGAAAAGGACATCAAAATGTTAAATCTGCTTTGGTTTGTTTATAGTAAAAAATTGGGACCTTTTTATGCCTTTTAAATAGGTTTTTGCCTGTAGCTAAAAGTTGAGATGCGGAAAGTCTTGTTTTTATATTTAGTGTTAATATTTTAGACCTCTGTTTGGACTTTTTGCTGACAATTGGATAAAGAGAATATTTGATTTGTATATTACTAAGAGATGGGTTACGGGATGAAATGTTTTATATTTGTTAAATAAGACGGATGAAGAGATTATGAAATTGTCCCAAAGGTGCTTTTTTTCAAAAGGCAACTAGACTTTCTTGTTTCTCTTTGTCCATTTGTGTCAAAATTGAACAGCCCTCTCTCAACAGAGGGGGAGGGATAGACGTAATCTACCACCACAACCATTTGCACTACTCAGGTGACTGAGGACACAAATAAATCTCCAAGTGACTCTAAAAGAATGCCAATGACCAGCTGTCTGCAAGGAATATAAATTCTTCCATTCCCCACCATCTAGTTGGAGCTGAAGCAGCTTCTTGGATGAAAAGCAAAATGTCTTCAAAGAAAAACAAGAAAATCCATTTGCCTGTTGAAAAAAGAACCTTTGGGACAACCACAACCTGGATGACTGAGAATCTCCATAGACAGATTGTGAAATTGTTGATACTTGTGATGATTAATTTTTTTAAAATTTTTTAATTTGATTTATATGCCGCCCTTCTCCGGAGACTCAGGGCGGTTTACAATGCGTTAAGCAATAGCCTTCATACTTTTGTATATTTATACAAAGTCAGTTTATTGCCCCCACAATCTGGATCCTCATTTCACCTACCTTAGAAAGGATGGAAGGCTGAGTCAACCTTGAGCCTGGTGAGATTTGAACTTGCAGTAATTGCAGGCAGCTGAATGTTAATCACAGTGCCTTAGTCTACTGCGCCACTCAGGCCCCTTACTTTCTTAAAGGGGGATTTTATTTGCTTTTTAGTGTTTCGTTTTTCTATCTTGTACTATCTTTTATTATTGTTTTTAAAAATCTTAATTAAAAATGAAAACATCCACGTTTGCGGATGTGATTGTCTCTATATTGAACCAACATGCTTAGCGCATTATAAGCCGCCCTGAGTCTCTGGAGAAGGGCGGCATATAAATCAAATTAAAAAAAAAATGAAAAACTATATCATCAAACATTTTTCTATGCAAACTTAAGATAACACAATTACATATAGTTTACAGATCACAACTCTTTAATATTGAAAGCAAGCAAGCAAGCAAGCAAAAAAAAAAAAAAAAGGCCCCCAAGTTTAGAAAATCCCAGAAAAACAAATCGTCTTTATTTTCTGGTGAAAACTTTCCACTTAAGTTCTGGAGAGTTGGAGGATAGTGCTGGGATGCGATGGGTGTGTTACTGAATCCTGGGAAGGGACAGTTGCTATTCAGAAACTTTATACATAGCATTACAATACATGAGACACATCCTATCTCAAACATTATAAAGTTTCCTCTTTTTAAAAAGTGCAATAGGTAACTCTCTACACATTCTTACAAATGTTAGTTTTATGCAAGCTTTGTCCTTCTTATTGGGCTGCAAGTTCCTGAAAGATGGATACTATAAGTAGTCTTCACAAGGCAGTTCTTTGCCTTGTTTCACTTTAAGTCTAGTAGTTTCTCTTCTTTTGAGAACTACCCGATAGGAGAAAACATGGACATTTTTCTTGTCATTACACAGCAAGTCATTGGGCACAGTGGGCAATGTAATTCATACTGTTCACACCTATTAGACAGTTATGGGATTTTGGGGTGAATGGAAAGTGTCATTATCCAATTCACATTAGTGCAAAGTAAATTTTATTTAACTGCATAATCCATTAGCAATCAATGCACTGCGAAATATAAAGGTTCACTGAACTATTAAGAAGTCTGTGCTCTGAAGCAGATTCAAAGGGTTTCTCTCCTTATCTCACTTTTTCATCTGGACTAAACCCAGATTTACTCACCCGAGATCTGAGTCTCCAACCACCTATGACTCTGGATCAGAGAAGAAGTCACAAGAGCAAAAAAATAAAAGCTCAAAGGGCCTCTGTTTGCCCGAGCCTCCTCTTAAAAGGGCAATGAAAGACTACTCAAAGCCATTTAAAAGGGCAACAGAAAAGGGACATTTTAGCTTAGTTTTACACTTAGTAGTTCCTTTAGTGACTGTTCATAGTTACAACTGCATTGAAAAAAGTGAATTATGGCTGTTTTTCACACTTACGACTATTGTAGCATCTCCATAGTAATGTGATCAAACTTCGGATGCTTGGCAACTGACTCATATTTATGACGGTTGCAATGTCCCAGGGTCATATGATCACCTTTTGCAATCTTCTAACAGACAAGGTCAATATGGAATCCAAATTCACTTAACAATTGTGTTACTAACATAACAACTGCAGTGATTCACTTAACAATTGTGGCACGAAAGGTTGTAAAATGGGGCAAAATTCACTTAATATCTGTCTCGCTTAGCAACATAAATTTTGGGTTCCATTGTGGACCTAAGTCAAGGACTACCTGTATACATATTTATTAGAAAGAAAGGGTCCTGGATATATAAGTCCAGAACTTCAGTCTTCTGCTATAGTTCAGGATTACTTTTTTATTATTGAAGCTTTTTAAATATGAAATCTTATACATGCGATTAAGTCCCATTAAATTAGATCAGATCTAGATTCCCTGGCTGGCTGGGAAACTCTGGAAGCTGAAAGCAATGATGCGTCTTTAAGTTGCCAAGGATGAAAAATACTGATTTACTGGGATTCAGCATCCAAAAAAAATTGGCCACTGCTGTGTGAAAAAAAGAAAAGAAAATAGGGGCACATCCAACTATGTGCTCTTTAACCTGAAATTCTTGCTGATTTTAAAAAGTTCTGTGGAATAGAAAAGTATAATGATAGATTATTTTCCATCAGGTTAAATGGTGAATTTGGTCAATTTCTTTATTATTCAGAAATGCCATGTAAATTATGCTGGCCAGAAGGAAAAAAACAACAACAGTATTCACTTTACAGAAATGTCATAATTATTAGGCAGACTCAAAAATAAAATAATAATCAAATAAAATGCAAGCTTTCAAAATCTGTCATTTGGTGCCACAATCAACCTTTTTAGATGAGTCAGTATGCTTATTTGAGAATAGGTATGACTGTGTGTATTTAAACTGTCTTGCATGTTAATGTTGACCTGAAAGACAGGATATAAATTAAAACTATTCCAAGCAACTATACTAGTTCTAAACAAATATTCACTTTCTTCACTGGTTAACTCTTCAGTCAGATTTAATGTAATCTATAAAACAGCCAATCACATTTTATTCTATGTGTTTTAGGCCAACCAAATCCACGCAATTAATTTACAGGTGAATGTCACATGATTTCTAAGAGCCTTGGTGGCGCAGCAGATTAAAGTGCTGTTAAGTAACACCAGCTGCCTGCAATTACTGCAAGTTCGAATCTCACCAGACTCAAGGTTGACTCAACCTTCCATCCTTTTGAGGTAGGTAAAATGAGGACCCGGATTGTGGGGGCAATAAGCTGACTTTGTATAAAAAAGAACACCGCTTAGTAGGGGAAAGCCCTACTAAGCAGGTATATACAAAAGTATGAAGGCTATAGATTAATGCATTGTAAGCCACCCTGAGTCTCCGGAGAAGGGTGGCATATAAATCGAACCAACCAACCAACCAACCAACCAACAAACTCAGGAACAGAAAAAAGCATAATTCAGTTAATCACTGTTAGTAGGCCATGTGAACAAGGCCGTGCAATGGGTAGTAGGGATGAATTTGAGGAGGAAAAGAAGAGCTGCATCCAAGACATTGATTTGATAAAAGAGATTTGAGTCTGAGGCAGAAATGTAATTTGAGAAGAGTGTCTGACCCCTTTCTAGTTCTCATAAAAATAAAGGGATGGGAGAAAGCATCTTTAGATTTTCAAATTTCTCTTATTGTAACCTTACAATAAAACTGATATTAGCATTCATAAGTTTGGTTTCCTAGTCTGGTTTACTTTGAAGGTCTGACAAGCAGCAATAGGGTGTATTGTAGATAAGAGTGCTGATGACTTACTTTTGCCCATATCCAGCTAAGTTAAGTCTGATTGCAAAGACATAGTTTGTGCAGTTTTCTTGAAAACAGTGTCGCTTGCCATTGCCTTCTTCAGAGATCTTTGGATCTGTTTTCAGCAGCCTGGCTTTCCTTGTGGTCTCCCATAAAATATTAATTAAGTCCAATTGGTCTTAGCTTATAGGTATTTTAATTTTCATTCCAACTTATCACAAAAGCATGTAGATTCTTTTTTAATCATCATACTCTGGATGTATTATGTGAAGACCTAATTCTCTGGAGAATTTCATAACACTGGAAAAGAGAACAGGATAACCAACCCCAAGGCAGACTGACTCAATTACAACACTGCTGGAAACCCTGAAGGGCCAGGTTGGGGAAATGATGCTCCTAGAGAAGATCTATCTACATATTGAGTAAGAATCGACACTGACTTGATGGCACCTAGTCAATCAATCAATCAATCAATCAATATTTTCTTTTTAGATATGAGTAGATATAATTTAGGATTATTTCCCCCTATTATAGACGTTGTAGGAGAACAGCTGTGTTAGTCTAGTAGCCTTAAATCAGAAGGAGTCTGGTAATACAATTTCCAACACATTAGAGTATAAAATGTTGTGAGCATAGGTTACATTTTTTAATACAGCGTATTGGTTGGAAAGGTGCTACCAAATTCATCCAGATTCCTGCCCCTCATAAAAATGGTAAGCTCGTACAGCCAAAGATTAGGTCCCAGAAACTATTCCTTATTATTAAACTGTTCTCATTTATTTAGAAACTGGAGAGAGGAGACTGCAAGGGGAATGAATGGTATTACTGTTCATCGGAGACAACCATGATCTAGCAAATGCAGAAGTCTTGCAAATCATAGCAACAGTATAGACAGCATAGCAACAACAGCTGCAGCAGTAAAGAAAGAAAAAACCCAATATGGGTTGTGAGAAGAACAAACGTAAGGAATGAAAAGCCAACAGCTAAAGAGCTCCGCAAGAGTCCATGTCACCAACATGATTGATAGTAAGTAACCAAATCTTCTCCTCTGTTCTTATACTTATATAAACATCAACATTTCAGTGTGTATGTGTCTGCTTATTAATCTATGTGTGTGTGTTTTCCTGATGGCCAAGTAGTAATTATTTTCACAAAGTTTTTCATGTAGATGCTTAAGGAACTAGGATTTTCAGAGTATGGTCAAACTAGATTTTTATTAGCATTTGTTACACTTTCAAACTTCTGATCAAAACACGTAGTAAATCACTCATTTTCTCCTAATGTCTTGCCCAGTGAAGCCTACTCGGATATCAGTATTGCTTGTGACTTAAGAGCTTGACAGAGCTGCTCTTCACATGCTGTTCATGATAGAGGCCAAGAGGCATTATGCTGGAGATTGGTTTGGACAGCAGGATTCCCATTATAGAAGGCTTACCAGAAAACAATGTTGACTAGGGTCAACATTTTTAAAATGTATGCATGCATTTTAAACCTTGCCTGATGAAATTGTATTAATCTGACATACACTGTTCCACCATCAATGGAATGGAAGTTATCACAGCTGAATACTACTTATCTATTTATCCTGCCAAACACAAAAACAATTCCCAGGAATTTGTATCTTGAAAACATGAAATGTCATAAAAAGCCTAACATCAAACTAAGACTATGACACAATATATTAGGCACAATTCATTCCTTTCTAGAACAGCTAAAGCTTTCAGAAGACCAACTATGAAAAATACAACACAAACACAGTAAATGGTTCTTTAAGGCAAGGAGCCTTCATATTAATTTAGGAATAAAATCTGGTGAGAATAGCTTCTAATTCAACATGGATAGAATTGCACTGTAGACTCATGAATTCTGTTCAGAGTACATGATTACTGTATTGTGCTGAACATAAAGGCAATAATTCCACTTGTAGTCTTTTGCTATGCAGTTTTGGCTGCAGGTAAGCTAATTTGATATTTGTGATCATTTATCTTCGTTGTCTGACACGAAGACCAAGTAATATAGAGCACCGTTTCTCAACTCTGGCAACTTTAAGATGTGTGGACTTCAACTCCCAGGATTCCCAAGCCAGTCCACATATCTTAAAGTTGCCACAGTTGAGAAACAATGATCTAGTGCCAGATTACCATGTTGGGAAAAAAAGTTTTACAATATATTTTTATAAGCTTCTGTTCTTCCAAGCTGGTGTGCTATCCAGCTATTTCTTACTCTAGCTTCCTTTTTTATTGACTTTTTCCCTGTGTAAAATATACCAGAACAATGCATTTTATCATAGTAAAGCATCTAGTCATTTCTGCAGCTGCCTTCGCAGAAGAGTATACAATATTCTTATTTTCAATTAGAAAGGAACCCTATACTCCAATGACATCTCTAAAGGCTGGGAAAAAGTTTTGCTCTTGCTATGTAGATGGAACAGCTGTCACCTGTTATATCCACTGAGACTAACCCAGTCCAGAAAATGGCACTAAACAGAGACAAAGAAGCCAACTATGCCAACATTTAAGCTCTATTGGGAAACAGCTAATGGACACAGCTCAATTACATGTTCGAGCATTCTCCTACACACAAAATTATAGCACGCTGTACAAAGTGATAGCATAAACTCACGTCATGCTATTATTGTATCCTAATCCTTTGTGCTCAGTACTATAGACAGCAAATGCCCTATTCCTGACCCTTCCTATGGATAAGGAGTCATATCCTCCTCTGCTATTCACATCCATTACTTTGTAAAGAGAGGTTGGTTCACACAAGGCAGCAGGCAGATAGTGCCCAAGCAGAAAGACAATATTCTAGATATGCTCAGGGAGGGGAAAACTCAACTGTTAAGGTGGTAGAGAAATTGCCCAGGAGACACATGTTAATCACAACTACGTGTGTCGTATTAGCTATGGCAAAATGATTGGTTGGACGTGAATATTTAATGAACCTAATCAATTGTTATTAAATAAACCAGTTATTCAAACTGTACGATGTGATGTATGAACCCATTGTTAATTCTAGAAGCAATGTTTCAGTTAAGTAAGGTTTGTTGTATGAACACAGCCAGAGGAAAGGATAAAAGTACATGTCAGGCTATCCATAGTCATTCTGGCTCCCTCATTTTGAAAACTGGGAGGAAAGATATAGAATAGCAGGCAGAATTACTTGGCTATATTCACACAACACACGATCAACTAATCCAAATGTTCTTGGTTCACACAACAAACAAACCATAAATTAACCTTATATGGCTGATCTGCACAGCACGTTAGGCTCATATATGCACTTTATCTACAGTCTCTCTACCTCTTTGCCTGCAAGGATACAGGATCCTGTCAGGAACACACAGCACAAAAACAAATTAAAGCATAGGAAATCTCATTTACAGAAGTGACATCAAGTGGGGTCTAATATTAGACTCTGCTGGATGTCACTTTTGTAAATGAGTTTTCCCCAACCTGGCATTTTCCAGATGTTGGGTCTAGAACTCTCCAAAATTTCTGGCTCTGATATCTCCAACACTCCTAGAGAGCTGTCAGGGTGAGGAAGAGCACATTAGGCAACAGACAGTAAATGACTCGGCCGGATTTGAATTGCAGAAAGGCAGCAATCTTTTTAAATTAATTATCTTGATCAAAACTGAAAGGAAGGAGGGCAGTGCTTGTAGGACTGTCTGTCTCAGGTGCCAAGGAACTCGGCTGGACTGGGGCGCTTGCCAGCGTCAAGTTATAACAGGACTGGCGCAAAGCTGGACTCGTTGTTCAGGACTAAAATGCGCTTCAGGTATGCCGAACTCGGCTCAAGGAACCTCAAGAGCTATCAATACCAAAACGTCCTTCCTTTTCCCGATAATCACCACCCACCAGCTTAATAAGTCCTGCACCTTCTCACGCGACCGGTCGAGACAGACAGAGGAACCGGGCACCGCGAGGAGGTGGCACCGACTTGCAAAAAAAGCTGGTTTCGGAATCTACCACTTCTAGGAAGTGACGCCTTCCCAGAATCCTACCGCAAGAGGCGAAGTTGGCGCTGGCTCGGTTTGGCTGGTTGACGACGACGGCGGCGGCGGCGGTGTCTTTGCCACCCGTCTGGACTGCTGAGGTGAGCTCGTCCTTCCGCGCTTGGATTTGGGTTGTGCGGCTGCTCTTCGGTGCCGTGGACTCCTGCAGCAGGTAGTTCGCTCCGGACTTCTCCTTTTGCTCCTTTCTGCTGGCTCCTGCTCCTCCTCCAAGCAGAGCAAGTTGCAGGAGAAAGTTTACGAGGAGAGAGAGAGAGAGAGAGAGAGAGAGAGAGAGGGTTGGTTTGCGTTGACTATGCAAATATAGAGCAGGCGCCGAGTGAGTGACAGCAGAGCGGCTCGGAGTTGTTTTGCAAAAGCGAGCGGCCGAATGAACCCTCGGCGTGGGGAGGGTACGTGTGTGCAAAGTTAAGAAAGCGCTTGTCACGAGTTGGCGGTTGTTGTCCTTTTTTTAAAAAAGAAAAAACTAGCTCAGGTTTCGGGCCGCTCCTCTTTGGAGCTCCCCAAGCCGCTGCTTCGCCCTAGAAAAAGAGGCCGCGCGATTAATTTTGCCTCGGATTCCACGCGCCGCGAATCAAAACAAACACCGGAGCCACACGGGTGGCGGTGAGTTGTTGTGATCTTCCGCCTGGAAGGGGATCTTTGGGCCTTTATTCGCTGAACAAAGCTTTCCTGCGAGTGACCTCCGTGCTGCTGCTGTTAACAGAAGTGGGGGAGGGGGGAGGGGAGAGGGGGAAGCTTAGGTAGCGAAGCGGCCCTTCCAGATATGGGACGCGGCTGCAAGCGCCAACCAGAAACAGCCCTTCCTGCTTTGCAGCGCAGTACGAAAATGTCCTTTTTCTCCCCCCTCGTGGGCGAGGATCAGGCGTCATCCTTGGAATACGAGCAGGTTTTCCCCGGGTCCCGCCGCGGAGGGAGAGCGAGAAGCCCTCTGGGGCTCAGGCTTGCAACATGCCGGTAGTGTCGGAGAAATGTTTGAGACTGTCCTGTTTCTTGTTTTATTCGTACTAGAGAGGAGGGGATTCTTTGGCAGGGAGCTCTCCCAACACCCATTGACATGTGGCAGTGCCTTACATAATACTGGCAAGCCTTCTGGTAAGCCTGTTGAAGGCTTATTTTGGAGAGATTGCAATCTTGCAGGGTGTACGGAGCAGAGCGCTTGTACTGAAATGTTGCAGGGAGTCCTTGCCCTTCCTTCTTTGTAAAATCCGTAACTGGCTTAAAGAAAACCTGCCGTCTGAAATGCAAAATAAAACAAAATGCGGTAAAGATGGGCATTTCCCCACTTGCCCTTTATATAGCATGGATATGTTTTGGAAGCCTCTTTTCTTTGGGCAACTCGGCATGCCTTCTCTTTATCTCAATCCCAAACTTTACCTAAAGGAGTTTAAAAGTCACTCTTAGCTTTTAAAGTGGTGCTTTCACTTTTAAAGAGTCAACAAGTAGCCTGGGTTGCAGCATGAGTATAATCTCATATGCTTCACTCACCATTTTGTCAGGGGCATAGGTGACATCTAAGGTGGCCATTTAAATAAGTATGGATATTTGACATTCGCTAAGAGGGGAGGGCAACAAAACCCTCCCATCTGTGTCCTAAATGTATCCTGTGCACTGTCAGTATAGACAGCACCATTTGCTGGCATCATATCTGTGACAAGATAAGGACAGATTTATTATGTGAAACATATTACAAGCAAAACCCACACTGTACATACTTGATGCTTTAATTAGTTCCATGTGGCAGCTGCCTCACTGTGCCAAGTTTTTAATATAAGGAACTGCTCAATATGCAGAGAAGCTTGCTTTTATCATGCTACTACTGAACCACAGGACAGAGTTTTGGTAATAGGAGATAATATTCTTGGCTTCCGTTTAGTCCAGCATATTTCACTAGGCAAGGCAAGGGTTGTATTTGCACAAACTGCTAGTCCATAATTAATTGAAAAATCTTTTCCTTCCTAACATTATTCCCGTGCCATGGCAGGGTCTCCTTGTCGGCAAGACAGTCTCCATTTGGCTCTATCCAGGGCATCTTCTTTAATTAATTGAACAATGTGTTAACCATATTGACTGGATTTATACGACACACTGAGCCACCAATTAGTCAGCTGCATTTTAACATAGTACTTCTGTTAGCCAATTAACTTTGCCCTGTGCAATGGATCTATTAAATTATTGAACTCTTCTTACCCTGCAACTTTGAAACTTTGCAACCCCCTGAAATTATAAATGAATTTTCTGTAACCCAAATGAATAAAAAAAAATTCCCATTGGGTTTAAGTTCAGACAAGAAAGAAGTATAACACTTCTAAGAATTAAATATTAATCTGTATCACAAGACTTCTCAGGCTTTGCAGTGTCATTAGTGGCCACTGGGGCTTATGCAGGCAAAGTAAAGAGCAACGATGAATCAGTTTGAAATAATGCCCCATTCTGGGGCATTCCTGGGGAAAGCTGATCTTTTTTTAAAAAAGTAAGAGACACACGCACAACCCAGTTGCTAATGACCACATTGGGAGATCTCAACCCACAGTTTGAGAGCTTCTGTTCTAGCCCAATTTTCTGCTTCTTTAATAGAAAGAAATACCGTATATACTCGAGTATAAGCTGACCCGAATATAAGCCGACCCCCCCAATTTTATCCCCCAAAACTGGGAAAACTTATTAACTCGAGTATAAGCCGAAGGTGGGAAATGCAGCAGCTAGATACCAAATGCATACCATCGTACCGTATTGCTTCATATTTATAAAACCATCTGGAGACGATGGGAAGGGGGGAAAAACCCACAGAAAGTCCTGCTCCTGGTGCTGCCAGGGAAGAGGCATCGCAAGAACCACTGTTGCTGGGGACGAGGGGGTGCATATTCGAGTATATATGGGTAAGCAAAGGTTTTAAGGACTAGGGGTTAAAAGCAGTCTCCCATCATTCTCAGCCAGCATGGCATATGCATAATTCATTTTAGTGGTTCCTTCTAGCCACCTTATGCAAGATCATGAGTTTGTATAAACATAAGCCTTTTTAAAATAAAATACAGGCAGTTCTCTACTTACAACAGTTCCTTTAGTGACATATAAAGTTAAAATGGCATTGAAAAAAGTGACTTATGACCGTTTTTCACACTTACTATTTATTTATTTGTTTGTTTGTTTATTTGTTTATTTGATTTATTTGATTTATATATGCTGCCCTTCTCCAAAGACTCAGGGCGGCTTACAATGTGTTAAGCAATAGCCTTCATACTTTTGTATGTACCTGCTTAGTAGGGCTTTTTGCCCCCCCCCCCAGCGGTGTTCTATTTTATACAAAGTCAGCTTATTGCCCCCACAAACCAGGTCCTCATTTTACCTACCTTGAAAGGATGGAAGGCTGAGTCAACCTTGAGCCTGGTGAGAATTGAACTTGTAGTAATTGCAGGTAGCTGGCAGCTAAGTGCTACTTTAACAGCAGCAGTTTAGTCTGCTGTGCCACCAGGCTCTTATCTTGCAGCATCCCCATGGTCATGTGATCAAAATTCAGACTCTTGGCAACTGACTCATATTTATGACAGTTGAAGTGTCCTGGGGTCAAGTAATTTCCCTTTATGTGACTTCCTTCCAAGCAGAGTCAATGGGAAATCCAGATTCACTAATCTGTGCTACTTACTTAACATCTGTGGCAAAAAAGGTTGTAAAATGGGGCAAAACTCACTTAACAAATGTTACACTTAGCAACAGAAATTTTAGACTCAATTGTGGTCATAAGTCGAGGACTATTTGCAAATTTGTTACAGCCACACTTCTGTGCTCAGTCTTTGCATTGAACTCTAAAATATGAGATTTGTCTTTGCTGGTTAAAGTATCAATTACTGCATAACAGAGAGAGTTCCTATATGTCTTTAAGAATCAAGTAACAGCTACAGTTGTTGTATGGTTTGTATATTTGTGAATTTATATGCATTCTGTATATTTTCAGTATTTTATCTGATTTGCATGAAGACTTTTTAAAAAAAGGAGTTTTTGACTTGTTAGTAAACTGAACCAACAAATGTTTAGTTATGTGTTTAAACTTCCAGTTGAAAACATAAATAAGATTTAAGTATCATCGAATTAAAGGAAAATTGGAAGTAATATAGCTTTATATACACATATGTGATATCAACCTTATGAACAACTTCATGTGTCTTTCAGTACAGTAATTATATACACAAGACTGTAACAGATACGAACCAGAGGAGTCTAGGGTAAAATCTCATTTTGACTTTTAACTCTAGCACTAATTTACTTAATACAATAATATGTTCTTACACAGTATAAGAATGCAAAAATCAGATTTCTCTCTTGGTAGTTTTTTGCCCTGAGATCCTGCCTTATAAAAGAACAAATGCATCGCGGCCAAAAGAAATAATATATTCTGGAATGCATTTAAGAGTTTAGTAATCTGTAACAGAAAACTTCAGCCACACCTTTTTGCAGAATGTGTGTTTTGGGTCATTGGCAGGACTTTCTTTTTTGCAAGGCAATGATCAAGAAAAATTCTGGCATGTTGCTCATGTTGCTCTCACAGGCAGTAGGTGTGGTTTTTCCTCACCATTTGCTCCTATTAGTTTGTTTAAAGTTACAGACAGATGGGCTGCCTTGCCTTTGGGAAAGAAAATACTTCAATGCATCATAGAAAATCAGATGGCTTGCATGAAAGAAGAGGTACTTGAGTTTAAAGGATGCTTTGACCCTCAATATAAGGTTTAGTGGTCATGTTTCCCTTGCAAGGTCACCCAAAGTTTTTAAAGAAATATATTGAATTTTTATATCAATATAAATTGTAACAAAGATGATACAACTCATAACAGTTGCAAACAAAACTGCTAAACTGCATTTCATTTAAATGAAAATGACTAAGTTTATATAACAAGATGCAAACTGAAAGCCTAAAAAGGAAAGGAGAGAAAAAAAGGAACATTTCTGATTTCCAAAAAAAGTAATAACTACAGTGTTCCATTTTTAAATAATACTATATGTAAGTTAAACCTAAACCCAAATTTTGATTTCTTTCCCAGTTCTATTTTGATCTAAGATCTATTATGTTGGGCAGTCTCAAGTGCTGGAAAGGTTTGGTGTAGTGGTTAAGGCAGCAGGCTAGAAAGCAGGAGACTGTGAGTTCAAGTCCTGCTTTAACCATAAAAGCCAGCATCAGGGTGACTCTGAGCCAGTCATTCTTCTCTCAACCCAACCAGCCTCACAGGGTTGTTGTTATAGGGAAAATAGGAAGGTGTGGTGGATATGTTCGTTGCCATGAGTCCTTTGTAAAAACAATAAAGGTGGGATAATAAATAGATAGATAGATTCTTATTATAGTTAGAATCAAGTCCTTACCAGAATTTTAAAGGTATTACATGGTAACTCAAATTGAGCTCACAAAGAAATATATTCAGTATTATCTTCAGGTTACTTTCTTCCATTCTGTGCACAGCCAGTGATATTCCAGTTAGTCATCCAATGACATGTTTACAGTCCTCCCAGCTATTTCAAAATGAGCTGGGAGGCCTGCACTTCTCTTCCTACTCTTGACAGGATTTACCTACCTATCTACCTACCTTTGTGAAAAAGTAAAAAAAAGTGGCACAAACTGGTTGGCACTTCCAGAATTGGAAGGCATTGCCATTCCTTAGCCATTTTTGCCCCCCTTTTCACTCGTTTTTTGGCTCCAAAGTGGACAAAGAGATAGAATGACTAGAAGGTTCCATTTTTGTGGAGCCTTTCTAGATTTTTGTCAATATAGCAGAGAGTCAATTAAGTTCCTACCCAGTTCAGCTGTTTGGAGAATGATTGACTTGGGCTAAAGGAGGGTCAAAGTAACCTTCTTAAGGTTTCTTGACAGATCTTGCCTATTCACAAAATGGCTGCCATAAGGGGCATTGGAGAATTGCCATTTTTTTAGATGGCAAACTGGCATGGCTGCTATCCCCAACGTCTGATAAAACTGTTCCATACAGCTTTGACTTTCTTTTCTAGTTATGTGGGCATCCTTGCAAATGAGCCACTCGGTTACAATTTTTCAACATATTTAAAAGCGTCATTGTAAATAAAGATAAATCTCAAAGGTAACACAAGTTGTGAATTCTTTTAAGTTAAGTATTTAGAAAACAGCATTTGGCAAAAGGAACTCGGTAGGGGACATTGCTGAAAATTGCCTATTTTGCTTAGAGATGTCAGTAGGATATCAAAAGATTTTATTTTTCTACTTATTTTTGTCCATAGACCAAAGAAAAATACCTTTCCTTGGACATAGCAGTTGTAGGCTACCTAGGTGATTGTATCTTGCAAGACAGGTTTGGTCCCTGCTGAACTGAAAATGTTTTATGTGTACAAAAATCCTACTTTATATGTCATTGTATGTCCCAAGGTAAGAAAGCACCTCATCAGAAATGGTTTCGATTGGAAACAAATAGTTAATCAAGGAGAGTTTCAGGTCAGAGCATTATTTTCATTCAGTTCGTAAATTTTCTTGTTCAGATGAAGTTTTGGGATTGCTGTGCTGTACATTGATGCCTGTGAACAATTTCACCAAGCAGGTGCGGTTGCAACTGAGGGCAAAGATCCAACTATCTATTAACATGGGTACATAGTGACCCAATTACACTTGCTGATAAAAGGGCAACTGTTTTGCAATATCATTTAAAATATCAATTGTCAAGGTAAGATAATATTTAGCCATATGCCGAAATGCAGAGTTAGAGTTCTTAAAAATGACAAAGGTGAACATATTTGTTTTATGCTAGGTTTAGGTTTAAAACCTGGCATAAAGCAAATTTTGCATAAATTGAGATTAATGGAAAAAAGGGGGTTACTGGGTATGGAATCAATTTTTTATAACCCAAATTCATATGACAAATGTGCTTATCAATTTTCAGAGCTTTATTTTTAAGGAATCCATTTCTCAAACAGATTTTCTCCCTGGTCTTATGTTAAACAATGTATTGTGAAAGTCTTTCTTACATTTTTTTCTGCAGATGGATTTCTAATGTATGTGATTACCATGGCAGATAAAGAGGTAGAAGGCATCACATGTATTCTGTGTTACATTTAGCATAGTAAATTCACCCAGTTTTAAAGCTTGTTCTAGGGCTGAGGAATCTTCACCGGTTTCAGCAGACCATATTATGTCCAACCTGTTTCTAGTATTCGAGAATCCTTTTCATTTGGGGTAAGGAGATTGCATAAGTTAAGGATGGCCGTTTTGATGCCATAGTAACAGTAACAGCTATTGTAGGTACGGAAGTATGTGGGAGACAGGATGCATAACTAGAACAACTGCACAATATGATGCTAACTGTGTGAGTGAAGCAGAAAGGGATTTTGTTGGAAAATATTTAATCAGTTTTGGCGGGAAGAAGTCTTGGTATGTTCCCAGACCTTTGGTGTAAATTGAATGTGCTGTATTGACACAATAGTGATTTCTTTATCCTGTATAAAGCAAATGCTTGGATGAAAATCTGAATTTGGAATCTAAAATACAGGGACTAGCACTAAAATCATCCTTCTGTCTGCTGTACTAAGGAAATCAGAAGGCTACTATAGCTTCAGAATTTTGGAGATTATTGGACACATCACTCCAAATGTCAGAAGAAATAGACTATGAATTCTGTTAGTTTGCATCTTAACTTTCTGGATTTTTTGTATAATAGAGATAATAGAACTGTTAAAATGAATGGAGGCACTTTGAAATCAGCTTTGTCCACAATCACACATACAGAAAAACAATTTTCCATTTAAGGATGTAACATTACCAGGTGCGACTATATAAATTTAGATCTTAGATTTCATTACAGTTTCTTACACTTCACCCACTGCTGTTATATGGCCATATGTCTTGTTTGGAGATCAGTATTACTGTGTTGCATTACAGAATAATACATTTTTAAATTAAGGTAATAAAATAAGCATCAGTAATTATGTGTATGACCAGTTTATTGTTATTACAGAATTTGGTTTTAAATAAAATGAAGACAAACAACATGGATATCAGTAGACCACAGTTGGACCTGTTCACTATCAACAGTTTGCCTTTCTTGAAATGTTCATTTAAAGATCCCACGGTTTAGTTTATCAGAATATGTTTGGAAAATATGAGGCACAGTTATTTTCTTTCCAATTAACATACTGCTAGAAAAAAGAAAGATGCCCTAGAATTTAGATATGATAAAACCGGCATATTGTTTAACTTATTTTTAATGTTTAGCATTTTAGGGTGAACATAATAGCATAGAAACCATGGATGTAATGGCATAGAAGGCACAGGTAGATTACTATTATCCTTCTAGGATAATTAAAAGGATGTAACATTTTGAAATATTTATTCTTGTCTCCAAGATAGAAACCACCAGTCTTGGGCGGGGAAAAAATACATTTTTCAATCCGCGGTACTTGTTTCTTAAGTGAAAAGCAGACTTGGTAGATCTGTGAATAGTCCTTTTGTATAATGGAACAAAAATGGGAGTTGATGGTCATTTAAAAAAAGGTAAACGTAAAGGAGTCCCTGCGGATTTTACTCCACTAATCATTGCCAATTATAAAAGTAGCTTCTAATATCTGTTTCAAGACCATTGAGCGAGCACTGTCCAAAGACATTTTCATGGTCATATGGCCAGCATGACATCACAGAGCACTGTTACTTTCCCACCAAAGTGGTACCTATTTATCTACTTGCAATTTGTATGTTTTTGAACTGGCACGTTGGCAGGAGCTGGGGCAAGGATGGGAGCTCACCCCATCATTTGGAGCTCAGGTCTTGAACCTGAGCTGCCGGCTTTCCAGCCGACAAGTCCAGAGTCTTAATTGCTGAGCCACCAGCAATTTAAAACATCTTGCATCTTTGCATGTCATGGAATCAGTTCGGCAGTTCTATTCTAACCGGCCAAGGTTGTCTCAGCCTTTCATCCTTTCAAGGTTGGTAAAATGAGGGTCCAGATTTTGTGGGGGCAATATGCTGACTCTGTAAACCACTTAGAGAGGGCTGTAAAGCACTGTGAAGCAGTATATAAGTTTTTTCGGGTTTTTTTTATTTATATGTCTTCTCCGGAGACTCAGGGCGGCTTACCATGCGTTAAGCAATAGCCTTCATACTTTTGTAGATTTATACAAAGTCAGCTTATTGCCCCCACAAACTGGGTCCTCAATTTACCTACCTTAGAAAGGATGGAAAGCTGAGTCAACCTTGAGCCTGGTGAGAATTGAACTCGCAGTAATTGAGGCAGCTGGAAGCTAAATGCTACTTTTAACAGTAGCATTAGTCTCCTGTGCCACTCAGGCTCTTTTTAAGTGCTATTGGTATTGCTAAAATGTGTATATATTGAGAAGAAAGCAGATAGTACAGTTATGTAAACCAACTCTGAAGGATGCAATGTATATATTTAAAGGTTGCTTTTTTCCAATGTAATGTGTCTCATCGGTATGTTCTGGATCATATCTGCATTGTTTGTCCTGGATCCCCATGTAATTTTTAGAACCAACATGCAATTTACCCACTATATGACTCAAGCTACGTAACAGATTGTTTAGCATTTACAATGCAACAATGTGTAAGTGAAGTTCAAGGATTGAAGCAGTAGAAGAATAGCTGGATTGATCAATTGTTTTGGTTCCTGAATTTTAAATTAAGAAATTAAATGTCTTTTGTTACACCAATTTCTCAAGCACAATATTTCTACCCTCATTTCTGTTGGAGATTAGATTTTCTGGGAAGGCGGGTTTGAGATTTGAGGGAATTATCTGTAATAAAGTCCATGGAATGGCTTTTCCAGAGAATTTTGGGTGCTAGTAGAAGTTGCAGGAGGCTGGTAGTTTGCTCAGAACACTTTTAACTTGGTGGCAGACAGCATGGATAGTTACAACATGCCAGCACATCTCAACCTTAATTTGTAGCCATCAGAAATCTCACTTGATCAGATCCAAGCTAAATTATCCAGCCATGTGCAGCACCTCTTTTTGCAACTCCTCCAGGGGCACATTAAAGTAGCTATAATGATGCAAGCCTGCATTGTGCACCTCAAATGGAAATACCTTGGACTGAACTGGGTTGGATTGGAATTTACCTGGGCAAACTATCCTGCCATTGTGATTGGCCCCAAGATGGCTGCAGAGTTTTCAGATCACAATCCCTGCCCTGCTGTCTCGTGGGTGTATTAGTTGAAGAGGCTCTATGTAGAGGAGAGGCCTTACAGCATCACATTGGATAAGCAGAGGACGCTTCAGTTCCTGACTCTCCCAATTCACTGGCATATCTCCAAGCTTGCTGATTGAGTTGGAAAACATACAGACAAAATACATGTTCTTTGACTTCTACCACAGACAAGTTGGAATGACCAGAATTCTCTTTCTAACTGTTCAAGAAGGAAATACTGCTGAAGTCTAAAGAATCGTCTTTGAGTGGGCAAAGCAAAAGTTACAGAAGCAGGGAAAAGTCAAGAAACCTGGGATGTTGCAAGTGAGAAAGCAGTTGGGTGAATGCTGGATGGGAAATAGCCATCTACTATGCTTTTAACAGATATAAATTAAATCCAAAATATTAGGGAAAAGTTTTAGACATACATAAAAAAAAAGATTGACAGTATGCAAAGTGCATTGTTTCAGAAAATTCAGCAGACAAGTTGATTGAAGGAGGGGAGAATCTAAATTAAAAAAGATATAGCAATTCAGATTGAAAGGAAAAAGATACTTACAAAGTAAGAACTGTTTTCATTTTAAATTCATTGCCTAGAATTGATAGAAGTTACTAGGCTGAGGTAACATACAATAAGAATGGAAGAAGAAATGAATACTAATTTCACAGTAAAACATCTGCAAGACTATAATCTGAATAACTCTCAAGAGAGAATGCCTATAACTGTCATCAGTTTATTTACAAAGCTTGGGGAAAAAAAGAAAGGAAATGCTTTATTTGCAGTGGCTAGGGTCATTGCAAACCAGTTACCCTAGGAAAGAGAGAACAAGAAATACCTGTTAGACCATATTCCAAGGTAAAGACTCACCCCACCCCAATGGGGAGAAAAAGGCTAGAGAGAGGACAATGATATGAGAATATACATGGGCCGGCAGATGGCATCTGTTTTCATTCTACTGGCATTTCTAACTTCATTTTTAAAAAATAGGGTTAATTGAATTGTATGAACATCAATTTACTATTTACTTGGTCAATGAACAAATGATCACCTTGGCTAGGAGAGGTGCTTTAAATTATTGTTGTATATGAAGCAAAGGAGAGGTGCTCAATTTATCAACTAAAATGCCTTATTTGTCAAGACTGCTCTCACTAAAATGTCACAGAGAAAGAATATTACGTAAGTGAAAATAGATGATTGCTTATGAAAGGTGCTCTCTGGAAAAATAAGACTCTTGGAATTAGCCTAGGCAGAAGGTAAAGCAAGAACTTCAAATAATTTCAGTCACAAACATTGTCTAGCCAAATGACACTGAAGAATAGACATAGAGACCCAGATACAGTTTGTTATTTAGGGGACTTAGCCAAAGGACTAAAGTGCCAGCCCTGTGAAAATCGGTGCAGGTGTGCATGTTGTATAAAGGCCAAAGGCACTAGGCCAATAAATGTGAAGACAAGACATAAGAATTAGCTTATAGCAACATATGTGTGCCAGTGCTCATTATAATATATTCAGAGATTATTACACAAGGTAAATGTTTTTCTACCTGCTCAAAGGAAAGAGCCATTTTGGAAAATTTTAAAGAATATGTGGCTCCAGTAACAAGTTTGGGAGAAAATCTCAAGTATGTATAGACAAAAGGGTGAATATGTAACAAGGAACATGCAAATGTATGTAAAAGAGCAAGGAATTGTGCATGAAACGATAGAGGCTACTTTCCAGAACATGTTGGTATAGAAGATAGGAAAAAAATTAACGTTGACTGAGATAATCAGATATATCCTGCAAGATATAGAACTTTCAGATAAATTCTAGGATTAAACAGTTTTAACCCAGCCATTTTTAGGTAGTCCTTTCTTAGCGACCCCCAATTGGGACCGGCAACTCAGTTGCTAAGCAATGCGGACACTAAGCAGAAAATCATATGACTTTAACTAGGCTTACAACCTTACTTCCCCTTTGGTCAGTAATGACTAAGCAAAAAATCAAATGGACATGATATATAATTTTACCTCCACCTTCTGTGATTGAAGCAAGCGAAAATGTGTGCTGGTTGCAAAGTACAGAAATTGTGAGCATGTGACTGAGGGATGCTGTTATGGTCATAACTGCATGCTGGTTGCAAAGCCTGCAAATGTTGATCATGTGACTCTGGGACATTGTGGCAATTGTAAAAGTGAGAGTTGGTCACAAAGTTACTTTTATAGCACTATAGTAACTTAAAAGTAGTTGGTAGGCAAGGACTATCTGTACTTGCCAAAGAAGCTTCCAGTGAAACCCATAAATGGAATGTATTTAATGCCATGGCACCGAAGAAAGCCCAGCTCAGGGCACATAAAACTGTTTTGTTGTAACTTATATATGTATATGGGGCAAAAGAACAAAGAACCTAATTGAACTGCAGATGTGATGGTTGGATAATTAAAGTACGCATTATTGCCTATCTTGATGAATAGGAAAAAGAAAATAATCATGAGAAGTCAAGTTTTATTCACCACATCCAGGCAAACACTAAACAGAGACCACAAGCTTTGAAGGGCAACCTCATCACATGTCCAGAAGTTAACTGTATGGCAAAGCCAAAAGGGGATATTGAAACACCACATCTAGAAGCTCTAAGAGGCCCAACAGAAGGGATCTACTACAAAAGCTATCCTGCAATGCCAAGAGGAAGCAAGTGGGGGGAAAAAACCACATAAAAGGGCATAAAAAGGATGTTAGTCAGTCAAAAGAGAAAATGGAGAAAGACACTAGAAGAGAAGGTTAAAGCACTGCATAAGAATGACAAAGTGAGATGCAGATGAGATTTCAGGACCACGTAGGATGCAGAATAGGGTGTCTAGCCTCATAAAATAAGCCTGATAGACCAAGAAGTGTGATGAAAATTGCAATACAATTTTAGCATGAGAAATATTGTGAGATCACAGCGCAACATAATGGCAAGACATATATACAAGTAGATACAAAGACTGATTTTGCATGAGTAAATAAAAAAGGACAGCTACAGGCCACTTGAATTTGAGGAAACAGGAAAGAAAGATCTAGTGTGCAAGTTTCAAGAGAACATCTGACTGAAACAAGCAGCTAGAGAATGAAAAATTGATACATCTGAGCCAAACACTTGTCAAGCATGCATTCATACAAGATAAGTCTGATCCTTGTTTTTATGACAGGTTTGAATATGAAGATGGATATACACTATCAGCTATCTCGATGTAGGTATCTGTTACGGGAAGAAAGAGAGCCAAGAAAATAGAAGAGAAAGAATAAGGAAGCAAGCAAAGCTTATAGACACCAAATACCTCTGTGGGCAGGGCACAATGTTCAAGAAGAGACTTACCAAACTGAAATATTGCCCACCAGAAGACATGTTGACAGATGCAATCACTAAGTCTAAGCGCTTCCCTAGAGATCAACACACAAACTTCAAAAGTTGTGGATTTCTGCAAGACCCATAAGAAAGGATGTTGGCAGTGTGGATCTAATGGTACCGATTCTCAAGAACCTTGCAACCTACTGAATATAATGGAGCAATAGCTACTATAGAGAGTTAAGCATTTACTCTATGCCCCTTGTTTGTTTATGACTCTGCCTGCTCTGTGTTTACGAGATTGCTATCAGAGGTCACCTCCTTTTGCCTTTCTTCCCAGACACATAAATAAAGCACATGCTCTTTGACCCATGCATCCATCAATTCATTCATTCCAGAAAATGTATATGACCACCCAACTCACTCATGGTGACTCTGAGCTACATACACAAGTAAAATCCCAAATACAAAATCAATGAGTCAAACTTGCAGTGTCACGTTGCTGTCAAGTGACGTTTCACGGTTTTCCCCTTTGCAGAGCTGACATGGGTGTGGCGTGGGACCCCTTAATAGAGGGGACATCTACCCCCCTTTGTAGGCTGTATTAAGTATGTGTTAGGCTTTGCCTGTCTTTATACAGTATTACATGTAAAAAATATCATTTCTGTTACATTATTTAACCCATTTCACTAATCTTTATCTGATTCTTGGTTTTAGGAATACTTTCATGTGCACATGAAACATGTAATGGTTTAACCTCCAACCATTTCTACTGCTTGGCTTCTTACATTTGCAGAATGAAATTATGTAAATGGCCTAAGGCTTTTTTGTCAAAGAATTCTACTTATGCAACAAGTTGGACTTCTGATACTGTGGCCTCAGATTGTATGAATGTTAGTAGCCTAAATCAGGGAGGAAATGAGCGGAACAATTGCTTATGAAGAGGTGTGAGTATAGAGATCTTCTAAATGATGAATTGTTACCATTGTTTTGATTATCTTTGTTTTGATAAAATAACACATTTAAATATTAAAGTTCGAAGATCCTAAAAATAACTACAGAATGATGAAAGAATGGATTTTTCGTTCCTAATATTTGTCATCCTCTTTTTGATACTGTATTTTATTTAGTTTATATGCAGTACATTCCGCTTTCCTGGCTCTCAAAATGGTTTATATAAATTACTTTAAATATAAGTATATAGAGGCTGTTGTTCATAAAACGAAGAAAACTTGCAGACTGCTTTGGAATTCTGGGAGATGAAGAGTTAATAGCAAAGTTGCAATGTGGTGAGAGTTTTATTCATACCCAGGTAATTACTGGAGGCTTTAAAACTCAGTATTTTCCTTAAAAGATGCCCCTATATTACCTAAGAGGAAAAGTACATTGGAAAAAAATTGTGTAATATATTATGATTAATATCAGCAAAAACTGAACTAAATATTTAGGAACAAGTGATTTCAGAAAAGTTGCATGCAGCAGAATCCCTCTTATTGTAATTAAATAAATGGTATATAAAGTTAAGACTCTGCATAATAGTTGTGTATTTCCTAAGCGTTTTGCAAGCATAATACCTGTGTAATACATTAGGATTCAAACTACACACATACCCTCTGTTGTTTTATACAAGTGTCCTGGTGGCAGCAGTCCCAAATTGGATTGTCAACTCACAAGCAAGCAATTACAAATTACTCCCAAGATATGCTAAAATTACCCCTTGGAGGTAATTACCTCCAGTTTAAGAACTATTGGCTTTTATTATTTCTTTCTCTGCTGCCTAATGTTAATTAACAATATTGTTGGAAAAAATACCTGATAGGAAGGTTGAAAAGGGTTTTTTGTACAGATTTTTATGAGCAGCAGCCTTTTCAGATATTCCCCTTGAAAAAAAATAGCAAAAGGACCTAAGCAATATAGAGAAATATATGTAAGAAAGTCTGAGTCTTATTAAATGAAAAAGAAATCAGCTAAGGGATTTCAGACTGAAGAAACAGCTGCACGAGAAAGTGTTGCTTTCACAGGAAGACAGAGCCAGAATCCATAATATGGAATTGAAAACTTTGCATGTTAAAATAGTGTATCCACAGCTTCAGAGATTTTAGTGGAAGCCTTTGGATGTAGGATAATATAATTTTCTTAGTAAGGCAATATCTCTTGGGAATAGAACACTTTACAGGTAGTCCTCAACTTACAACTGATCATTTAGAGACCATTTGAAATTACAATGGCACTGAAAAAAGTAACTTATGACCATTTTTCAGACTCTTTCCTAGTGGTCATGTGCTCAAAATTCAGATACTTGGTAACTGTCTTATTTATGACGGTTGAGGAGTCCTGGGATCATGCGATCACCTTTTGTAACCTTCTGACAAGCACAGTCAATGGGGAAGCCAGCTTCACTTAACAAGCATATTGCTTACAACTGCAGTGATTCACTTAACAACTATGGCAAGAAAGGTTGTAAAATGGGGCAGAACTCACTCAATAAATGTCCCATTTAGCACAGTCTTTTTTGTGGCAGTTATTAAGGAAATGTCATGGTTGTAAATTGAACACTGAGGTCATTAAGTGAACCCATTTTTTTGCTATGGGGCCTTTTTTGCCAGAAAACATACCATAAGTAAATGCCGGTTTCTGGCGGGGAAAGAACATCATAAATTTAGTCATATGACTGCACAATGCTGCAAATGGTGTAAATGCAGGTCAGTTGCGTCCAGAATGCAGTCACGTGACCATGGTGGGGTCCTAGACGTCAGAACTTCAAATCCAGATCATAACTCCCTTTTTTTGGAGTGTGTTGTAACTTTGAACAATTGCTAAACGACTGGTCATAAGGATTACTTGTACCAATACAGTAGTTCTTGCAACACATTCCTAAAAGTATGTTAGAACAATATAAAAATCTTGCTTCAGAAGGCTGGATAATATATCTGTCATTAAACTTTGAAAACATGTTTAGAAAGTGTATTTCTTGAACACCTTGTTGTCACATTAAAATAAATAGATGTTTATTATATTATTAACTACATTTTCTTTTAAGAGCTACATTCTGGTAGTGAATAAGGCTTGAGCCAAAGAGAATAGGCCTCGATTTCTCTGTCATTTTTACTGCTTTGTTTCATTCTACATTTCTTTACACTGCAAGGAATCCAGCCTTTTAGTTTTCACAGGCATCTTAACTGATCATTTGCAGAGAACACTTAAATTTAGGCTGAAGGACACACAAAATTGAGACAATGACAAAAGGTTGCCTGCTTCTGTTTTAGTAGAGGACTTAAGTACTCTTCTGCAGATTTGAAAAGAACAGTTGCAAAACTTTGCAATAATGCTTCCTGTCTCTGCTCTTCCCCTTCTGGTGACTTCTACAGTAGTAGGATTTCTTTAGAGAATTATTGTTATTTTAATGGAAAGTATTGAAAAAAAGAGGGAGGGAAATAGAATAAAAATGAGATACATTTCTAATCTATCCTTTCTTTAAAAATTAAGTTAACTACCTTTGACTTAAGTGAGTTATGCCCCATTTTACAATCTTTCTTGCCAGAGTTGTTAAGTGAATCGCCACAGATGTTTAGTTAGTAACATGGTTGTTAAGTGAATCTGGCTTCACCATTGACTTTGTCAGGTCGCAAAAGGTGATCATATAACTTTGGGACATTGCAGCTGTCTTAAATACATGCCAGTTGCCAAGTGACCAAATTTTGATCACATGACCATGGGAATGCTGCAATGGTTTTGTGAAAAATGGTCATATGTCACTTTTTTCAGGTCCGTTATAACTTTGAGCAGACACTAAACAAATGGTTGTAAGTCAGGGACTCCCATTATTTTTGGGTTCTAGCATACTCTCATTCCCCTTTGACTCACAGAGCTGTTTGGAGATACTTTCAGATGAAGATGAAGGGAATGCTTACCTTGATTTTCTAACTAGTCTTTTAAAAATTCCAAAGAGGATTTTGTGTTTGGGATAGTAACTGCTACATTTCATTTTCAAATATTGTTCAACTATAAAACACTCTCAGATTCCTTTCCTTAAGAGAAGTACTAAAACTTCATGAGGGAGAGTGGTAAGGCATTACTGTAATAAATTAATTTTTACTTTTTAAAAACCTCCTTAGTCCTTCTAACTCAGCCTCTCTTGAGGGTTTTGAGTGCACAGGCTACCTTCTCAATGAAGAATGATTAATTTATTTAGGGAATACAGTATATGCCAAGGGTTAGTGATACCGTTCAAAAGGTAGATCATACATCTTGCCATATAACCACTAATTACACTACAAGTAGTAAGGGAGGGAGATGAGCCCAAAGCTTTGAGGATGACAGTATTTGGGTAAGTTCATCAAATAAGCTGAGATTGCTTTTTGCTGTATAGAACGTGGAACATTAAGGTGTATTATATGGAACTGATAATATAACAAAACAAAATAGCCCCTACATTTAGAGAAAAAATGTGTCAACTCATGCTTAATAAAAAGCTGCTGTTTCTATTCAGTGGAATGCATTTTATTTCTCTACGGCATCTTTTTTTCCCCCATTAATACTTTGCACTTTGTGCCAATGATTTAGTTCTGGAGGTTCCTTTTAATTTTTGCATTGAAAAATACAACTTTTTTTTTCTTAAAAAAACCAAACATTTTCTGCAGTTCTTGTTTCCCTAAAGTTCCAACTTGATTGCTTTGTAAGAATGAAAGGAAGGAAATATTTTTTTTCCTGGTGCCAACAGCTGATATTGTAAATTATAATAGATTTGGAAATATACAGATGCTTGTGGTTGCCTGTAAGTGAATAATTATCAATTAGTATTTTCATTAAAAGTAAACTGGTTTTCTAGTTTTCACATTTTTCTATCATGTCTGTGGACTAAGTATTATTTCAGTGGGCTTGGGTTGCCTCATTCATTTCACTTACTGGAATGTTGTAAGCTTTGTTGTGGCTTTGATCCAACAAAAGCTTGTTTTCAAATACTAACTTGTGTCTAAAAGATTTTCCAAGTTTATTTTACTGATACTGTATACATTAATAATATGGAAAACTTTTAAACACTTTTTCATATTTCTTGAATTTTGGATTTTTTCTGCCTAAAAACAGCAATACTGTCCTTGGTTAGGCAGGCTTCAGGATTGACTTATATCAGTTACTTTTTTTTAAATGTGCAGTCTTCTGAAGTTTGAATAACTCAGAACTTCTACGTAACTATGTCATAATTAATTTGGGTTTCATGATCCTGATTCTACTCATGGCTTAATAACTTCTGAAAGGATAGTCATGTAAGAACAAAAGTAAGGAAGACTTTATAAAGATGAACTTTTTTGTTATTAAGCTTTTAGGTATTTTCTGTACTCTCAATTGATTTCCAAGTGGGCCATTCCGTACCAGCTACTTCTAATTCATTCAAACTGACCTCAACTGTTTGCATGGCAACTTATCCCCTCTTTTGGCATAAAGGTAGTCCTTGATTTATGACGATTTTGGTCATTAAGTTTTGCAATCATAACTCAAGGCACATGACCGGACTTGATTTTTATGACTGTTTTTATGACTCTTGTAAAGTGAGTCACCAAGGTTATTAAGTGAACCATGTAGTTGTTAAACAAATACATTCTTCCAAATGAGAATTTTTTTTACAGGATTTTGCAATCATGACCACAGAACACTACAACTGGTTGTAAATGCAAGCCAGTTGACAAGCACCCAAAATGCAATCATGTGACTGCACAGTGGAAGAGAGTTGTAACTTTGAGGATGGATCACAAGTAGCTTTTTTGAAGTCTGTTGTAATTTTGAATGGTTGTTAAATGACCAGTCATAAATCAAGGACCACCTGAGATCCCACAGATCCCTAATCTCTTAGCTTTTCAGAATGCCTTGAAAACCTGGCTTTTCCAACAAGTGTTGGGAAAGAGTAAGGTTGGAACCCATTAATGTTTGTATATATGTGGGATATGTGTTGGTTTGGGGGATGCCAGGAATTTTTGTGAAGGTTTTCATTTTTGGTACTGTTTTAATGTTGTTTGTAAGGAACCCAAAATTATGTTGCTTAAAGTGGATGTCTACATTAGTCCCTTAAATAAATGTTTTGTGATCAGTCCAAAAGATCTCTCACTGAATCTATTCAAATTCCATTATTTGCAATAATAGCACAACTATGTAAGTATTGTTTTATTGAATCTGTGGTCCCTAGGAACTAAAAAAGACTTGATGGCACATAATCAAATCAGTCCAAGTATTAGCCAATGTACAGGAAACTGATCAGTGATTCACTAGTAATAAAAATTATCTTGTGCCCTTCAGATTTGTGAAACTACACTCATTTTCCAGCAGATATGACCAGTAATTAGGTAGTGGCTGCCAGGTTGTTTAGTGTTCCCCAATCTGGTGTTATTCAGGTGGGCCGGCATTGCAATTTGGCCAGTTTGGCCTAATGCTTAAGGCACCAGGCGAGAAACTGGGAGTTCTAGTCCTGCCTTGGGCATGAAAACCAGCTGGGTAATTTGGAGCCAGTTATTCTCTCAGCGCAACTCACCTCACAAGGTTGTTGTGGGGGAAAATAAAAGGAGAAGGCAATATGCATGTTCACTGCTTCAAGTTACTTCTAAAATAATAAAGGTGGGATAAAAGTCAAGCTCAACCGACCTCACAGGGTTGTTGTGGGGAAAAGAGGCGGAAGGTATTTGGATATGTTCACTACCTTGAGTTATTTGTAAAAATAATAAAGATGGGATGTAAATAAATGAAAATATCCATATTTTTCCATTCAAAATACTATAAATTGTGGTCTCAAGGCATGGGGAGGGTATGGCTCAGAGAAGATCCTTTCAAAATGGTAAATTCAAATTCAGAGCGGCTCTGATCTCTTCTAACTTGCAGTTTATTGTATTTACATAATTTGAAGTCTCCAATGCTTAATTTATTTGAGAGATTTCTTCAGTACAGGAAGCCATGCTTGGCACAAATTTGTTTTTTTTTCCAAACAGAGGAATGTGGGGAACGCAAATGCAAGATAGTACACGATACTATTTTCTCCCCAAGAGTTTTCTGGCCTGCTTTGTTTTCCTAGCCAAAACCAGCAGTTTTGTTTGCTACAGTGCCGTGTCTTCTGCTTCTTCACTTGCACAGTGTTTGTTCTTTTCTTGCACTGGGCTGCTGCTGCAGCAGCAATCTGGCCGCGACCTGTGCACGATGCAAACAGAAGTTTCAGGATGGGGGAAGAGAGAAAATGCAAGTTTTGAGGTACGGGTCCAAAGAAGAGGGCCAACCGTATAAACCACTTAGACGTGGCAGATATGAATAGCTTTCTTTTATACCTCTCATAAAAACACTGAAGCTGTTGCACAAGAACAATCCATGACTCACCGCCTCACGCTCGAATTTAACACTCAAAAATTTCACTCAAAATTACGGTCCCTTCCACTCCTTGCATATTTTTTTCACTCTCCACTCCTCCCTCCCTTTGCATTTTCCTAGGTCGGGATGTCTAAAAAAAATCATAATTCGAAAGAATTACCAGTTTATAGAAAATGTGGCATTTCCGAGAAAGAGCTGGTTCCCTGTAAGCTAGCTGCAAAATCTCTATCGTTTCGTTTGAGATCGATAAACTGAGCTCTCAGTTGCATCTGCCTTTGCAACTAAATCACGCTCCGCGACAAGACGGCCCTGCGCCCCCGCCTCCCCCGCTTTTGGGGGGGGGGAAACTGGCACTCCATCGCACGTGTTTCCTCGGGGGAGGTGGGTGGAAAATGAAACTGCGCCTCGCCAGAATGCAATCCACACGTTTTTGCACGGCTAACCCGAAAGGAGCTCGCTGGCTTCCTGTTCTCTTTTTCTGCACTCTCGCTCTCTGATCCCCCCCCTCTCCACCCACCCCCGCCCGAGTTTTCAACTTTCGATAGTTGCTCTGATTTGTTTCCTTGCCTACGGCGCCTTCCGAGTGCGCACGAGTTCCTGGCAAAGCGTCTATGGGTGGCCCGAGAAGAAATCGGGACTGAAAGTATCTTCCAGCAGAGAGAAAGTCAGCGCTCTTCCTGGCAGGGCAGCGTTTCCAGTAACGTGATCAAGCTCTTCCCGCTGACCTTGTTGCTCGGTTGGAGAGGCGAATGCGCGCCAGAGCCACTGGATCCTCCTGCCAGCCAAACGCTGGGGCAGGCGCGCTCTCGCAGCTACACGCAACTCTAGTCTAGAGTTACTGGATGGCTATTAAAACGGGGGGGAGGAAAAAAAAACTTTCTTCGCCTAATATGGTAACAGGAAATGGGCGTGACTTCGGCCTGCTGTAGGGTGGGGAAGCCTGAACAGCAGGCAGTTGTGCTGATGAAGTAGAAGAGCTGGTTTTACTTCTGTTGCAGAGCCGAAGTGCGTTTTTCTTTCCCCCCCCTCCCCTCCTCCTTCGGCGGGCGGCTGCTCCAGTTTCCTTACTTGAGAATTGTGCAATCTCTTGCTATCAGAAGGGAAGAGAAGGGAGGGGAGAGGGGGAAAAAAAAGACCCAGCTTCCTCTGCTGCTGCAGTTGTTTGCCGCCTTCGTCGCTACAGTTCTCCACCTCGCTCGGCCCCCCCCTTTCTGTTCCCCAAGCTGTGATCTCAAATCTGTGACTCAGAGACTTGCAATCCTGACACCGCAAAGTGCGGTTGGCGGAGAAGGCGACTAGCATCGGGGTTTTTTTTCCCGCTTGGAGCAGGTACACTGCAGGACTCTTGCGCAGGAAGCAAATTGAGCGAGAGAGAGAGGCGAAGCCACTGCAAGCGATACTCGCCGACGCCAGTCTTCCCCCCCCCCCCCCCTTTCCCAAAAACTTTCTGGTTTCTTTTCAAGTAGCCTTTAGAGAGCTCTCTTGGCGTTTGGTTGATTGCCTGGAATTTTTTTTTCTTCTTTTTGGCCGGGGAGAGATTAGGACCTACGAGAGGACTGAAGGAAAGAGATGGGGGAACTAACCTTTTAATCTGCTTCAGGAAAACACAGAGGTAAGTGGAGCTTTCTATCTCTCTTTCCCCACCCCACCTCCCAAAGAAATCGCATCTCGCGTGGGGTCGGTGCCTTTGCAGCCCTGACCGATTTTGCAAAGGAGCAGTTGTGGTGGTAATGGGAAGGCGTCGAGAGCTCGGGCGAACTTTTTTGTTGGCTTTCCGGCGTCTCTTCAATCGCCTGCACGAATGCGTGGCGTGGCTGTTGTTTGTGCAGCGAAGCGTCTCGGCCGGGCGAGCAGGCAGTCGCGGAACCCGGAGGGCTCTTCCCTTCCGAACCGGGAAATGAGATCCGTGCCTGCGGAATTCTACTTAAAAAGGCGCCTGGCAATGAGTTGCGGGGGGGGGGGGGGAAAAGACCCATCGAATTGCCTCGGCTTCCGATCGCCGCATACTTCCTGTTGAAGGGCGTTCGCAATCCCAATCGCTGCTACTTTGCGCGCGCCCCTCACATTTATTTTAATCCTGTGGGTTTTTTTTAAAATCCCGATTAAGGCGGATAACAGGGGAAGGAATAGTTAAGATACGTTTCGTGTCTGTAGTAAACCGGGTATAACATTTCCTCTTTCAATTCCTCCCACCCCCCCTCGGGTTTTGTCGGGTATTCCCCCCTCCCCCCGTTACCGATTGACACTGTTTTGCAGAGAAAGAGGTACAGTACGCTTCTCCTCAGCCCATCCCCGTGGGACTTCTGCAGATCGCACTCCTACTTGTCGATCTGATTTGTGATGCGATAAATTAGAAGGTTCCTTGTCTCGGGATGGTAGATGCTTTCCACATGCGAGAAAGGGCTCGTGGAAGGAGGCGCCCCCCCCACTTTTTTTTATGTCTTGAGTGCATAAACTACAGTACATGAATGCTTAGGCCAGAGATACATGTGAGCGAAGATCACATTGTTATCTGTCCACCCCCACCCCTTTCTGTTTGCATAAATTGGTGCCCAGAAATGTGAAGGGGTGAAAAAGGAATGTGTGCAAAGCCCAGGAGGGATGTGTGTAAGAAGCTCAGGTGATTTCTGGAACCCTGATCTCATCTTGCTTTAGAGGCTGAGGGGTTGCAGCAGTGGCAGTAATGTTGAAAGGTATGTGTAATCAAAGTCACAGTGACTTCCCAGGGCGTGTGGTTGGAGTTGTAACTGGTGACATCATCCAAGCTGTTCTAGTTCCTGTGGAAATCAATGAGAGCTTTGCTATTAAGTAGAGGAGTGTAATTGGCCCCTGCACTTGGAGTATGACATCCTAGAAGTACACCTGCCTTTTAGCTTGGAGCTGGGCATCATCAATCTCTTTCCTGGTGACCTGAGAGTCAAGGTGAATTCATAGGCTATTATTGTACAGACATTAACTTCCTTGCCTAAAGAGGGATGTGTTGTGTCACAGGATGTTCCAAGTTTGTTCATGTGGGACTGTCACTCTCACAGCACCTGAACTGACTGCAGTTCTCTGTATGCATAGCTTATGAGGGTATTTTTGTTTCTGCTTGTTACTAGTTTCACATTAACCACTTTGGTAATAAGCCATGAGAGGCAGAGAGAGACAAAAGCTTCTTGTAAGTTTTTTTTTCTTTCCATTACTTTGTGGATTTGGTAAATGTGGATGTAATAACTTTAATTCAATTCAGTTTGGTTGTTGACCAAAAGCTGGAACATGACGTCACAGTTACATGGCTTTTTAAGGTTTTATGAAGCTATGCATTCCTGAATGTGATGACAGAGCGGCTAGCTAGCTGGCTCACTACCTCCTGTCTTAGAAGTTAGTTTTTAAGACATGTTTATTCTGCTAAATTGAATCAGTTGTCAACTGTCTGAGGGCCTGCTTATATTACTTTAGAACCTACCAAAGTGTGTGACTGTTTGATTTTATTACTTGTTTGTTTGTTTGTTTATTGCATGTACAGAGTGCTTCTGCATCAGAAACAAATTCCTTCTGTGTTTAAACACATTTGGCCAAATAAAGATTTCAATTCAACCTTTAGTTTATAAAAAGTAAATGTTACGTGGAGCTGGAAGTAATCAAGAACAAAATGAAGGCCTCTTGCTAGTGCATTTATTTCTCAAGCATGCATCTGAGGTCCAAAATGTTCTTGGAGAGAAAAAAAAATTGAAAAGTTGGAAGCCAGTTCTTCAGTTTTAAGTATCATCCACTGTCCCAAAAGAAAAAAACAGACCATCTTGTAACCCGAATAGAATAAAACATTCTCAATTTGTCTATTTCCAATCCATTCTTTTCAGATCTATTAGACTTCAACTCTGAGAGGCTATAGCAAACAAGATCTATTTAAAGGATTCTGAACCAGCATATTGAGAGGCTGCTGTATCAATTTTTAGGAAGTTTTCAAATTGGTTACAAAATGAACCCTAATGACATTTTGCACAGTTCTTCTAAATGGGTGTAAATATGAAGACAAGCTCATATTATTTTAAGAACTTTTGATGAGACCATTTCTGCAATCTAGCACTTTACAGAAATAAAGGTAGAATTGAGTCTACCCTTATTTCAGAAGCCACTAACTGTAAAGCCATAATATTTTTTAGGCACAACAGTGCTGAAATACTATGGCTAATTCATCTGGCATACGGAATTGTGAAAAAAAATATTAGAAAAGTTACAGAGTATATTGATTTTAGTAGGGAATTAAACCATTTTAAAACACTTAAAATTTAAAAACAGAAACTCGCAAAAACTTCTCAAAGGCAGCTACTGTTTTCCTCTGAAATAATCAGAAATGCAAGATTCACTAACCTATGCATGCAAATCTCTTCCTGGATAAGGTATTATTTTAGCATGCCAAATAACAGTACGACAGTTGAAGTGTGTGCAGGCACAGGCTTGGGAGTAGCTTGCATCATTAATGAGACTTACCTGGAGAACTATGTCTGATTTATAATAAAGTAGCTTTATTCAGGGTGAGTTTTGACTTACAAAGTTATAAGAGTGCTGTTGGGTTAAGGCATGGAGAGAGCAATTAATATTATTAGGTAAAAATAACATTTGAATTTTAATGAATTGGCTTCCAACAAAGGAATTCATATCGGTATACTCATAGAACCTTAAATACAGAAATATAATATTTTGATGTTTATGGTGTTGGAAGGCTGGATTTCAGGGAAAAAATGTTTCTTGATTGATGGCTTGTTGTGTCGATCTGATAGAATGTGCAGTTCTTGCCAGATGATGGTACTTGGTTGTTGGCACCACACTAATTGGAATGCAGAAAGACAGATTTATACTACTGTGTAGGATAAAATATTAATTTTGTGTTTAATTTCACAGTTTACAAAATCTTAATGTGAAAAGGATGACAGCTGTAACTAACTAGACAGAATTAGATGCATAACTTGTTTTTACCCTTATTGTTCATATAAGTAATGTACATCCAGAACTATATAACCTATTTCTAATGTTGCTACATTATGTAATTTTGGTGCATCCCCCCACTTTTATTAAAAAAAAATGCATTGTTTGAAATATATAGATCCTGAGATAACTACAAGTAGTTCTTGAATTACAACCAGAATTGAATTTCTGTTGTTGAGACATTTGTTAAGTGAGTTTTGCCCCATTTCACAACATTTCTTGCCAAAGTTAAGTGAATCACTGCAACTGATAAGTTAGTAACCTGGTTGTTAAGTGAATCTGGCTTTCTCATCGACTTTGCTTGTCAAAAGGTTGCAAAAGGGGATCACATGACCCTGGGATGCTGCAACGGTCATATATATGAACCAGTTGATAAACATCTGAATTTTGATCACATGATCATGGGGATGCTGCAAAGGTTGTAACTGAAAAATGGTCATAAGTCACTTTTTTCAGTGCCGTTGTAACTTCGGTCACTAAATGAACTGTTGTAAATCGAGGACTACGTGTAATGATCTTTTGCTTGTATGATGCAAACGTTGGCTTTGCTGAATGAATGACTGGTAAGGGAGAATTGCCTGTAATAATTTCCCTAATAATGGCTCTGTTACTTTTTGCAGTAAATTTATATTTTGGCTTTAAAAGTAACAACTTTAACAGGCATAATTTTAAAGAACAACTGGCTTAATTTGATTTGATTTACAACAAATTGTCCTATGCCAGTGATGGCTAACCTTTTTGCCGTCACTTGCCAAAAGTGGGGGGAGCGCGGCGAAGTGGTCCACATGTGTGCCCACACCCATAATTCAGTGCATTCCACCCCTGCGCATGCGCCCCCCCTTTTAGCACATGATGGCACAGTGGGCCCGGTAGGCCCATTTTTCACCCTCCCCAGGCTCCAGAGGCTTTCTAGGAGCTTGGGGAGGGTGAAAACGGTCTTCCCCACTCCCCTGGAGGCCCTCCGGAGGCCAGAAACAGCCCATTTCCCAACTTCTGGTAGGACTGAAAGACCCAAAAATCAGGTGGCCAGCACACACATGCGCGCCAGAGCTGAGCTATGGTAACGCTCGCGTGCCCATTGATACGGCTCTGTGTGCCACCTGCGGCACCCGTGCCATAGGTTCGCCATCACAGTCCTATGCTATCAATAATGTATTCTAATGGATGTAACGGAACATATTAACAGGTGTCAATGGAAATAAAACTTCAAAAATGCAGAGTGTGGAAATTCTGGAAACTTACATGTTGAAAAAGTGTATCACTGAGTGTAGGCAAAATTGGTCCATAAATTAAGATGCCTATTTTGTTTAGCATATCAGAGCAAAATAAGAGTGTTGTGGTATCTTAAAGATTTAATATTATATTTATTGTCACTTCAGTGTTTATTTACTACAGTCAAATTGGTAATGGAAGAATTTATTAAGATCTCAAAATACCTTTCTGTTTCTGCAGTAGCAAAGTAAAACAGCATATTGACTCTGGATGGTATATATGCCAATAATAATTGGGGTGGAAACCTATTGTACTATATTGTCTTTGTCTCAGCTGACTAATTTTTTTAAATGCCATAAATGTAGAGTTTTACATTCCCCTAAATCAATGGCTATTAAGTGCTTGCATACAAATGAACTGATTAGCCTTAACTAAAAGACAGGAACATTCCACTATCCCAGCTGGCAATTCTAGGTGTTGTAACTTAGTATATTTGAAAGACACCGGATTAGGAAAAAATAGACTATAGAAATATATAAAGTTTTCTATAAAGACTGAATATGTGTCTGGAGGTTTGATGATTAATAATGCAGTGTGTCACATCTACTTTGCACTCTTTAAATCTGACGCTAGTCAGTCTTTCAGAATTCAAAATAGGTTAGAAAGTTTCAACTCGATTTCTGAAGCTCCAATATCATTGTGCCATACCAAAATTTAAAAGCAAAATGCCAATTTTCATCAGTACAATGTTTGCTTAACCCCCATCATGTTGAAACCACCACAGACAGACCTTTCCACTCCGTGGTGTGACAGTTGGGCTCAAAATTTCAGCTCTGCACATTCCAGTGACACTTGTTATTAGCCACTCACCTTAAGCTCTTCGGAGGGTGCAAAAACAAATTTATGGATATGTTTTTTAAAAATCCTCTTAACATTTAGATGTTAGGAGAGGGATACCCTCTCTGCTGCTAGTGCTGAATCAGCTTTGCCTTCAAATTCAAATCCAAATCTAATTTACAGTGCACAAGCTTGAACTTGCCTTGTTTATTTCTCACCTTTGGCCGAGATAATGATTTGCATGGCAGTGGAAAGTCCAAGAGGAGCAGAGTACCTTTTAAGTGCAAATATTCCACTACATTTTTGTATGGCCTGATTTCGTCATGCAAAACCCCAACATACTTTCAGGCCTCTCCGGCTTTCAGAGTTTGGCTTGTTATGCCAGTTCATTATTTTTTGCAGGCAGCAGCAGCAACAAAAGGACTGTGGGAATATGAATCTGAGGAGAACTTTTGGCTAGCTCCATGTTATTCCAATTGCAGTTCCTGCATGGCTGGTGTATAAACAGCTTTCTGTTGCTAGCAACTCCCTTCTTGTCAGCTTCAAAAGAGGAGCTGAAAATAGCCTAGTTAACAGCTCTGTTAATTGTTAGCAACTAACTTGCTTCCAAAAGAAAAGAATGTGTACATTTGTGTCAGAATGTGTAGGTTACTTCTTCTGGGCCTACTTGCCTTATACTAGACAGCTCAAATTACAGACTTTCTCTTAATGCTCAATCAAACATTAGTATATCTCATTTGTTAGAGTGAGTTCTAAAGCAGTAGGCAGCTAGAACAAATACATGCTATAAACCTAATTCTGCCAAAAAATGCTGCAGTGCTTCCCTTTATTTACAATGCTCCTGACTGGGTGTCTGCAATATATTACTCATATGTAACAGGAAGCCAGATTTATTACCACCAAACAAGTGTCCTGTTAGACGCTACTCTGATACTCCAATTTAGCTCTGCTCTTCACAACAACTGCACAAATCTAGAACTCTGCAGTGGTTTGTTTGCTTTTGCATGCTAACCAGGACCCTGGTTTTGCTACTTTTCTGATAAAATAACATTAAAAGTCAGGATTTGTTTTTAGCCTCTGACTGTCTGTTTATCTCCTGGTTGTTAGACTTCCTGATTTTAGTTTGATGTTGTTGAAGATAAGTTAAGCAACTGAGTTGAGTGTCTTAGAATGTCTGCTTCGTAACCTTAAGCTAGGTTAGTATTTTAAACCAAATACTTTATATAGACATCTCTTTTCAGCACAGTTCTGATTTTCCTTATTTACATGCCTCATTAAAATTTTAAGTTATTGAGAGTAATGGTACAGCAGAGTGCAGGGGTATCAAACTCAATTTCATTGAGGGCCGCATCAGGGTTGTGTTTGATCTTGGAGGGTGGTGGCTGGGGGTGTGTGGCCAGCTCGATGTCACTCATGTCGAGGGCGCTGTGGTGGCCTGAGTGTTTTGCCAGTGAAAATGGGCTTCTCAGTTCCATTTTCAGCTGTGCCGGCCTCCTGCAACCCTCTGCCAGTAAAAATGGAGCTTGGCGGCCCTCCTGAGCTCCATTTTTGCTGGCAGAGGAACCACAGGCTGGTCTTTTGCTGTTTCCAGGGTGGCCCCATAGGCCGGATTTAAGCACCCCATGGGCCGGATCTGGCCTGCGGGCCTTGAGTTTGACACACCTGGTATGGTGTATTCAGTCTTTTTTTATTCATGATTATCTGTCTTAACTTCCCCCAAATGTCATTTATCAGTTGTTTGTGTGAGAGTTCTGTTCACTTTTAAGACTGCTGTGGATTTTTCTTCTTGCAAGAATGCCTTTTACACATCCTGCTGTGTTTTTTTCTTCTCGGTTATTGCACTTAAGGTTATCTTCAACCTCCCTTACTCTTTTTGAATACTCAAAGCAGAACAGTGTTCACCTCAATGGATGAATACTTCCTTCAACACAGTAGCAGGGAGCTAAAAGCCATTTAAAAATCCTAAGTGACAATTACTTTACGTTATGAATAAACAGTGATTATAAGAAGAGACTAGAGGAAAAGGAGACAATAGGTTTCACTGACCTATCATTTTACAAATACAGAGTCCTTTTGGGTGTGTAGCTTTCCCCAACTTCCTGTCTTCCAACTGCCATAATTCTCGACCAGCATGGGAATTTGAGTCCCACATTTTGAGAAGAAATGAAACTGAGAAAGGCTGGGATTTCTTCTTACCGTACTATGCTGAATTACATTTACTGTCATTTCGACCTCTAGTTCTGCCCTTATATCTTTCCGGTATTGTATGCCAGTTGCCAGAACATTCTGAAGGATGGAAAAGGAAGACAGCGTTGGTCAGAGTAACTGCAGGTTGAGGTGATCTCTCCCTTCTTTCAAAAATAGGCTGTGGGATTGAACTGTCTTTTATAATAGTAAAATACTATTCTCCCATTTGTCCAGAAATGGATATTGTAATGGGTAGGTCACCTTCCTCCAAGATGTTTAATTTTTTTCCTCTTTTGTAGACTAAATTACACTCATGTCATTTTGTGGTATTCTTCTAACCAAGTACTAAAGAGAATCCAACTCCGCTTAGTTTTCTATGATTGGCCAAGATCTATTGGGTGTGTCCTATGCTGTGTTAAGTCTGCACTGATTCTTCATCCAGATGCTTAATAAAATCTTTAAAGTAAGGAGTAACTTGGATTGTGTTAGTCACTAAGTATTTAACTTGAGTTTCAAGTTATTTGTGTTTATTTTACTGTTAAGTTTTGGCAAGAGCTTTAACAAGAGCAGTAAATCAGCTGGCTTATCCATAGTGAAGTCTGTTTCTTTCTCCTGTCATGGAGAGCTGATAAACCAAACTCAACAAAGACTCCCAGGCATTGTAGATATGCATTGGCCATGCCAGTCTTCCCAAAAAGTGTCTTATAGATAGATGTTTTGGACTTAAATTGCCACTATTACAAGGAATTATGAAACTTGTACAACACATGTGAAGGAGGTAGCTCCAAGAAGGGTTGTCTTCTTTGTATTAGTGCAATATTTTTTAAAAATTAAATTTAAATTAATGGCATTTCGGTTGTTTGCAATATTTCTCAGTTGTCCTTGAATCAAGTGGATTTTAGTTCAGAGCACAACAGATATAAAAAAACCTATTCACACTATACATCCATTCTTTTTCAAAACTATAAGCTGAGAGCTCTCAAAGAGAAATACACATTATGGAAACTACTCTCTAAAGTACCAATGCCAGTAAAAATGTGTTAACTTCTTCTATAAAAAATAACTTAATGCAGGTTTTGTTCGCTCCACTTTTGAGAGAACACTTCTGAACCAGGGTACCCCTCAAGAAAAGACCCAGTCCTTCAGGCAATAGGTTCAAGGCTCAACTTTACTCTGCCCGTTAATAGCAAAATTCAATTTCTACTGAAGCCACCTTGAGTGGCAAAAGATGGATCAAGGAATAATCACAATAAGCCTCTGTTCTTTTAAAAGAGACTGCATAAATTAGATAATACCCTTCTGAGCCCCCAAATAACAAGGTCTTTTTCCAATCAGGATTTAGTTTTTTTGGCCATCATTTGTTCTTGGATTGAATCTGAAACCTGGCATTGCTTTAGCAAAACCTACCATGAGGAGACACAGCTCAAAATCAGCTTAATTGTGATTGAATTGATAAGACTCACACATTTTTTTCCTCTTCTTTTTCATGGGCTGGACATGATGTTCCCTCCCCACCCCCCCCACCCGCCGCCAGTTGTTTCTTTTGTGGTAAAATGAAGCAACAAAGGCTGGAGGGTGGAGATACCTCCATGTACAGAGGTTTCATTTCCTTAGTCAAACCTCCAGGGTATAGGAATGCTGCCGTCACTCCACTTCAGGCAGCAGTAGGTGGTGAGTGGGAGGAGAAAGGCTGGTTGCCATCTGCAAGAATTTTAATCATGCTTAGTATTCACATAGCTTGAATTGGTTGAATTTCATTAATTGGATTGATAGGAATTTGCACATGGGATAGCAGATTCTCAGTTAGAAACTTAATGTTTGGGGCACTAATGAAATTAATTTTTATTTTATTTTATTGATTTGTATCCCATCTTATTTCCTTGAAAGGGTATAAGGCAGAAAACAGATAAACATGAAAAAAGAGCGATAAAAATTGTAGGCAGCCAATATTTAACCATAAAAGCTACATTGCATTCAAAGCAGGGGTGGGTTCTAATTTTTTTTACTTCCGGTTTTGTGGGCATGGCTTATTTTGTGGGCGTGGCTTGATGGTCATATGACAATTATTTAGGATTTAGCAGAGGTATTGGTCTACCAGGCTTTTAACTGCTTGCAGAGCTGTACCGATCTACCCATTTATTTTTTGCAGGCACTGGTCTACCCTTTTATTTTTGCAGGCACTGATCTACTCATGTATTTTTGCAGGCACTGGTCTACTCGTTTGTTTTCTTTTAACACTGATCAGCTGTAGGGCGGCCCTTTGAAGCCCCAGACCAAGAGTTTAAACAGTTTTTTTCCCTCTAGCCATCAGCTGGGGCTCAGGAGGCAGCAATAGATTGGGGGTGGGGCCAGTAAAAGGTAAGAATAACGCAGGGGGTGGGTGGGGGCGCGGGGGGCAGAACTGGTTCGGTGATGTCATATCATCACCGCTACCGGCTAGGGAGAACCGGGACGAACCCACCACTGATTCAAAGTGTGCGTTTAACCTAATCTCTGGTTTATAACCCTTGAATATAGTAGCTTGAATACATTAATAAATTCATATAACAATGTTGCAGTATACTTCCTTTCTTCAACATGGATAAACATTAGTTGCTGAAGTTTACAGAATATGGCTAAAACAAAGCAAAAATGCAGCCTTTGTGTTACCTGTTTTTAAAGTCAGTATATTTTTTACTGATAAGGAAAATGAAAATGAATTCAGGGATTAGTTTCCCTGTTGTATAATGGAGAACGATTCATTTTTTAAAAATGTAGTAATGTGAAAAATTGCTTACTCTCAGTTGCAGTGGAACATAATAAGGGAATGCTATTGTCTTTGTGTCTTGTTTATGGATGTTCTTTCTAAAAGAACCTGGTTGGTTATGGTGGCAGCAAAATCCTAATTAAATGGGCCCTGTGGTATAATCCAACAGAGTCCTCAATTACAGATTCTCTGTGGCAACAATTCTCAAATTTTCTGCAATTCTTATCATTAAATATTTGAAAAATGCAAGGATTGCCCAATAAACAAATATCCCCTTTATTTATTTTTCAATTTTAAGCCATGCACATGCATATTTTTTTATTAATAATATAATTGTGGGAAAAGTAATGAAAATAGCTGCATTTTCCTAGTCTGTCCAGTTTTAAAAGCTTTTTATTTCTCTGTTGTATCCTCAAATTTAATGCAAAATTAAATATTACTACTAGGATTAATTTATGTCCCATATTATAATTGTCATCTAATAGTAACATCTGTTTGCATAAACTTGCTGAACAGGAATGTTCTTCAGTAGAACTTTCCTGAGTAATAAGTCTTTTCTATCAGAGAAAGAAATCTTCACAGAGAAAGAACACTTGATTATATGATGACATCATGGAAGAGCTGTGTAACATCAGAGGAGTGACAGATAGTGAATTTCGGGAGGTAGGAACTTGAGTGGTGAGCCAGTTGACTGGAGGAGACCATCTAGAAGATCTCTGTAGATCATTAATGTCCAAGGTCCAGTTATTTATGAATTTCTGCTGGTTTGAGACAAATTTATATAGTAAAGTTTCTCAGTACCGTATATACTCGAATATAAGTATTCGAGTATATACGGTTTTAAGGGTTAATTTTTTTTAATAAAAAGTTTTTATTGGTCAAAAATATACAATATCACAGTTTACAATATGTTGAATTTTCAATATCTTTATACAAAGATATCTCAGTTATTATTTTCTTTTTTTAATTTCTCACACAACAGACATTATTATCTTAAATCGAAACAAACAACCAGGTTATATAAAAATTATATAAACAAAAAAAAAGTGTTATACAAAATACAATAAAAGAAGAGAGAAAAAAGAAAAATGTCAATTAAAAAAACCTTAAACAGTAGATTCCCCTCCTTTCTTCATTTCCTAGTTCTGGCTCTTAAATGTTTTAAGGGTTAATTTTAAATCTTTTAAATTTTTAGACTTTATTTTATATTGTGGCTTTGTTTTTATTATTGTGAGCCGCCCTGAGTCCATTGTGAGATAGGGCGGCATATAAGCCGAATAAATAAATAAATAAAATAAATAAGTCGAGTTTTTCAGCCCGTTTTTCAGGCTGAAAAACGCCCCCTCGGCTTATATTCGGGTCACGAAAAAAATGACTTTTTCCCTGCAACTGGCTCCCAAGGCTTGCTAGGGGCATGAGGGGGGTGCCTAGCAAGACTCTCTGCAGCCCCCTGGAAGCAAAAACGGGCTGGGGGGGATTAAAGGGAGAAAGAAACAAAGAAATCCTCACGTTTAGGGAGATCCCATGTGCACTGACCTTGAGTTGAGAGCTGATTGTAATTGGCTGCTAGCTAGCCTTCTTGTAATTGGTTGCTAGCTAGTGGGTTCTCCCAGCTTGGCTGTCTCAGGAATTCTGGGAGTTGAAGTCCACAGGCTGTAAAAGGGCCACATTTGCCCAGCCCTGGTATCTCTTAACAGAGGCTTCAACTTGCCTGAAATTAGATCAAGCCAGTGACTGGCTGGGCGTGGCTAGCTGATCATGTGAGATATGTGTATAGGGACTACTCAGAGGGCTGAAAAAAGTCATTTCTGACAGGTCCTCACACTTCTGACTGGTCCTCACACTTATGACCATCCTCACATTTATGCCCGTGCAGCATTCTTAAAACCATGTCACTCATTTCACAACTGCTTTTCTTCACCATGGTGACAAGATAGGGCAAAAACGTAAAATGTGAGGACAGTCGTAAGTTCGAGGACTGGTCACAAGTGCGAGGACCAGTCAAAAATAACTTTTTCAGCCCTCTGAGTAGTCCATATGCACAAAAGGACTACCCAGAGGGCTGAAAAAAGTGATTTCTGACAGGTCCTCGCACTTTTGCCCAGTCTTTTTTTATTTTGAAATTTACCAGTAGCCGCTGCATTTCCCACCCCCGGCTTATACTCGAGTCAATGAGTTTTCCCAGTTTTGGGGGGTAAAATTGGGGGGGTCGGCTTATACTCAAGTATATACGGTATATGAGAGGAAAGGAGAAAGCATATAAGCCTGGGTATCCTTGTACCATATGTTTTTTTAATTGTATCAAAAGGGGTAATGCTTCAAGTAAAAGTCTTAATTCATGGAATTATTTGATCTAGCAAATAGTAGAGATTGAATCTTGGATCTTTTACATATGGACTATGTGTTTTATTACTGGCCTCTTCCATATTAATCTACTATGTGATCTTTTTATACCACTTGACCATGATAGTCCATACATATGTTAATATTCTAACCCATGCTAACCTTGCAGATAAAAAGAAATATAAACTAAGACTAAGAATGAGTTTTAGTTCCATCAAATTATCTGGAATTTGATATTATAGTAGAACCAAGTGAAATATTATAGTCTTGCCAGTAAGTCGTAAAAGTGCTTAGCTTAGGGATATAGTTTTATCAATCTGCTTTAACCGCACAATCTTTATATAAGCTTTTTGGAGCTTATTGTTTACTTGTGAATGTTTCAGTGCCTGGGGTGTGACTCTTACTTGGGCACAAGTGATCACTTAAGTAGTAATTAATATGGTTCTTTGTTATCTAACATATTAGTTTCTTTGCTAAGGTGGAGGAGGAAGTCAAATGGTATAAAAACCCTATGTGTTCATTTGTCCCAATCCTTGAAGAGAATGACTAGATTGACATATTCTGCCTTGCCCTAAATTGGTTTGATTTTTCTTATTTAAAGGTAAAGGTTCCCCCGCATATACGTGCTAGTCGTTTCTGGCTCTAGGGTGGTGCTCATCTCCGTTTCTAAGCCGAAGAGCCAGCGCTGTCAGAAGATGTTGCCATGGTCATGTGGCCGACATGACTAAACGCCGAAGGTGCCTGGAGTGCTGTTACCTTCCCACCAAAGCGGTCCCTATTTTTCTACTTGCATTTTTACATGCTTTCGAACTGCTAAGTTGTCAGAAGCTGGGACAAGTAAAATGAGCTCACTGCGTTATTCGGCACTAGGGATTCAAACCGCTGAAATGCTGACCTGATCGACAAGCTCAGCGTCCTAGCCACTGAGCCACCGTGTCCCTTTTCTTATTTAGCCAAAGCTAAATTATTATGACATAGAAAAACATGGATTAGTAGGATATGTGAACTAGGACAATATTTTATTTATGTTAGACATGTTAAAACATTATCAGGTAGTTATATTACTTATGTTTCTGTACAGGTAATCCTTGACTTATGACCACAACTGAGCCCAAAATTTCTGTTCCTAAGCAAGACAGTTGTTAAAGTGAGTTTTGCCCCATCTTACAATCTTTCTTGCCACATTTGTTAAGTGAATCACTGCAGTTGTTAAGTTAGTAACACTGTTGTTAAGTGAATCTGGCTTCCCCATTGACTTTGCTTGTCAGAAGATCGCAAAAGGTGATCACATGACCCTGGGACACTGTAACCATCATAAATAGGAACCCAGTTGCCAAGCAACCCAATTTTATTCACTTGACCTACGAGGATGCTGCGAGGGTCATAAGTGTGAAAAATGGTTGTAACTCACTTTTTCCAGTGCTGTTGTAACTTCAAACGGTCACTAAATAATTGTTATAAGTCAAGGATTACCTGTTTATATACAGTACAGTTTTTGAAGGAAGAGATCCTGGTTTAAAAGGGCTTGTACAGAAATCAACTTAAGATTCAGTCCTCTGCATACTTACTTGGGATTTCACTGAAATTTCAAGGTGTGGGGTGGGTTTATCTGAGGGACTGCTTTTTCTTGATTACTTTTATTTTTCTGCTTCCCCCCAACAGCTCTGGCAGAGAAGACATGCTGCGGGTCCCATCTGCCAGGGAATTACATCTGGCAGGTCCCAGGAGGGAAGGTCTTCTCTACCACAATAACGACCTCGTAGAATCTCCTCCCCCCAGTACAATTAACTCTATCCCTCTCCATATTCTGTAGTCTCTCAAGACATGGCTCTGGTATCAGGCCTGAGAGGTCCCAGGAATGAGAAGATTTTACAGTGGCTCTCTTACTGTGGTTAATACCATCCTTTTTTGTTTTATGTGCCTTTTTTAATAGTTCTTTTTAAAGTGTGGTTATTTCTATGCATTTATTGTTTTTTAATTAAGTGCTGTGCACATAGTTGGAGCTACTCCTGAGTAAACATATATAGGATTGCATTGTAAGGGAATATATAAGTCTGCTTATGACTATCAACATAACTAGGAATAACTGGAATAGCACTTGAAACTGAGAAGGAAGATTGCGGGAGGCTCTTTGACAGATGGCCGCAAATGAAGTATAATGTTGTTAGAGATAGGGGTCGTGGACTTCACGATTTAAATAGAAGATTTGTAGAGATTAAATAGAATATAATATTTAAGAGCAGGATTCGTTTTTCAAAATAGTTTTTCAAAACTGAGGGAATAACTTGTAGAACTCTAGGAGAGTTGATGTGAAAGGATGCTGTTTAAATTGCATAATTCTCCAGCTAGGTAGAAACGGCAGTCAGAGTGGGGATTCGCTCAGTCTGGCATTTGACCGAGTCTGTCAGGCAAAAGGCTCCGCCCTGCAGGGCCGCCCCAGTTCTTCGACTCAGTCTTCGCCGACTGAACGTGTCTCCCGTCTCTAGACCTTGCCGTTTCTCTTTTTCAAGTGGAATTTCTCCTTTTGGATTGAATTGCGCCTTTTCCATCGGCCACAGCTCGCGGCAGGCTTATTCAGCCCTAACAGACCGCTGGGGGCTACTCACAGCAGTGAGTTTGGCTGTGCTTCAAAGGCCTTTGCCCAGCAGCCCGCCTTCGGCTCGAGCGACTGCTCGCTGATTCCTTCGTCGCATTTAAAGCCGGACGGCTAGCGACTGCCTCCGCAGCTCTCCCATCGGCTGCCGAGTGCTTTCTCTTCTCAGTTTTCAAGCCGGACGGCTTCTGAGGGGCTCCGCAGCCTCTAAATCAGCTGCAGAGCGCTTCCCCACCTCAGCGGGAGCTTTCCTTTGTGGATTCTCCCTTTGGCGATCGGAGCCTGATTAGATTCAAAATGGCGGCCGCCATGCCTGGGAGCGCCCAAGGGCTCCTCCAACAGAAGGCGCCATAGCAGTGAACCCCTTGAGGGGTCTTCCGCCTCCTTGCCACCTCCCTCCAAGAGGTCCAGGGCTAAAAAGACCGCTGCCCACTCCTCATCTATTTCATCTCGAGAGGAGCAGCGAAGACATAAAGCCATGGAAAAAGCCTTTCTCAAGGCTCAGGCGCAAGCTAGTGCGGGGAACGCTGAGGGGCGCCCATCCTCCCCCAGCGCTACTTCTAGATCTCCTTCCTCAGTAAGGGACCTCTCTCCTGATCTCCCGCGATCTTCCTCGGGGGTCCCTCCGCCTGATTCCCAACGGTTCTTCCAGACCTTACCTGAACCTGCTCAGCCTCCGCAACCCTCGATGGATGTCCCTTTAGCCCCTGCTCCTCCAACGTCCGTTATGGCGGATTCCTTGGAAGACCTGATCGCGCGGGCTGTCAAGAGAACCTTAGCTGAGTGCATGTCTCACGCCTCTACCCCGGGGACTTCCGCGGCTCCTTCTCGTCTCACCTCCAGGGAGCTAGAGGACTCTCATTCGGATAAGGATTGATTGGAATCTCAATATTCCCCTGGCAACGCATCTGCCTCTGAACATGAAGAGGATCTAGATCCTGCCTGGTCGGATGACGAAGGCTTAGCCCCGGATCAACCTTCCTTCATAGGCCTTTTCAAGCCTCATCTATTCCGTTCTCTTCTGTACAAGGCGATCACTACCACCCGCTTAGGCTCTCCGCCATCGACTTCGGGACCCTCTTCTATTTCTGATCCGGCAGCCGCCATGTTCCAGGAACTGACAGTAGATCCTGAAACCATTCCTGCTCCAAAGCTTTTTACTGACATCCTACAACGTCAGTGGAACCTTCCAGGAGCCGGCCCAAGTCCCAACGGCCTGGACAAGCGCCTCTACAACTCGGCTGCGCCCCTGGCAGACTTGCTTGTAGCCCCCAAGGTTGACCAGCCTGTTGTAGCTCTGACAGACAACTCTCATCCTACTGGCCCTGCTGAGGACTCCCTCCGGCCCAAGGACAGGAGGGCTGAGAAGACCCTCCTCAAGGGTCACCTCGCTACCACCTGGTCCATTCGGGCATCCACCTCAGCCTCATTTTTCAACAGAGCCGCATTGCTCTGGATCAAACAGCTTCAGGCCCGTCTGCCTTTGTCGGACAACAGATCTCACCAAGACCTGAAAAAAATTGCGGCAGCCGTTTAATATTCGCCCCATGCCACTCTTAACTCCACAAGATTTTCTGCCAGAGCTCTGGGGTCCAACGTGACTTCTCGACGTCTCTTATGGCTGCGCAATTGGCAATCAGACATGCGTGCCAAATGGCAGCTCGCCTCTGCTCCCTATGCTTCCGGGAGTTTGTTTGGGTCGGCCTTGGATCCTCTCCTCGTGGAAACTCGAGATCACCGAAAAATCCTGCCTCACTCCTCTCGTCGAGCCGACTCATGTTTTTCCCCCTCTCCTTGTTTCCAGTCCTTTCGGACCTCCGCTTCAACCTCGTTCCAGCCTCGGTTCCAGCGGTCCTTTCCTTCCAGGCCTCAGCAGGAGTCCCAGGTCAGACAAGGCACCAGATTCCCTGCCCGTAGGTCTCCCCGGGGAGGGAGGGGACGCTTCTCCCGGAAGTTCCGGTAACCTTTCTTCTCCACCCATAGGGGGTCGCCTTTCCCTGTTTCTCCACCAGTGGGAGGTTTCTGTGCGCGACCCCTGGGTTCTCGACACTGTTGCCCACGGCCTTTCATTAGAGTTTACCTCCCTTCCCGCTTTCTTCTTTGCCCTGTTTCCCGGGATCAGACCAAAAGGGAGCTAGTTTCCGAGGCCATTGATCATCTCTTTCAAATTGTGGCCATCGAAAGGGTTCCCTCTTCCCAGCAAGGCTGGGGGTTTCATTCCAGCCTTTTTATTGTCAAAAAGTCCTCTGGTGGCTGGAGAGCCATCTTGGACTTGAAAGCATTGAACCGGCATATCAAATATCGCTGGTTCAAGATGCATTCTTTATTTTCTATTTTGGAATCCATCCACCCCTCCGATTTCCTTGCCTCCATTGATTTAACGGAGGCCTACCTCCACGTGCCCATTTTACCCGCACACCGGCAATTTCTCCGGTTCGCTTTTAGGGGGGTTCATTATCAATATAGAGCCCTCCCATTTGGTCTCTCTTCAGCCCCTAGGGTATTCACTAAGATCATGGCTGCCCTAGTCGGTCACCTTCGTTCCCTTCCTATTCGCCTACTTTTTTATTTGGATGATATTTTGGTCCTTTCCTCGTCCCGCTCGGGAGCTCAGCAGGACCTCTCTCGGGTCCTTGCCTCCCTGCAGTCCCATGGTTTTTCTATTAATTGGGCTAAAAGCCACTTGTGCCCTTCCACCCGTATCCTCCATCTTGGAGCCCTAATCGATACGGTGGATTCCTTAGTTTTCCTGTCCCCTGACCGCCAGGCTACCCTTAGGGCTTCCGTCCGTAAGGTACTGTCCACCGGGTCATCCTCGGTATTATCCCTCGCTCGCCTTTTGGGTCAGATGGTGTCGACTTTCGGCATCACGCCATGGTATCGGTTACACAGCAGGGAACTTCAATGGCTCCTGCTGCCCTTTCAACGAGCTCATCAGGACACCTTCCTTCGTCGACTTCACCTCCCACCTCCAGTGCTCCGCTCCCTTCATTGGTGGACCTTGGGGTCTTTATCTCTCGGCTCCTGCTTCAGAGACCCACAGCGCCTTACGTTAACCACAGATGCCAGCCTGTCGGGATGGGGTGCCCATCTTCTCCAGCACATGACCCAAGGCCGGTGGTCAGTCCAGGAATCCCTGTTCAACATCAACTTATTGGAACTGCGGGCCGTTCGCCTCGCGCTGCTTCAGTTCCGGGATCTGGTAGAAGGGAAAGACGTGCTAGTCCTCACGGACAATACCACCGCGAAGGCCCACATAAACAAGCTGGGTGGCACAAGGTCCTGCACCCTGATGCCCTCCTGCTGGGTCTCTGGGCCGAGAAACATCTGTCATCCATCAGAGCTGCTCACATCTCGGGCTCAACGAACATACAAGTGGACTCTGAGCTGTCAGTTGATCGACCAGGGAGAGTGGTCAATTCCTCCGGCTCTATTCCAGGAGATAGCGGACAGGTTCGGGGTTCCAGTTCTAGACCTGTTCACCTCCCGGTCCAACCCCCTAGTGCATTGTTACTTTTCCTGGTATCTGGACCCGCAAGCCGAGGCCGTAGATGCCCTGCGCAGCCCATGGCCTCCCAGCCTCCTTTATGCTTTCCCTCCCCTACCGGTCCTCCCACGGGTGATCTGGAAGCTACTGGCCGAGAGAGCGGAGATCATCTTGCTGACCCCTTATTGGCCAATGCGACTGTGGTTCGCGGACTTGAAGTCCCTGTCCGTCGCTCCTCCTTGGCAGATCCCTGCCTCCAAGATCAGCTTATCTCAGGGGCCCCTCCAGCATCCAGACCTGTCCTGGCTCCACTTTACCGCTTAGAGGCTGAGCGGCGCGTCCTGATAGCAGCCCTGGTTCCTCCTCGCATAGCCTCCACGGTGCAGACCTCCCACCATCCCTCCACAGTCCGCATATACGAGGCTACATGGCGTGCATTCTCTACCTGGTGCACCTCAATTCCTGTCGCTCCCACTTCGGCTTCCATCCTCAACGTCCTCTCCTTCCTCAAAGATTGTCTTGACCGTGGCTTAGCCCCGAACACCCTATGTCGCCACGTGGCGGCCATCTCTTCAGTGCTGTCTTGCGGATCTCCAGACCCGATTTCGAGACACCCCATCATTCAGAATTTCCTCCGTGGGGCAACGAATCTTCGACCGCCGGTCATCCACAGATTCCCCACCTGGCGCCTCAACAAAGTCCTTGCCACTCTCATGTCCCCCCCCTCGAGCCTCTTCGCGAGGTACCCCTCCGGTACCTCTCCCTGAAGGTCTCCTTTTTAGTGGCGATTACGTCCACCCGCCGCATTTCCGAGCTGGCGGCGTTGTCCATTAGGGCAGACCTTTGTACATTTCATACAGATTGGGTCGTCCTTCGCCTCAACCCCGCCTTCATGACCAAGGTGAATTCACCATTCCATCAGGCTCAAGAACTGGTGCTCCCAGACTTTTGCCCTCAGCCACAGCGCCACCTAGAATTCTCCTGGCACTCATTGGATGTCCGCCGGGCTCTGAAGATTTACATCTCCCGTATGGCCCCATTTCGACGGACTGAAGCCTTATTCGTCGCCTTTCACCCAGCCTCCCTGGGATCCAGGGTTTCCAGCTCCACCTTGGGCCGCTGGCTCAGGGCAACTATCGCATTGGCTTATTGCCAGTCCGGCCTTCTGATTCCACGGCACATTACGGCTCACTCAACCAGGAGCGCTTCCACCTCCGCTGCTTGGTTGACGCAAGCTTCACTCGATGAAGTCTGCAGGGCCGCTACTTGGACCAGCCTGAGTCCTTTCATCAGACATTACAGAATCGTTGTCTTCGCATCCTCCGACGCCTCCTTCGGCAGGAGGGTTCTGCAGTCGGTCCATACTCCTTGAGGGTCACCGGACCGTTCTTCTCCCACCCAAGGGGACCTCAAGCTTTGGTATGTCCCCACTCTGACTGCCGTTTCTACCTAGCTGGAGAATGGACGTTGGACTTACCTGATACGTCCCTTCTCAGCTCAGGAAGAAACGGCAGTCAGCCCCTCCCTTGGTCCGGTGGGGGCTGGGGGGTGGCTTATTAATTCTTTATCGTTTCAGGGAGACACGTTCCTCGAGTCTGACGCTTCGCCCTCGCCGAAGAACTGGGGCGGCCCTGAAGGGCGGAGCCTTTTACCTGACAGACTCGGTCACATGCCAGACTGAGTGAATCCCCATTCTGACTGCCATTTCTTCCTGAGCTGAGAAGGGACATATCAGGTAAGTCCAACGTCCATTTTGGCAAATATTTTAACTTCCAACATGACCTACTTCTTTTTTATATGCCAGATTTTTATACCATGGTAGTTTACACATCAAGCTAAAGCATCTGCAATCAAAACAATGCTGAATAAAATCAATATCTAGCTACAGAAGAGAAGCATATCCCATAATATTGCAACACAGCAGGAAAAGTAAACAGAATATCTGGAGGTCTTTACTAAATAAGAACAGAGAATGAAAGTTCTTGAGGCACTATTTTGGGATACATCACTGTAACAGTTCATTTTATATGATAGGAACATTCGGGAACAATTCTCCCTTTAGAGATCATGTTGACCCCAACCCATTTATAATAAGGCCATGAAGACCTTATTATATGGGCCTGATGCCCGACTATCTTAAGGGCCATATTTCTTGACTGTATTAACATCTATGGCAATAGTTTGCTTGGTAACCATATATATTTGTTCTGTACTGTTTTATATTTTTATGATGTAAGCGACCTAGAGTCATTTGTTGAGATGGGTGTCTGCAGAAATCAGATAAATAAAAACAAATTTAAATATTCACAATGAATTCTGCAGATCCACGGAAAAGAAAAGTTTATATTTAGGCAACACTTTTTATTAAAACTAATCAAACTATAACACAAATACATTTTGAAACATTCATGCTTAATGATTTTTCCATAGCTAAGTGGTAGAAAATGCAGGGAACAGTGGAGAAACAATTAAAAAAAGACTAGAGGTTGTGGCAACGTTATCTGCAAGTTAAACTTGATCTCAAGATGAAAAATAATGAGTAAACATATTAGTTACTTGTATTTGTTGGGCATATCAAGTTGCACCTTACGTTCTGAAACAACAAAATAATGACCAAGTTCAATTTTAAAGCCTAAATAGTCATAATCTTAGTTAACTCACTATTATGTACAAACTTTCTCATGATTTCCATTGAACCGAATGGAAATTTGGAATATGTAACATGTGTGCTATCTTAGAAAAACCTAGTAAGACCAGGGGTGAAATGCTCCTGGTTTGGACTGGATCAGCTGATCCGGTAGCGATGGAGGTGGGTCATCAGAGGGTTTTTTTTTTACTTTTAAACGCATTTTTTCTACAACCTCTTCAGCTGAAAAAATACTTTTAAAAGTTAAAAAAAAAGCCTCTGATGATCGTGTGGCTCAGCTGGGATCATCAAAGGCTTTTAAAAGAAAAAAACTTTTTTTCTTTTAAATGCCTCTGACGATCCAAGCTGAGTTGCCTGATCATCAGAGGCATTTAAAAGAAAAAAATACCCCTGTTTTTCTTTTAAATGCCTCTGATGATCCAGGCTGAGTTGCCTGATCGTCAGAGACATTTAAAAGAAAAAAAGTCTCTGCTGATCAGGCAACTCCGCTGGGATCATCTAAGCAAGCCTTTTGAAAGCATTTTTTAACAACCTCTTCACCAAAGAGGTTGTAGAAAAAATGGTTTTAAAAGTAAAAAAAAATTGGCCACGCCCACCCTGTCACATTCCCCCCCCCACCAAGCCACACCCACAGAACCGGTAGTAATAAATTTTAGATTTCACCACTGAGTAAGACATATCAATATTTTCCTCGTAAGATAGATTCAGACTCCCTTGGTTTGGCAAATTACATGGCTGACAAAAGACCAAGTAAGAATGTAAAATTTATTCTTCTGTGTTATATTTAATTATGCCTTTTCATCCCAAAGAACTGATAATGACAAACTGGTTTCCTCTTGTGGTATGCAAAACATTTCAAATTTGAACCCCAACATTTCAAGTTCAAAACAATTGTTTTTAATGGGAAGCATTTGTTTTTACATTTGGCATAGCTTGTTTTAATTACTTCAGAAGTCTTAAGTGTTCAGAACAAAATATTTTTAAACACTTTTGAAATGCTTAGAGCCACCCATTTCAAGTGCAAAACACGTGTTTCATACCTAAGGAAAAATAGGTATTCCCAATTTGAAATGTTCTTATATTTCAATCCCTCCTGAAACTTTCATCAGGAGAACAGTTTATGAAGTTTGGCTGAGAAATAATGCCTGTCCAGATCACCTAATAGGTTCATTCCTATCAAATCTGCTATTGCCATGTATTAGATTTTCATTGAGTTCACGTCTCACCAAGACATCTGTTAAAATCATAGTTTACATGAAATCCTTGACTTACAACCGGTCAATGACTGTTGGAAGTTACGGTGGACCTCCTCTGAACCACTTGTGACCTGTTTTTGATATTATGATAGCTACACACACCACATACAATCAAGTGTTCACATTTTGGGAGCTTAGCAACTGATTTCCCTATAGAGTTGCTTGCAGAGTCCCATAGTCATGTGACAACCAGTTTTGGCCAGTTTTGGCCAGTTTCCATTTCCAGTTTCTGACAAAAAATATCCCAACAACACCCACTGGGGAAAATTGATTTCTTTAACAACTGTAGTGCCTGCTTAACAATAGTCATGACCACTAAACAGCCATTGTAAAAACTATTTTTTTTTTAATTCAAAAACATAATTTTGAATCTGGTCACAGGATACCTTACCTTATGACCACAACGACTTAACAACTGTAATTCCGCAGTCAGTCATGGTCATAAGTTGAAAGCTACCTGTGCTACCTTGCCTTTGCATCTCCATGGATTGGTTAGAGCTGTGGTTCTCGACTTTTTCTTCACGCTTTAAATACCTTTTGGTGATGGCCACGGAAATAACATTTCTTCAACTTTCGTGAACCCCCTGTAATGACATTGTGCTGCCCCCCCCCCCAAGGGTCTGCTGACAGGTTGAGAACCACTGGAGGCATGAAAAAAACGCAGAAATAATCCAGGATTATTGTCCTGACTACACATCAAGTGACTAACCTGAAGTTGAAAGCATTGAGCTGATAGCAAGCTTTGGTTTTATATTCAAATTGAGCCTTATAGCTCTAAAGCAAGGCAGGGTTTATGCATTGATCCTGTTTATTCAGTTGGGCTCAGCTGAAGTAAAGCAAGTTATAGCTCAGTGATGTTTATTCATCTTTATAATAAGTAACCGTTTCTTTTTTATTGTGTACTCTAAAAGTTTTTTGCAGCAGGATTTTGTTATGACTTGCCTGCTAGGTTCTCTTTTTCCTTGGCGCAGGCTTGCAGATACAACGTAATCCCAGCCCCCAAGGAGAAAGAAATATTTCCCTTCCAAAATATTACATTTCTCTTTCATATGCAATGATTTTATTAGCCTAAAGGAGAGTCGAATCTACCGTATTTTTGGGAGTATAAAATGCTCCAGACTATAAAATGCACCTACCTTTTTTAGGGAGGAAAACGGGAAAAAAAAACCCTGCCTCCCAGCAATTTGCCTCATTACAGCAAAAAGCCTGTTTCAGTTTCATTTTCAGCACAGTCTGATTAGCACAAGAAAAAAAATCTGCCTCTGCCTCCCAGCAATTTGCCTCCTTGCAGCAAACAGCCTGTTTCAATTTCAGCTTCAGCACAGCCTGATTAGCACAAGCAGCTGATTGTCCATTGGTTCGGCCTCCCAAAGATCAGCTGTTTCAGGCTGCAGGGATTGCGATATCCTATTGCTGCCTCTGCGCACCCCATTTTCCGAGGGCCGGTGGGTAGCTGGGGCTACATTCGGTGTACAAGACACACCCAAATTTCCACCCTCTTTTATGGGGGGAAAAAGTGAGTCTTATACTCCGAAAAATATGGTAGGTTATTTTCTTTGTGTCATTGTTACTTACCATAGTTTGTATTGAAAGAAAATATTCACCTATGTATTTTTATTTTAAACATTAGGTTCATTCACTAAGTGTAATGCAGTCATGTCTGAATTGACCAATTGTGTAAGATTTAGAGAAAAGCATCAGGAATTACATTAGCTTATAAATTAAAGAAAGCCATATGCAATGTTTTGAGAAGAAATCTTTTATATCCAAGCCTAGATTACTATAAAAATCATGATTTTTTTTTCTTGCTTGGAAATGAATTTATAAATTGGAAAGCACCAGCTCTAGAAGTAAAATTGGAGGGGAGCAGAATCCAGTACTTAAAGGATATTTATTACTATCTGTAACTTATTTAATCATTTATATTTCTCCATAAATACATAAGTATGTTAGTATTTGAGATTGTATGCGTGCAAAAATAGTTTCTTTTGGGGGAATGTGCTGTCAGCTGTTATTCTGGCTTGTGTATAATTAATTCCTGAATGTAACCACACACAGAATTGAGCTGTTAACCCTGTTTTCTCCACACATAGTGCAAACAAAATGATATCAACATTTCTTGGGGAAAGGTAAGTTTTGCAGGCCCTGTTGATATTTGTACAATTTAAAAAAAAACTGTGAGATTGGATGTCCCACTGGTTGTCAATTACTGGCTCAAAAAGTCATACCATGAACTTCTGTGCCTAAGGGTGGACTTGAGCCTGGATCCCCCTTTCCTAGGCTAACATCTTCACCACCTCACCAACTAAAACCAATTATGAAGGACAGTGTGGCTGGGGTGATGATTTCAAGAGAAGTTCCAACTTCAGGGAAAATATCCCACAAAATTCAGGAGCAGAAACTTAGGAAGCATTGATTCCCAGGGGTATTTGATTAACTGTTTATAGAGATGTTCTGACAAAACGAAGGCCTTCCTTGGCTCCTAAATGCTGCATTAATCCTTCTGGAACTGCAGGACGGTTGTTTGTTTTAATTGCAAACGTGCTGGTTTGGGCAAAGCTGTCCGCTGTAGAAACCACATTTTGTAGTTGTAAAAAGAAAAGAAAATGAAAGTGTTCCATGTGGGTTAGTTAGCAGCATTGAAGAAGTTTCTGCTGCTTGGTAGAGAAATCAAACCAAAGCACAGAGAAGAGTTTTCCCGTATTCATCTCCAAGTGACAGGGTGACCCGAAGGCAGAATTAGCTGTACTGGGGTGGGGATGGGGAGGAGAAATGGTTTAAGGGAAAGATTTGGTTTATGCCTTTTACAGTTACTGTTTGGGGGCATTGTTTTTCTACTATCTGACACAACATGCCTTAGTTTTTTTCCTTCTGAGAAAAAGTTGTAGCCTCACATCCAGTCAGGACTTACTGTGGGGCTTGGTGAAACTTCTGAATAAGCAATAAGCAAAGAGAACTTTTTACTTTTGCCTAATTGAGGTCCTTTTACAGTCTAGAGTGCCTGCTATGACATTTTCTCCAACTAGTAGACCAAATGCAAGTACAGTACCAGTTGCATTTGAAGCAGACATTTTCCACCTCGGGGTGTGTGTTTGTGTGTGTGTGCACATACGTGTTTGTCAGAGATATTTTTGAACTCCCAAGCAGAGAGCTTTTCAGCCTTGCTGAAGGAACACCCTTCCTTGCTAATGCTGGGTTGCAGGGCTCCAATGCTTGCAAGCCACTGTGGAGGAGGGAAGGTTCACCAAGGGTAAGCGGAGAAGGAAGTGAGTCAATGACACGGTAAGCCTGTGGTCCACGTGCAAGGAAGTAGAGATGGCTTGGCCCTGGGAAGTAGACGTTGCAGAAGGTTTCCTGCACTGTCTTCATTCTCCTTTTGCTTCAGGTGCATGCTTTGGCTGTCAAAATTTTTAGAAGAATTGCTAAGAGCAATTGAAGGAGAAATAAATTTTCGTTCTTAGGAGTTGGTGTGAAAGTGAAATGACGTATATATATATATGCAAGTCTTGGCGTATTCGGGTCTTTTCCCGTATAAGATAGATAGATAGATAGATAGATAGATAGATGGATGGATAGATAGACAGATATCTCAGGGGTATATCAAGGGTCCCCAGCCCCTGGTCTGCAGCCCACTTGACCGGTCTGTGGTCTGTTTGAAACAAGGCCACAGGACAGATGGACAAACATGTGCATGAGAAACTCCACTCTTGTGAGTGGAGAGTGCTTGTACTGGCATACGAAACTCCGCTTGCACTAGTGGAGGGTGCTCGCGTGAGTAAAGCTTTGTGCCTGAGAGGCTTTGCATGCAAGTGCCTACCACTCATATAAATGGAGATGTTGCCACCTGTGTGCATCTGCCACTCACATGTCCCCACCCCCATGCTGGGCCTTGCTGCCAAGCTGGAAAGATTGGGGACCACTGATATAGATAAATCCATCAGATGCCTGTTTGAATGCGGAATCTACTATGCAAGCCCAATATTATCCTCAACTTATGACCACAATTGATCCCAAAATTTATGTTGCAAAATGAGACATTGTTAAGTAAATCTTGTTCCATTTTATGATTTCTCTTGTTACAGTTGTTAAGTGAATCACTGCAGTTGTTAAGTTGGTAACACAATTGTTAAGTGAATCTGGCTTCCTCATATATTTTGCTTGTCAGTAGGTCACAAAAGGGGAATCCCATGAACCCGGGACACAGCAACTGTCATAGGTATGAATCAGTTGCCAAACATCTGAATTTTGATCACATGACCATGGGGATGCTGCAACAGTTGTAAGTGTGAAAAATGGTCATAAGTCACTTTTTTCAGTACTGTTGTAACTTTGACTAGTCACTAAACGAATTGTTCTATGTCGAGGATTACTTGTAGTAGTATTCTTTCAGTTATGTTCTCTAATAACATTTTCTTCATCTCTAATTCTTCCAGATGTATTAGACTATGTATTTTAGAAACATTGAGTTACATGTTTACCTATGCTGGAGGTAAACTGAGTCAACACTGCGGTCCAAGATGACCCAAAAGATTATGTTAAAGTAGGCTTTTCAAATTCCTTCTGTTTCTCTTCACACAATCCATCCATTATTTCTTTTGTTGTGGTTATTTGCCTTTGTTAAAGGGAAAGCTTGTAGACAGCCTTCGTTTGTATGGAAGCTGAGAGACAGTTGCATTACAATCAGTTTCCCTTGTGTGGTCTTGTGCACAGTTGAAAAGAGGCCAGATCCAAGTTGTCTTATCAAGTCATTCTTATTACGGTTGGTATTACGTTTAATTAACCTTAATATATGTGTGCAGCATTTAGCTAAGTGTTGGTGATTATCTGGGAGTGGCAACAATTTAGAAGGAGGAAAGAACCCATTGGCACCCTTTACATTATGAAGTTGGGAAAAATGAAGTGGACTTCCCCTTATGCCTTCAGCTCAATAGTTGAGTTAAAGTTCAATTTATCCAGTGTTGAGCTTTCCTGCTTCTTACACATGGGGCCCCTCTAGGAAGGTGTCTGGACCGGGGGCTTCATTGATAGCTGTATTACTCTTGCTTTTTTTGTTGATATTGATTGTAATCTCTAAACTTGAAAAGTATTATGCCTCTGAGAAAAATGAAAACTGCTTACACTGGAAAGAGACTAGAGAGTATGTATAGCTAGAAACCTCAATTGAAGGGGTGTCAAAACCGATCACATTGCAGGCTGTATTGTGATGTATTGAGATGTTTTTTGTCCTTGCAGAGCCGGGGTGGGCGTGGCCTGCATCCGGCCCACAGGCCGCCATTTTGACAGGCCTGCTCTATTGTGTTGATCATTCTCAAAACAGAAGTTCCAGAAAGCAGGATCTCAGCTACTCTCTTTTCACACTGGTTTTTCTAGTATATAATACATGACATTGTGAATCTGTCTAATGAATACTTGGCCTTCTTTCAGGAGCAGCTCAAAATATATCATTTAAGTTGTCTTTTAGCATTGTGGATCATGCAACAGATTAAAAAGTTATGAAGAATCTTAATATTTGGGTGTGTAGAACTAATACTGTAATCAGCTAGGGCTTTGTAAGAGGAAACTTGGAATAGTGTATTAATATGCTACATTACTGTATATGTATCCCAGGGGTGAAATGTAAAATTTGTTACTACCAGTTTTGTGGGCGTGGCTTGGTGGTGGTGGGGTAATGTGACTGGGTGGGTGTGGCCAACTTTTTTTTTTTAACTTTTCAAAGCATTTTTTCTAATGCTTTGAAAAGCCTCTGCCGATCAGGCAACTCAGCTGGGATCGTCAGAGACTTTTCAAAGCATTTTTTTTACCACCTCTTCGGCCAAGAGGTTGCAGAAAAAAAATGCTTTGAAAAGCCTCTGATGATCCCAGCTGAGCCACGCGATCATCGAAAGGTTTTTTTTTTTACTTTTAAAAGCATTTTTTCATTTTTTCAGTGGCTCAGCTGGGCATGGTGTGGGGGGCGGGGCGCAAGGATTTTTGCTACCGGTTCTCTGAACCACCCATCACCATCGCTACCGGATCGAGCGATCTGGTCCAAACTGGGAGCATTTCACACCTGCCCTGTACCATCTACCAGATGGTAATAGTTCAAAAAAAGGGTGCCCAGGATGAGATGGATCTTTAAGAATGTTTTGAACTTTCTTAAGGAGCGGGAGCTATAAAGCTCTTCCAAAGAGGGGAAAGGGCAACCAATGATCCTCTGGACAATGACGTTGACCCTCTGGAGTGCTGTCCTATCTGCCATTGTGCAATTGACAAACCATACACAGATGCAGTAAGTTAAAATACTCTCTATGGTACAGCGGTAGAAGGTCACCAGCCATTTTTCATTCAGTTATTGTTTCCTGAGAAGTCTCAGGTAGTATAATCTCTGCTGGGCCCTTTTGACCAGTGCTGCAATGTGAGTGCCCCAGGTCAGGTCCTCTTTTATGACAATACCCAGAAACTTAAAACTGGCCACTTGCTCCACTCGGTCTCCATTGATAAGCAAGGGCTTAATGACCAAGTTGAGTTGCTAAACCAGGACTACCTGTATTTTGGTCTGCTTTAAATAGAGGGATCCAGAAAATGTAAGGATTTTGGATATACAGGTAGTCCTTGACTTATGACCACAATGTCGCCTAAAATTTTTGTTGCTAAGTGAGACATTTGATAAGTGAGTTTTGCCCCATTTTATGATTTTTCTTGCCACAGTTGTTAAGTGAGTCATTGCAGTTGTTAAGTTAGTAACATGGTTGCTAAGTGAATCTGGCTTCCCCATTGACTTTGCTTTGTCAGAAAGTTGCAAAAGGGGATCACATGATCCCGGGGCATTGCAACCATCATAAACATGAGTTAGTTGCAGGGTGGATAAAAATCAATGATTTTTTTTTTAAAAATCAGATTTTTAAAAATTTAAATCGGATTGTTTTGATTTTTCTCAAATTTAAATTTTAATAAAATGCTTTTGAAGTAAAAATCTATCTAAAGATACTCTTCTATTTAAGATACATTAATAATTTAGTTTATTCAGCATGAAACGGAGCTTAGTTATGTAGCATGAGGCTGTATGTTCTGCAATATTGGGACAGTCGGCGAATCAACAGCAGTTCAGAGGAGGAGTCGCTGCAGGACAGAGATGACAGTTGTTCTGTAAAAATCATGATTTAAATCGACTTGATTTAAATCAAATCCACCCTGGTTAGTTTCAACCAAGCATCTGAATTTCGATTACGTGACCATGGGGATGCTGCAACAGTCGTGAGTGTGAAAAACAGTCATAAGTCACCTTTTTCAGTGCCATTGTAACTTTGAACAGTCACTAAACGAACTGTTGTAAGTCAAGGACTACCTGAATCTTACTCTTAAAGCAGTTGCCTAAATTAAGAAAATTGAATATATCAGATCTCTCTTGCTATTTTGGCTATTAACAGTGCTTATTTCTGTTTCAGGGAGTGAAACCATTGGACCTTGGCATCCTTTTAAGTTACAAATTGGGACCCACCACCCCTTCCAACTCTGCATGGATTAGCAAGAGGAGAGTCCTCTGTTGGCTTCATACGTTCTACCTTCCATTCTGCTCTTGTGTTTGCGATGGGTTGGTTGCTAATCTGACTTTAAGAGGCGCCAAATCATGAGTCTTCAGGCTCAGCCAAAGTCTTCAAACAAAAGAGCTGGAAAGCGGGTTGCATTTTTTAGCGAGCAAGATGCTCTCCTGAAAGAAGCTCACCAGCAGCAGCAACAGCAGCAGCAACAGCAGCTAAAAGAAGGACAGTATTATGGCCACGGAGGGAATGTGCCTCCCACCCAGTCCATGGAGCTGACCAAGGCTGGGGTTTTCAGCAACGTTGCCAGCAATGCTGCATTGCTGAATTCAATGTATCAGGACAGAGGGGAGGTGAGAATAACACCCCAGCAACTGGCTGCTGTCAAGTGGCAGAATTCCCTAATGGGAAACCGGCTGCCTGAGCGAAGTGAAGCAAATTGGCAGCCTCAGCCCGGAGGGTGGAACCATGGCATAGTTTATGGTGGCAACCAGAAAGGAGGACATCCTAATGCCAGCATCACAGATTATTATGGCCACCCAGATGCCCTAAAAAGAAACAGGGAGAAAGGGGGAGTGGTATCACAGCTGAACTTGTATGGGGATGCTGTCCAGCAGATGCTGTCCCAAAAGGCCCAGTTGGAACAGCAAGCATTGGCCAGGCAGCAAGCCCAGATGTCCTCTTTCCAGCAAATGCAGCAGCAGCAACAGCAGCAGCAACAGCAACAAAATCAAAGCCTCTCTTTGCAACCTTTTCAGCTGGCTTTTGGTCAGCAGGGTCAGAAGCAGGGTCTTCCTGAGTTATTGCATGTTCTTCAACAGGCTCCCACATCTTCCAGCCCAGCTTTTACTGCCCAGCAGAAACAGCAAGCTCTTCCACAGTTGCAGCTGTTTGAAAACTATTATTCCCAACAGCAGCAGCACCATCACCACCAACAACAACAGACAGGAGTGCAGACTTTTGGCCTTCAGCCATCGGCTTCTGTGCCACAGTCACATCTGGGAGCACCCCCTCAGCCTGTTCAGCATCATATGGTTTCCCATCAGTTCCACCCAGTTTCTGAGAGGAATCAGGAGTTGCTGAAGGCTCTGACAGAGCAGAACCCCCAGGCGGTTCTACCACAGGCACAAATCAATCTCCCAAGGAGATCACGCAGGCTCTCCAAGGAAGGTGTCCCACCAGCACCTTCTGGAGAAGGAACACTGGTCTCCAAGGCAGTTGAGGATTACCCTGGGAACATTGTGCCAACCCACCCCTGGCCATCACAGCAACATCCGGAAGTCCAGTTCCAACCTCAGTCTGAAATGTTTAGTCACAAAGAAAGTTATTCGCAACTAAGTAGGGCAGAACTAGAGCGTAGGGATATGCCATCGGGGAGTCAGCCGAGCCAGCCTGACATGGAGATGATGGGCATGTATGAGAATGCCCAAGAAGCAGGAAAACAGGTGGCTGCCGCTGATGGCATTGGTCCGAGAACAAACGACTTCGGTGCAGTTAGAGGAGGAGTCATCCAGAGTACCCGGAGGAGACGGCGTATTTCTCAAGAGGCCAACCTCTTAACTCTGGCTCAGAAAGCTGTCGAGTTGGCATCTCTTCAGAATATCAGGGTAAGTGATATCTCTTGACTTGTTCTGTGACTGTTAACTCTTCTTCATTTCCTAAACAGTTGGAAGTAGCTGGCAGCCGCTTTATTTGTTTTCTTCAGAGATGTGTCTTCACAAACTTTTATCTCATTTTCAGAGTTTTGTTTTTTGTTTTCCTCACATACCATATTTCTGGCAATTGAAGGAGAAGAGAAAATACATGCATGTACTCAAATCAACAATAACAGTTAGTGTATCCCAGTGGTTTTCATACCTGGCATCATTAAGATGTGTGTACTTTTCAATTCTCAGAATTCTGGGAGTTGAAGGCCACACATCTTAAAGGTGTCAAGTTTGAAAAACACCGGTCTATCCCTTTCTGTGGAATAGAAATGGACAGTCAAATCAAGAATTGCTGCCTGAGAGAAGCATCTTTCTGTTCTCTTTCTCAAATCAGCTACACCATTTATATTTATAAATGGAAGGAAATGAAAGTAGAAAGGAAAGTAGAAATGAAAACTACAGTCCAGCTAATGGATTTAGACTGAGCACTTATTAGTCAGATGGCAGCAAATTGACTTCAGCTTTGATAATCAGTGGTCCATAATATCCACCCTGCTAAGAATCTTTGCATATTAGTCCGCAGATGTATAAGGGACTTAAAGGCCCAGAATCATTAAGGAAGGGCCACTTAGGCCAAGAAGTCCAGTTGCCTGCTTGTTCCCAACAATAAGTTGGCCAACAATAGAAAGCAAGACACTTCTAAAGATAATTGATTCTACCACTGAACTTTTTAATCAGGACTTTTCTTAATACTCAGATAGAATCTACTTTCCTATAACTAAGGCTCTTTCGCTGTCCTCCAAATTCCTTTTGAATAACTCCTGCAAAAATAGCTATCTCCAAAATCCTGCAGTTCCTTTCAAATAACAGATTGATATGATGGTTACACAAATCACATAAGTTCTAGTGCCTAAATAGCATATAAGAACAAGCTAAAGTCTTTCTTCTCACCCCTCTCTAAACCTGCATTGATTCCGCCGAAGTCTAGCATCATTTTTGCCCCTGTATCTTTTGAACCTTTAACTCTTTTTTTTTAATATAGTACACTACCTACCTACAATAGCACCTACAATAGTACAATACCTATCTACACAGCCACCTACAATAGTGCCATATTTGGAAATAACTTTATTGCCAGATATGGTCTTGTTGTAGGTGGCTTTGTATTGCATTTTCTGTTTGCCATGGGGCAAAATATTTGTGTTTTTCATCTAAAAATGGAAAAATAATTTGATTTAACCAGTGCACTGAATTAACCAGTGTACAGTGTATTTTTTTTTAAAAAAAGAATAACTATTGACTTTTTCTATTTCTTTAATATCCAGAAAGCAAAGAAAGAGGGGAGAGAAAAAAATCTTAGGAAGTGCATATAAACTCATATATTAATTGAAGAAAGGTTTTTTTGATGGATGGATGGGTAGATTGATTGATTGATGGGAATAGGAATAAGAATAGAATAGAAAATAGAATAGAATAGAATACCCCTCTGTATAAATATTAGCATGTAAATAAGTTTTCTTAGCAGTAGAAAGAAATAATGGGAAATTAGGCATGTTCTCCAAATTTCTAACTTATCCTCCACAGTTGTAACTTCCATTAAGAAGTAAGTTGCCATTATACATTCGACAATCTCCCAACCTTGTGGTCTTAAAGGTTTATGATAATAAAAACACATAACACCTATTTATATTCTCCCCTATGAGAGCCAGTTTGGCATAGTGGTTAAGTACCAGGCTAGAAACAGGGGACAGTAAATTCTAAATCTTGCCAAGAAAACTGCAGAGACTAGTGCAGGCTTAGTCAAAGCCGCCTCCCCCCAAAAAATCTCTCTTATACTTTGAAATCTTGGGCTATCTGTTTAGTTGTAGCCAGAGTACTACTGTAATTGCATTCCCTATTCCTATCTCATTTCTTTTGTGTATTTTAAACAAATTGCTTGATGAAACATTTAAACTTTACACAATCTTTTGCCATAGTGAGATGGTCACAAAACTTCTTTTTTAAAAAAAAATACTTTCTTTCTGACTTTTTCTTTGTTTTTTCTAGTGTCTACCTTGCTCCCATATCCCATCATTTTTAATTTGTTCAGTTGCCTAAAAAACTGCTTAAAATTAAAATTGGGGAACAAGCACCAAACAGTTTGGAAAAAATGTTTAGTTGAGATTTCTCAGGAATAAGAGCTAACATATTGTTCATTTTAGTTGAAATTCGAAAGGTTTTTAAATCTCCTTTTTTGTACACTCATTTTTTAAAGTTTAAATAGTTTTGCTATGGTTAGCGAACTGCCAAAACAGAGTACCACATGCCAATATTACATTGATTTCAGAAGTAAGACCCTTTTTCTTTAAAAATACGTTAGCAACTTGAATGGTTTCACTACTTTGGGTTTAAACAGCAGGTCTATGGAATCATAATAATTGAATTTCTCTTGCCTACTGCTCAAAGATTTGTTATGCATTTTCTTTAATAGAACACAAACTTTCAGATAGTTGCCTTATTTATGGTTATGTTTCATCTTGTCTCTAGCATGATCTCCAAGCACATAGGATGATATATGCCTAATAAACAAAGAAAAAAGCAAACAGCTCAGGTTGTGTATAATATATAACTTATCTGTGATGCTCCTTTTGGGGTTGATTGCTTATACCGTACTAGTCATTCCCAAAAAATCTTGGCTATGCTAGTAGGAAATTATGAGAGTCTTATCTCAGAAATACTGCAATACAGCAAATTGGGAAGGATATCATAGACAAGTGTAGATGATTTCATTTGATGTTTGGATGTAATAAAAGGAATACCTGGGTATTCCATTGTATGTAACACAGGTGCATTACATAATAGTATATCCTACTCTTTGGTCTGCATTGCATTGCATATAAATAATTCCAATGTAGTGTTCCAAATGTTTCTACACATTCACCCACTTATGCATAAAACAATAGGATTTTTGTTTCCATGGTGAAATTATTTCTTTCCTAGAAAAGTAATTTCAGGGTAATAGCTCTCCTGCACACCAGCATTGGCCAGATTCACTCAACAAATGTTGTTGGAAGTTTCTGGCCATCTCCTTTTGTTGGGCAAATAAAAGGATAAAGTGCTGCATAAGCTTGAGGCTTGCAATTGCTTGGGTGCATACTTGTAAAATGGATTACTTTGCTTGACAAATTAAGCCCAGCTTTAAGATAATTTCAAACTAAATGCTGAAGAAGAAAGCATTTTATTTTAGGCATGTTGGGTGGAAGGGTGCAAAATTTTGGAAGCTGCATTGAAAGTTATTTGTAATGTAGCTAGAGCCAGATCAAAGCATGGGTCATCCTGATGTTGGATGTGTTTCATCACACACAAAGGGGTGCTTATGCATTAATTTCATATGGAAAGTATCAGATATTACCCATTACGTCCTACTGATATTTGCCTGTACCACTCTTCACTAAAATGATACATTCTAAAAGAATATTCCCAGAATACTCAATGAGTCTGCTAAAGATATCTGGAGAACGTCTAGGGAAGGAGAATCTAAATGCACACCCAAGCTTTTATGCCTTCCAGAGTGCCATCTACTGCCAGCAGCCCTATGAGAAATATTCCACAAGGGGAAAATAGGAATGTAGATCATTTTGGAAAGTCCACCCAGGTTTCCCCTCTTCATGAAAAAGCTGTCTCTCCCCAATGAACTTTTAAGAGAATGGCCCTTAATTAATTACACGATTCAAATAGCCTTCTTTCTATTACAGAAGTACAAAACAAAACATATGAATTCATTGGAAATTGACTTGGTTCTTCTGCAGTTTGATATTTTAGTATGCTTTGTTTGTGATTTTACTTGGTAATTTTGTAAGCTATTTAAAAAAAGTTATCAAGCCATGAGATATAAACAAGAAATAGTAAAGTAGTAAGACCCCTTGGACTGAAAGAAAAGGATTGAGGATTGGCTGTATGTTTAACACTGGTGTATTACGAATGGTTGTATTCAACTTTTTATCTTTGCAATATTTAACTCTCTATGTTTCTGAACAGTAATTTCTTTTTCACTTAGTTCTGTTGTTTGAAGGCCATGTCCCCATCTCTAACTCTTGTCTGCATTGACAAGACGTGATTTGTTTTTAGCTTAGCTTGATATGTTTATAGGACACGGTTTATTACTTAACTATAAGTGAAGAACAATTGTTCTTTCAGCAAATTGTGCTTAAAACAAACCATGGCTTGGTACAGTGTGAGATGTTACCTATTCACTGGAAAGAGACAATATCAGTTTTCAATGTGTCATTTTCAAAGACTAAATACCTTAATGTGCACATGCTTCTTTTTTATTTCAGGAACCTGAAATGTCAGAAGAAAAAAACAAGAGTGAGGCAACAGCTGCTGCACCAAGGAGTGTTGTAGAATTTGCCAGCTCTTCCCCAGCCCCAAAGAGAGTCCGGGAGGATAATAGCCACGTGCCTCTCATTATTCCCGTGTCTGTACCAGTGAAGAAGCTGGATGCTCAAGATACCACCAGGGAAAAGGGCGAGGATGGGAAGCAGCAGCGGTTCTCGGTTAATGATCATGGGATTGCAGACAGCAAGCCTTCTGTGATTGTCACCCGGAGGAGGTCCAATCGTAATTTGAATATGGACGCATCAGCTCAGGTAGATTTGGGGGCTAGAGATGTTAATCTTCCTGTATACATTTCCCTTTATGTCAACAGTCAGCCTTCCCAAGGCAATTCTCTCTTGGTCTTAGGAAACAGGATGAGTGCTTTAACAGTGGAGCCATTGACTGAAGAGGTTGGTGGGCTGCTCTTCACTGAATGTGTACAGAGAGCAACTAAACATCTGGCTGTCGTAGACAGTTTGGTTTGGTTTCATGTGGGACTTGAGGTTGGGCTCACTGGCCTAAATACTTCTTTCTATTTATTTATTTATATTTATTTATTGGATTTATATTGCTGCCATGGCGATTTTTATTGCTGCCATGGCGACTCAAGCTCTAGCTCTATATTTCCATGAACATGGAGCCTACTAGCTGTTGGTTGAGGCAGCTTGCTCAGAGGGTCTCAGGCTGTAGACAATTACTGTGACCTGGTTCAGAAACTGCAATAGTTTTTTTTTTTTTTTGCTGTGCAGTATTTAATATTCAAAGATAGGTTACTTAGTGATCGATTTGTTCCTCCAGTTCTTTCCTCGAGTGGCGAAAAAGGGAAACAAGGAAGGACTAAGGGGTGTTCTCTTTGAGGACCAAAGCTGTATGTATTGGATAGTTTTCATTGAAATAATACGTGGATTAAGTAAAGGTTTCCCGTGTCCAGTCATGTCTGACTGTAGGGGGAATTGTTCCTCTCTGATTCTTAGCTGAGGCAGCCAGCATTATCCGTGGTCATGTGACCAGTATGACTATAAGCCAAGGCACACAGAATGCTGTTACCTTCCCACCAAAATGGTACCTATTTGTCTACTTGCATTTGCATGCTTTGGACTGCTTAAGTGGGCAGGAGTTGGGGCAAGAATGGAAGCTTGCCTTATTGCACAGCGCTCGGGTCTCAAACCCAGGCTATCCGCTTTCCAGCCGACAAGCCCAGCGACTTTAACTGCTAAGCCATCACCCACCCACCCCCAATTCTGATAGAAACAATAAACAAAATGCCAGTATATTTTGGCTGCTTGGTTTACATCTCCCTGTCCCTAAACATACAGTCTTTCATATACAGTCCTCACAGTCCATGCCCAATAATGGCTTATTTTTATTTATTTTATTTTTATCCCACCTTTACTAAGCTGGGCAGAGGAAAGAGAAAATCCTTTCCTTTTCCCTTTGCAGTCCCTAATGAATTGAACAGATTTCTGTGAACAGAGAGACACGAGGGACAGTTCGTTGTTTCAGAGATGCAGGGAAGGTTTTGAGACATAAAATACTTTCCTTTACGAGCGACAAAGCATTTTTCTTTCTTTTTTTTATATGTTTACATAGCACGAAGGCGCCGCTCCAAAAGAAGTGGATGGTTTTGCACGGAAGCCAAAGCAACGACCAAGACCAGAACCTCTTTTCATACCCCCCAAAGCTGGCACATTCATTGCTCCACCAGTCTATTCCAATATCACGCCGTACCAGAGCCACTTGCGTTCACCTGTCCGTCTAGCTGATCACCCTTCCGATAGGAACTTTGAGCTACCTCCTTATACTCCACCGCCCATTCTCAGCCCAGTACGAGAGGGCTCAGGACTATATTTCCATGCTTTCCTTTCTGCTACCGGCAATGCAGTTCCACCTCCAATGACTCCAAAAGCTGCGCACAGGACCCTACTCAGATCTAGTAAGTTTCTGGACAACGTTCTTGGTGGGTTGGGATGGGAGGATTTCCAGGAATGGATAACAGCTGACAGTTGTAGATAATACTCATAAATTTGGGGAGTTTGTTCAGGCTGAAGCATCCTGGATTTTGCTTAGCTAGGGTCTCATAATGACATTCTCCAGTTACATTACAATTTCCAGGACGATTGGCTGGGAATTCTGGACATTGCCAATGAATCTGGAGGATACCAGGTTGGAAAAGATTTGTTTATACCATGGTAATTACGTGCAGTCTATAATCAAAACTTGACCTCAATAAATAATGTCTTTAAGTTGCTATCTTGTCTTATGTATTGAGATGACCGTTTTATATATAACTTAGTACATCATCATCAGTGTTTTAGATTGATTGGATTATATATTTAATTAAATGATTTTTTTTTTAAGACAGTACAGAAGCCACCCCTCCTGTCCTCTCAGTAATGGGAGAGTGCACTCCCGTCAGCATTGAACCGTAAGTATTCAATTGAAAAAATATAGAGCACGATTATTCAGTGACAGAATTGTCTTCTTGGTCATATGAGAAGCCTTTTCCCTAACTTAATTCCTGAGAACTGTGTTGCTTATTCCTCTTGTTCTAGCAAGGAGGTTGCTCTCCGGCTTTTTACTCTGAAATAGGTTATGGTGATACCAAGTCCATTAAAGAAATGGAACAGTTTAGCAATGATTTAATCTTCAGGAACTAGAGTTGAAATGGTTTGATATGAAGATTTAACAAGCAGTGCTGCCTTGGACTGGTCCCTTGATTTTTCCATAATTATCACTTAGCATTTTAATAACATATTTAGCAATTATCACATAGCAGATGAGTTGTATAGAATGATAAAAGCATATGTGAAGAAATTAGCCATATTTGGGTTGTCTTATATGTAAGTAAACAGATTACAGCTGTTTTCTTTATTGAAAGCTTCTGAATTTTTCCCCCTATTTTTAAACCATGTCTCCTAATTAGCATATGTTGGCTTGCTAAGAGTATAAAAGAAGAATCTTTTATTTTGAGCCAGTTGAAATGGTTGAAGTAGATCTGGGAACAGATTATTATATCTATTTCACATCATGGTCACCCGTGAAACTGTCCTTTGTTTCAGATAAGCAGGCTGTGCTTTGGTGTATCACTTTGTTGATGTTCATTTATTGTTTAAGGCGGATCAATGTGGGGTCTCGGTTTCAAGCAGAAATCCCACTGCTTCGAGATCGATCTCTGGCAGCTTCCGATGTGGCCAAGGAGCAGTTGGTGTGGCAGCCCTGGGAGGAACTGGAAAATAATCCAGCAATCCAGGAGAATGGTAAAAAGAAAAAAAATGTATATCTGAATGGCCAAGAAAACAAGGAGGGAGGTGATGGAACTTCTAAAAGTTACTGGACAGTCAACCAAGTTGATAGCCTTTGATTGACTGCAGAGGTAGTCCTCAACTTACAACCACAATCGAGCCCAAAATTTAGGTTAAGTGAGAAATTTGTTAAGTGAGTTTTTTTTAATTTGATTTATATGCCGCCCTTCTCCGGAGACTCAGGGCGGCTTACAATGCGCTAAGCCTTCATACTTTTGTATATTTATACAAAGTCAGCTTATTGCCCCCACAATCTGGGTCCTCAAGTTTTTGCCCCATTCTATGACTTTTCTTGCCACATTTCTTAAGTGAATCATTGCAGTTGTTAAATTAATAACATGGTTGTTAAGGAAATCTGTTTCCCCATTGACTTTGCTTGTCAGAAGGTCGCAAAAGGCTCCTGGACACTGCAACTGTCATAAATGTGAGTCAATTGTCAAGCATCTTGAATGACCATGGGGATGCTACAACAGTTGTAAGTGTGAAAAATGGTCATAAGTCACTTTTTTCAGTGATGTTGTAACTTTGAATGGTCACTAAATGAACTGTTGCAAGTTGAGGACAACCTGTATTCAATAAAGCTTGCACCAAAGCAAGAAACTAAATAGAAAATCATTGTGAAAGTGGGAAACTTGAGAGTAATTGTAATAATGAAAATTATTATTCTTTGTCATTTTGTCCCACGTTTAAAAAAAAAACATTTAAATTCATCAGCAGCACACAAAGTCGTCAATCTGACCAGATTTTTTTAAAAAAAATTGGGGTCTTCCACTGACCGCTTCTCTTCCTGCAGTTCAGCTCCCTCCTCAAAATCTGCTCCAATGTTGAAAGTACAGAGAAGATTCTAGATGATTTTTGTGTAAAAATTGTGAACTTGTGATTATGGTTTTGATGATAACATGGTATGGATTTTAGAAATAAAGAGTGTTATAATGTAACTTTAGAGAGAGGTTAAAATATACCTGCTGTGAAGAATATTGGAAACCACTTTTTTTTTCTATTTTTCTTTAACTTTTTTTTTCTTGCACTTTTTGCTTTTTCTTTGCTTTATTTTTCTCTTTTTTTCCTTACGTAATATTTCTGTTTGTTTTTATCCTCTCTTTAAAAAGCTTTGGTAAAAATTAGACGCCTGCAGAATGTTAAATGAGAAAAAAAATCATGCGGAGTCAGATGCTATCTCAAAATGCTAGTAGGCAAGTAAACTATTAGCTAAGTTAAGCCATGGAAAAGCTATTGGGCCATAAAGATAACATTTGTACTAAATTTAATGTAATGTGATTGGCTTGCTTAAAGAGGGGCTTGCCTCAAAAAAGGCCATGCTTTGTATTTTTGGACCTTCTTCTCTTTGGCTGTCCCTCATAATTCACATCATCGCAAATTTTAGATGTAGTATTTATCTTCTGGATCCCAACATTCTAAAGCAAAATCAAAGCTAATTGGATATTTTCTCCTTTATTTCTCCTGCTTATCTAGTAAGGGATGAAAATGACCTGCAGGCCTACTTTTCTCATAAAATGGAAGTATTCTTCTGCCCCTGAATGGAATGGGATGGATATGACAATATCATAGTAAAGCAGGACATCGAGATTAATCCCTGTTACTGGGAAACATGAAGGTGGAAATTGACCATTTTGGTCCTCTATGGAATGTTGGTATCCATCAACCCAAGCCAGCATGGACAGTGGTCAGAAGGGATGTAGAAACTAGGGTGCAATCACACTGTGAAGACAGTAGGTTCCCAGTTAAGGATTGGGGGAACCATTCATCACAAAATGATGGGAAGCTTGCCTGTGTGTATCAGCCAAATTGTACATATTTTTGTTGGTTTTCTTCTTAAGTGGATTTCATAACACTGTGGAACATTCTTTTAAATATAACAGTGGACAACCTGATAACAGCGGCATGTTCAAGCATATTTCCTGGAGGTGGTACCAATCAAGAGCTGGCATTTCACTGCTTACATGAAGCAAAAGGAGACATTGTGGTAAGACTCCAGTAACCTCTGATTGGACTGGAAAGTTTACTGATAAATATAAGATTCTGATGTCTAGCAGGGACTTAACAATATTATATAGGCTAGCTAATGGCTTTGCAAATGGTTTTACCACTCTGTTGTTAATACATTCATGATAATGCGTTCTATATTTTACCTATACTTGGGTCAAATCAAGAGCTGTTGGCAGCTCTTCTTGGTATCTTCCATTTTCCTTCCATTGCTCATGATGCATTTGCCTGTAGCCCATCATAAACTTGCTATTGGTAGTCCCAAAGGTGCTTTTTCAAAAGACAACTGGACTTTGTTTCTCCTTAAAGACGTTTCACTTCTCATCCAAGAAGCTTCTTCAGTTTGAAGACTTCAGCTCCATAGACATTTACTATTGGTAGGTCAGCCTTCCCAACCTGGCACCCTCTAGTATATTCCTAGCCAGCACATGTAACTGGTTGGGGAAAGTTGCTTTAAATTAATACTGCAGGGAATAACACCAAAGCTACACTTTGCTTGACACTTTTTTTGAATAAATGATAATTGGTTGGGTTTATTCAACATGCGAAGCCATAAAGAGCCGTAGTGGTGCAGTGGTTAAAGTGCAATAAGCAAGTTACTTCTGCTGACTTCCAGCTGCCTGCAATTTGGCAGTTCAAATCTCACCAGGTTCAAGGTTGACTCCACCTTCCATCCTTCTGAGGTGGGTGAAATGAGGTCCCAGATTGTTGGGGGCAGTATGCTGACTCTATAAACTGCTTAGAGAGGGTTGTAAAGCACTGTGAAACAGTATATATGTCTAATTGCTATTGCTATATGCTATAAACTAACTATAGTGACTGGATTCATAGTTACTAACTATGTTTTACTAACTGCAGTGACTGGATTCATAGAATAAGCAGAACTGGATAAATGACATTATGGCTTAGCTGTCTTACCTATCCCATTGTAGAGCAGATCCTTACATTCAGAATGTCCCCCTTCCACTACTACCTCCATTATAGGACTGGAAAGCCTTTCATCTGAAACCCTGAGGCGCTGCAGTTGGTCATCATAGACAAAATTCAGGTTATCTGTTAGCTTCTAAGGTCTGACTGTCTAATACTGGCATGGGATTGGTGTCACCTTGGAGAAACTGAATTATAAATTCCATCTGTGTAATACAACTGTTTAACTAGAAATAATTAAGGTAGCATATGTAGCTTTTGATAATATTCTCACAGAGAAAAACAGATGTTGGAAATCTGTGGCTACATTGTGCTTGACTCTGTTGATTTCCTGGAAGGCCTAGAATAATTTTGGCATTTATTTATGTTCTTGCTGTGAAATACTGTTTACTTGGGCATGATTAAACATGGGCGTTGACTGACTCTGCAAAGAATGATGATTTAAAGCCTCTTCAGAGTTCTTGGTTTTCTTTTTTTAATTGTTATTGTTAGGCATAAGTTAGCAGGCATCATTATCAAATGAGCACATAGTTTAGGAATAGATATTTAATTATTTTTTATATACAGGATTAAACTAAACCTCAAGAGGAACAAAAGGGAGTAAATGAAATCCTGTACATAAGACTTATTATAGGAATGCATTTGGATGACAATGTAAGGCATAGTTTTCTTGGGATATCATTATATTTAGCAATCATTACTTCACCCCAAAAGTTACCAAGGAGATTACAGATGGTAATGACCATTTATTCAGCAGCTGTTCAGTCTTGTAATGGTGCTGAATGAGGGACACAAATCCTCGTAGTTGCGGTTGTCTGATTGCAACTGAGCTGCTCGATGTCTGGTTCACAATTATAACATTGTGATTATAACATCATGTGACCCCAATTTTTGACAGCTTCTCACATGCAAAATCAAGGAAATTGGAAACGGTGGTCACATGAAATCCTTACATGACTGTTTGACTGTATGATCCTCATGGAACATGAACAACCGGGACCACCAGAACTGCTGGTCACTAAGCAATGAATTGTTGTGATGTTGTGCTTTTTGACTACGTCACTTAGCAATGGCAATTCTGGTTCCATTGTAACCCAAAAATTACCTGTAAAATCATTCAGTTCTTGAGTACAATTGAGCCCATTATTCTAACTGGCTAGAGCAGTTTTATTGTGGGTAATTTTCGTTCTCACAGGATTAATAGATTAGTTTTTTTTAAAAAAACATGATTTAAACCTGTTTCAAAAAAGCATAATGTTAAATTTAGTACAAGTGGTCCTTGACTTATGACCACAATTGAGACCAGAATTTCTATTGCTAACAAGATGATTGTTAAGTGAGTCATACCCAATTTTGCTATCTTTTGCCACAGTTGTTAAGTGAATCCCTTCAGTTGTTAAGTGACTCACATACGTAATTGTTGATTGAATCTGGCTTCCCCTGTTGATTTTGCTTGTCGGAAGATGATTGGGAAGGTCGCAAATCGTGATCACATGACTTTAGGATGCTACAATCATTGTAAATATGAGCTGGTTGCCAAGCACCCACATTTTGATTGCATGATCATCGGGTTCCTGCAATGGTCTTAAGTGTGATGACTGATCAAGAGACATTTTTTTCAGTTCTGTCGTAACTTTGAATAGTTGCTGAATGAGTGGTTGTAAGTTGAGGACTATCTGTAAATCTACAATGGATTGCAATAGCAGTAGAAGAGTCAGAATATATTCATGAACTGGAATAGAGACATGGTAACAAGGTCAGCCAATGAATAGGCATAACAACTAAGCCAGCCAATTGGGAGCTGAGACAGACTGGAGCCAAGGCGTGTCTTAGTCTGCAGCTTCTGAGTCTGTGCTGAGAAATTGAAACTGAAAGCACTCTGTGCATGCTTGTCTGCTCTGCTGAAATGAAACTAATTGTTCTCTCCTGCCTTGTGTTTTGTTTGTAAGAAGAATCTATATTGGTATTGTATATATATTCTTGTATATAAAGAAGTTAATGAATCCTGCTGAACCAGTTTATCTGTGTGTGCTTCTGGATTTGATTTTTGCAAGAAACTCTGTCAAAGAGAGGAAGGGAAACATCTAAGCCCCGGAGGCTTAGTCTGTTCCTCTCCCAATAAACCATGATATATTGCCCAAATGTCTTGATGGTTTATATCTGGGAGTATTATGAATAAAAATTTGAATGAGAACCATTCGTGGCCCAAAGGCTTTCAGTGGCTTATGCAAGTTTGTAAAGCAGCATCTTTGTGAACTTTGGCCCAATAAAGCTCTGATGGGTTTGTTAGCCTTTAATGTGCTATGATTCCTTGTTCCTGTTAAACAGGCTGGGGCTGTGTCACTTAACTTATTTCAAAGGCTAGTTGCAAGGATAAATTAGCCAACGGTATTCACTCTGAATCTTACTAATCAAGTGGCCCCTAAACCCTAAATATACACAGCAATTAAGCAGCAATGATCACAGATGGTTAGCAAATAGTGACCTTGTTCAGGTTTTATTATTTGAGCTGAAACTGGTTTTGTTTTCCCTTCAGGATGCTTTGACCAAAATGCTGCTGAAGAAATCGGTGCATTCTCTGAGCCACCCGCTGGTAGATTACCACTACACTGGTATGTTGCAATAAGTAATAGCTGTAGTTCCTTTTCTCCTTCACAATTTTAAGCACAAGGAACTTTTAGAATCACCACCCTGATAAATTGGAGGAACATTTTTACATGCAGGAGATAATTTCTTCATTTTAGGATACTGCTATTCTCCAATTTTAAGCTATGGCTGGCTTTAACGCAGTTTACTTTTAGAAATAAAGTTGGAAAAACATTTTGTGGTCCCGTGTGCACGTGTGCATGCATAGGGAATTGGGGGAAAAAGATGAATCAGGCTATTAATAAATGGCAATTTTATGTTTAAAGAATCTTAAGTATTATTGAAATAAATTTGTGCATAAAAGTTGTCCCCAACCTGTTGCCTCTGAAGTCGATTGGACTACAACTCCCAGAATTAGTAATCACATGACTAGGAATTCTGGAACTTGTAAGCCAACATTTCTAGAGGATAGCAAGATTTAGAATATTAGGTTTAGTGGCATTGGCTGTTTCCTTAATCTCAGGCTGTTTTACCACACGGGAGAAAAACCCCATTCCTACTGATGGTTTTATCCCTGCTAAAGAAAAAAATGAACACAAATTTTGTGGTTTTGAACGGTTCTCTGAAAAGCAAATAAATTTTGAGGTTACCCTGTGATATGTATACTTCTCACTTTATCTGATACAATATAAAGGATTACCAGGTTTATCAGTAGCCAGGATCTTTCTGGAAAGAGACTAGCAGTACCGGAAATTAGTTCAACAGTCTGAAAATTTGGCAACCTGAGAGTATCTTTGAGAACTTTTGAGGATAAGCAAATCCTTTATCAGCAATCTTTCTGATCTCTGTAAAATCTTAATTCATTTAAATAAGAGCAAAAGCTGTGTTCATTTTTTCTGAGACAGGTGAAGTGAGAGCATGGGAAGAAAATGTATTGTGTTCCTGTAGATTGCTCTTAAAACAACTAACCTTTATGTACATTACGTGTATATCAGTTCACAGGTTGTAATATTTGACAGAAACAAATCTAAACCTCTCTTAGTTCATAGAAATAATATTTGAAAAACTTCCAGTTTTGCTTACTGCACAATATTTTATTATTTATATGAATTACATACTGGGCAAAACCCATGCCATGTGACTATCTACAGTTAATTTAAATGCCAACGGATTAGAGATGATGAGTGGCACAGACTTGCATTGTGACAAATATAGGAGCATGCCATTATACGGTGTTGGAATTTACCCCAAATACTAACCTCCTTGTCTCATCTCTCATGATAGCACTGGCTAATCTGCTCTGATGTTACATAAGAAGATAGTTGGGAGATGTGCACAGTCCTTGTGTACTCTTTACTTAGCACTGATCTGAGGTCACTAAATTTTTGGCAGGGCAGGAAAATGCTCAGCGGCATGTGTGACCCTATAGAATGTAGAATGATGCTGTCCAACCAGAGTCTTTTGAGAGTCTTTTGTCCATGTAGTACAACTTCAGTGGTAAAACCAGATCGCCTAAGAACCCATTTCCCTAAGCAGATACTTGCCTTGATTCAAAGTTGAATCAAAACTTGATTCAAAGTAGGTTTATGATTGTGAAGAGAAGTACTTACATCCCTCCATTTCATTCCAAATATGTTTTTTCTTGGCTCCTTTCTTTACGTTGAAAAGCAAAACTAAAGTTTCCCTTGAATTGATCTCGCCATTCGGACAAATCTATGTAACATGGCAGTGTTGCTAGCAGAATGCCAAAGTGGTTTGCTATGACTTCTTTCTGGGATATTATTTTTTTTACTTCCTCATTTGTAAAACTCGACCCCTCAAAGTGTTTTGGACTACCTTAAGTGTATAAAATCTATTTTCTATGTGTTTCTATATGTTGTCAATTTGTGAATAAGACTTCAGCATTTTGGGTATTCAGGGATATAATTTTTTAATTTTTATTTAAAATTAATTATCAGATTCTAGTGAAAAGGCTTAATTTTTTTTAAAAAAACCCATCTGGCAAGGCTTCTGATTTAATCCAAGAATAATATCTTTAAATTAATTGGAGCAGGATAGCTGAAATGTTCATGTAAGATCTGTCCTGACAAGAAAAAACTTGTGTTGGAAAATAAGGAATGGAATGGGATTTACGTTCCACTTTTTTCTTTTTCCAGGGTCAGACAGCTGGAGTGTGGCTGAGAAGAAACACTTCAATAAGGGAATTGCTATCTATAAGAAAGACTTCTTCCTTGTCCAGAAACTTGTGAGTCTTTTCTCAGGTCCCTAACTCATGTCCAAAAAATTGACTGGGATACATAGATATGTCTCTGGCTGATTAATTTTGCAGGGTTTTGACCAGTCACTAGGAAAAAGAGACACTGCTTAAAGCTTGCTTGAGAGACCTTCCAGTGCAATTTTGGGAAGTGAATGGGATCAAACTCTGGAGCCTTCTGCTGTGTGTATGGAAATCCAATGGTGTGGCCATTGCACCTAATCTTTAATATTATCTTTATTCTGGAGTCCAGTGTTAAAATACTGGACTCCAGAATAAAGGTAATATTAAAGATTAACTATTAAAATACTACTTGGGGCAGTGATGCTGAAGTGCTGATAATTTCAATGATTGGAGTCCCAACATAATCTCTTTGTCCTTTCACAAGAGGAAGGAAGAGGACCAAGCCGGCAGACTTGTTCTAAAACAGTTAAGGATTGTTTCTTCCTCAGAATGAAGCAGCAGGATAGAGTTAGTTGAAGAATATCTTGATTTATATGCTACTTCATGTGAAAGAAGGAGTGAAGGAACTCTTTAAGCATCACCAAAAGAATTAGTTCGTTTTTTGCTTTTTGAGCCAAACTATGAAAAGCCATATGTAAAATCTACGTGCAACCAGAAGCATTTCACGGGTGCCCTCAAATTATCTGCCTAATATATTGCAAAACCAAGGGATGAACAACTATCATTGCTTCAGTGGTTGCATCAGATTTCTTTATTTAGAATTTAAGTTTTCATAATCAAAGCCCTCTTGATCCAGCAAAGCATTCAGCTGCCGCCACAGTCTGAAAACCCCCACTGCAGTTCACACAAAATTGAATTCCCTCTTATTTCATATGTAACAACTCCATGATTCCTCAGTTTTCCTCTGACAAGTGGCCTTTGAAACCCAGAGATCAATTTCCACAGTATTTAGTCTCAGATTTGTTGCACATGTGTCAACCTTCAGGACAATGGGTCTGGATAGCAGCTGGGGGCTTTGAAGCTCATGAATTTACCCAGTGTATGTAATATAATTGCTGTTTGTGTTGAAATTTGACCTGTTTGATTGGTAAACAACTCAGTAATACCCTAATAGAGTAGATTATTATTCCAATTCCTGTAATCGTGTTGGCTGGTTTTCTCCTATAGGATTCCAGCCTACTCAAGGACTTGTGAGTCATAAGATTAGCATCTAATTTATACACGAGATACCCAGTTGCAACAGAGAAATTCAGAAAGGAATGCATATGAAGTAATACAGTATAGAATAATAGGTTTATTATTAAATAAATAATATTTATTTGAAATAAAATAAATTATTTGAAATTTAAGGTATAAAAGAAAGAAGGTATTTCTGGATTGGCTAATAACTTCCATTTGGTCCTGTGATGGTTTTAAGTTACACTCAGGACTATCCCAGGACCGATCAACCGAAAATTTTTCAACCATCACAATACAGTGTATAGTCTATGGGTATTTGTGATCTCAGTCCATGCATCCCATTGCAGAATCAAATGAATGATGACCTGTTTTATCTCTGAACAATCCAAACTGGTCTTTTCTGTTTTTATTTTGATGACATTTGTGTATAATGCTGGGTTTTAGACCATAAAACGCATTTCTTGTATTTCCTTTTTAATATACTATAGGTAGTCCTTGACTTAGAACCACAAGTGAGCCCAAAATTTCTGTTACTAAGTGAGACATTTGTTAAGTGAGTTTTGCCCCATTTTATGACCTTTCTTGCCACAGTTGTTAAGGGAATCATTGCACTTGTTAAAGTAATAATATGATTGTTAAGTGAATTTGGCTTCCCCATTGACTTCGCTTGTCAGAAGGTCACAAAAGGGGATAATGGGACAACAGGACATGGCAACCGTCATAAATATGAGACAATTGCCAAGCATCTGAATTTTGGTCACATGTCCATGGGGATGATGTTATGGTTGTAAATGGGAAAAATGATCATAAGCCACTTTTTTCAGTGATGTTGTAACTTCTAATGGTCACTAAATGAACTGTTGTAAGTAGAGGACTAACTATTCTTAAGTTGCAGCCCTATTCTGCTGTGGTCCTGATTTTCCAACAGTTTCTGTTGTCAAAAATTTTGATGGAACACTTTAGATTTCCAGTTTTCTAGTCTTGTTTCAAGCTGTTTTTTATAGTCAAGTTTAGATTCTATTTCTGCCAATGACCCTTTTTTTCTGAGATATTTTTAGTAAAAAAAAATTATTAGCATCAAACCTTGTGATCGTTTGGAATTCTCTGATTCCTTTCCTTGTATCTTCCTTTGTTTCTCCATCCCACAATATTGCAGATAAAAACCAAGACTGTAGCTCAGTGTGTGGAATTCTACTATACTTACAAAAAACAAGTCAAAATAGGCCGGAATGGGACTCTCATCTTTGGGGATGTTGACACTACCACTGAAAGAGCTGTTAAAGATGAAGCTGAAGTAGATATAAAGGTAACAGATACCAAGCAGGAGCTTTGATGTTAAAAATTATGCTAGACCTCATAGCTGTTCACCGCCCTGAGTCCTTCGGGAGAAAGGTGGTATAAAAATTAAATATAATAATAATAATAATAATAATAATAATAATAATAATAATAATAATAATA
>WNWU01000001.1:39119763-39143826 GCA_012654045.1 Ptyas mucosa | reverse complement strand
TAATAATAATAATAATAATAATAATAATAATAATAATAATAATAATAGATTGCAGGCAAATGCATGGAACTTGAAATGGGCATTTTCTGTCGCTGTGAATTACTACGCATGTATACAGTAGAAAGAAATTCCCAGAGAAAATGGGAAAATTGCAGAGTTCTACCTTAATCTCATTGGCAGGAGCTATTACAATGTTGATGAATGTGTGTCAGCCTTACTGGGTAGACCACACAGGAAACGTGATCAAATAAGCTAACTCTATTTTATTGTCAAGCTACATTAACAGAACTTTCAAGTCTGAAACTGCAATTCTTCAACTTTTACAGCTGAAGAACATGGAGAGGGTCCCTTCTGGGTCTCTTGCTTCACTTGTTATGCAGTTGCAGGCTTTGCTCTCTGCTCTCTTTTAGCTGACCGTTCCTTAGGCCAGGGGTCCCCAACCCTCGGTCCGTGGACTAGCACCAGGCTGTGGCATGCCAGAAACTGGTCTGTGCAAACAAGCAAAGAGCCATTCGCAAGATGCAGGCAGCACACAGAACCACGTCCCCTCTGGTCCACGGAAAAACCTCTCTCCACGGAACTGGTCCCTGGTGCCCAAAAGATTGGGGGCTACTGCCTTAGGCAGCATTTCTTTCCCCCGCCTCCCAAGCTCATTCCCAGCTACCATTGCCGAATGAGCCCTACTGGATTCATATATATATACCTAATCTGTGCTGAAGTGACTGTTTTTAACCTGCATTCCTTTTTGTACTCTTCTGTAGAGTTCCCACAGGCTTACACGTACTCTTCCTCCCAGAACGTATAATGAAGACTATGAAAACACAGAAGATGAAGATCTTGAAGAAGTTGAGGACGTCATGCCAATTAAAGAGGAAGCTGTGGAAGGGGATGAGTTGTATGGCAAAAGCAGCAATTTCACACCTTCCAAATCGACTCCTCTTCGAGATGTTGAGGAACAAGTAAGTGTTGAATGAACCACAGTCAACAATTTCTGCCTGGAGCATTTCTTATAAAACATCTGACCAGTTGTAGCGGAATCAATGTAATTTCTGTCCTTAGTTAACATCACTAATGACATAAATTATTCATGGTATGAATAATTGTTTGGCAGCTGCCGGATGCTTTCAGTCAAGAAAGATGACAGAAGTGTAGATACAGATAGTAGTCCTATGGTTACAACCCTTTGTTCAACGACTGTTCAAAGTTATGATAGTGCTGAATGAGGCAGATTTAGGACAGGTGCCCTTAGTCATGGGATTGAGATTTGGACTCTCGGCTTCTTGTTTGTGATTACAATATTGTAGTAAGTTGTGGTTACTTAATCACAATTTTTAATGTTACTTGGCTGGCTTCCCACAAGCAAAGTCAGTGGGAAAGCTGGCAGGAAGTCGGAAATTGTGATCACATGAGATCCTCACTTAATGACTTGCATAGTCCTTGCTAACAATGGCTACCTGAAAACTACTGAAAGTGCTGCTGCTACACTACAGTCACATGACATTGTAGTTTATGACGGTGTCACTTAATGATAAAAGAGTTTCCAGCTTCACTTGCCATTGTAAAGAGAGGACTATCTGTGTAATATTTTTAATCAGCAAAGTAGTTGCAACACAACCATCCCACCCAATAATCTTAAAACACAGTTTGGATCTTTTTATGGATTTTTCGAAGTGTACTGAACTTGGATTTGCAGTCGTGTACTTGAAAACTTTCAAAACATTTATTTTGCCTTCTGGTGGTCTTAATAATACTTTGTGTAATACTCATTTTCCTTTTGCATACCTTTTCTCAAGGGAGCTTGTAAGCAGAAAAAGTTCGGCTTTGAAATGTTTCTTTTAATATAATGTGATGTGTATACAAGAGACGGTCGACTCCTTGTTTACTTCATAGGTCAATAGTGCTTTCATAATTTGTACTTAAAATAGACTGGGGGGAATCAGCATGCTGCTATAGTACGTTTCTCATAGGTTTTGCAAAAACAAAAACAACCCAAAACCATTGTTTAATGTTTTAACAGCCCTCAAGAAAAACTCCAAGAGGAACTCAAAATATTCAGAGCTTATTTAAGACATGATTAAAAAGCACTCGCTTTTTAATGTGTTGAACGCATGAAATCTGAGGTTTAGCTTCATAAAAATAATATAATTATATCAATGCTTTAATCACACCAAATTTTTCTGACCATTGTTAAGTTTTGTTAAACCAGCTGGGTGACTTTGGGCCAGTTACTCTCTCTCAACCCAACTCACCTCACAGAGTTGTTGTGGGAAAAATAGGAGGAAAAGGAAGCTCATGAGAATAGAATAGAGCTGGAAGAGACCTTGGAAGACTTTTAGTCCAGCCCCCTGCTCAAAAGTTATTAGGTATGTTTGGCACCTTGATTTATTTTAAAAAAAAATATTAAAGGTGGTATATAAATGAAATAAATGAATATATCTATTCCGTAGGAATGCTTCTAGCTACATCTTGCAATAATGGTGTCTTATTCTGTAGGCTGGTAATCTTCATATGGAAAAACATCTGGAATCTAGTGCCCCAGGAAGAACAGAGGTCAGAGGCAGAACATCAAGAAGGACGAAGGAGACACCCATTAAATATCGGAAGACTTCGCCACCAGTGCAAAAGAGAAGGAGAAAACCGAAACCCAAACAAGAAACTGCTAACAAAACCCAGAATCAAGAAGAGGAATTTCCATGTAAAAAATGTGGCAGGTAAACTTGGGAAGATTTGGAGATGAAGAAAATTTCCTGACATACTTTCTTCTGTTCAACAGGAAAAATGAATATGGAATTGAAGAATATTTGCTAATCTAAGTCTAAAATAGTATTCCTCAACATTTGCAACTTTTAAGATCTGTGGACTTCAGCTCCAACATGCTGGCTGGGGATTTCTGGAATTAAAATCCACACATTTTAAAGCTGCTAAAGTTGAGAACCATTGATCTTAAGGTAACTGCTATGCTGCAGGCATTTTGGAATAATAATTATACGTTTCCTTGCTGACTGGGACTGATGAGAATTAAAGTCCACAGTATTTAGAAGCCACCAAGTTGCCTTGGATGTGCATGAGGTAAAAGGGTTTTGCTTTTTTTGAATTGCTCACACAATTACATTTTTCCTGTTATAAATTGTTTGAATCTTATGTAATTTCTGTGCAACCCCCCTGCAAAAATGCTATCTTCTACTTCGGATGGCTTTCACATATGAACAGAATGATGTAGAGATGGGAAAATGCTCTAGGGATGTCTTGAGGGAATATTTCAACAGCCTCCTAGATAATTATTATCCTTTTTTTACTGTACAATAGCAGGCACCAGTTCAAGACTAAGCAAGATTAAACATCAGCTGGCCTTGAGCTTGCACATATCTGTTTCAATTTGTATGTCTCTCAGTTAACTGGAGCTAGACTAAAGAAGAACATGTTTGATGACTGGAAGCATCATTAGACTGGAAAGTTAACTTCTTGTCTAGACTGCATAAACCCAGTGACTTATGAACCTTATCAAGCATTTAAATGAGGAAATGAATGAAACATATCCAATTTCTAATTTTTGCTAGGAAAAAATATATGATCCTCATAGATTATAAACTTGCAAGCAAAAATTATGGGCTTTATAGGGTTTTTCCTGTCAGTAGAAAGGTAGGTAGAAAGATCACTCGCTTGTTCCAATCTGCATGTAGGTAGAAGTTACCTGGTAATCTAATACTTGGATATTCAAAAGTCTTGTATAAAATATCTCACAAAAGTGTTTTATGGAAATCATAATAATCATGCAAAATCTAAAAGACTAGCAGCAAATGAAAGGGAGCACATGTGAAATGCTTGGGTACCAAATAACCAGATGCAAATGATGCAATTGGATCTATAAAGAACTTCAAAGATTTTCAAAAGTTGTGATTGCAAAAAGCCTTTTCATATAGAATGATCATTGCAATTAGTCTCTTCAAATGTACAGGACTTGTGTGCACTTCATTTGTGTCAATTTGTTAGCAGAATTTTTTTCATCAGTAGCTGCTCTTGGCATGAAAAGTACTAGGTGATGTCTCAGGATTAATACAAAACCCAAATTTAAGGCTTATGTCTGTCCAAATCAGATGTTGGGTTGATGGAACCATGTTGCAGAAACCATGGAACCATGTTGCAGAAAAATGACAATAGAGAATTTTGGAAGTCTCCTCCATAGAATCTGAGGTCCAGCCAGTACTGCCTAATAGAAGTTTTAAATCATATTTTATTATTTCAGAGTTCATTCTAGTCAGTCTTAGCCATTTTTTCACATTTTCCTTTATTTGGATTTCTTGGTGTTTTTTATTGTTTTTATTTCCATTTTTAAATACTAGGATGGATCTTTCAAAGTTCTTCATATCATATAAAGTGCCAAGAGTCATTTTGAATTGGAATGGGAAATAAATAAAGAAAAACTAGGCACAGGTAGCATCTCAAAAGTACAACATGGATTGCACATGGGTGGATTCCACTCTGCACTGCTTAAAAGAATCAACCTTAAAAATTCCAGGTCTTGACTTTGGTTGATTCTGTAAGGTCCAAGATAATCCCTTCAAACTTTCTGAATTTAGCACCTTCCAGATCTGTGACAACTAAATGACCCAAATTCCCAGCTAGTTTGGTCAAAGTAGCTAGGAATTTTGAGAGTTGCAATGCCAATATATCTAAAGAGTGTTAGGGTAAAAAAAAGCCAATCCCTATGTATCCATTTTAGGTAGAGAAATGTAAAACATTCCTTCTTCTAATATAATCATTCCTCCACACTTTAAAAGTTAAAAGTTAGCCAGGTATGGATGATATCATACAGCGGAACCAGGTACCCAAAATTATTTGCATCTCAGTTGAGAAAACAGGAAGGTAAATATATGTTGGTTGAGATCAGGAATGACTTAAGGTGTGTTCATGTATTTTGGCCAAGCCTAGTATGATAATTTATATCCAGACAATTTGTAACCCGTTGGGAAATTTCAGAGATATTTCCTTACCAGATTCCTTAATGCCTTCAACAATGGCAGAGTTTCTAATGATACTGCCTTCAGTGGGAAAGTTTTGCTTTGAAAGAAGCCCATGTTGAGAACTGTATATTCTCCATAGTGTGGAAATGGGAGGTGCCAGGCTGAGTTATTCTAGGCTCTAGCTTTATGGACTGAGTTGAAACTTCTGAGGTTCCGCCTCCCTGGTGACATTCCTCAGTTTTTTTCAACTTGGCTTCAGCTATGGACTCAATTTTCTTAACTCTAGAGCTTTAGAGCTGAGCTTGGAACTTATTTCCCTGGATAGCTATTTTTTATTTTTTTCTTCTTTCCTTAGGTTAAAAAAAACTTTTTTCCCCCTCTTTCCTTTTACTTGTCTTATTTGCAGCTTGGGAGGGCTCTCCATGGATACAGATTTGAGCTGGAGGGTGGTCCTTTTCGGTGCCTCCCACCCTCCCCAACCCCCACAGGTGCTTGACTTAATTTTGGGGTGCTGCCTGGCTTGGCGTTGCCCCAGTAACTGCGGCTAGGCTCAGAAGTACCAGGAGCCTGCATCGAAGCCGCTGGAGTCGCGCCAACCTCCACAAGCCTTGGCGCGGCTTTCCTTTGATCCCCACTGCTCAGGTGTAGAGCGGGGACGTTTGTGGATTCCAGCTGCCTTTTTTTGAATTTCTATGGCCGCGCCAGCCTCTCGCAGCCTGGGCGCGGGCCGGGTTACTTGCCACTCTCGCTGCTGACTGCTTTGACCCATACAGTCAAACATCGGCACAGGAAATGTTTTAGGACATTTCATGTCATGTCATAGACTGCTTTGTGATAATGCTTGTGTCGTAACATGTTTTTTAAAATTACAATTCCACTGGAAGTCATGGGTCATGGGAATTGCAGTTCAGCAACATTGAGAGGGCTTACAAGTCGCCTCCTCTTCTTCTAGCTGCTTTAAAAGCATGCAAGGCAAAAGCAGATAACAGGAATTTCCTGTTTAGCTTTAACAATCTGCAAGATTGACTTTGATTAGTAAGTCGGTGTTCAAACAAAGGAGGGTGGAAGGTGATATAAAAACCCAGGATTTAACTACTGTGCTGTGGATATGTGTGCCCTGCAGAATCTTCTACAAGGTGAAAAGTCGGAGCGCTCACATGAAAAGCCATGCCGAGCAGGAGAAAAAGGCTGCAGCTCTGAAATTGCGGGAGAAGGAGGCGGCAGAGGCAGCGGCGGCGGCGGCGGCAGCACAAGCACACAGTAGGGCTCAGCAGGAAGAAAGCAGCAACAGTGGGAGCAGTCATGGGAGCAGCAGCAGCAGCAGTTCGGATGAAGACGGCGATGTTTAGCCCAGGACCCCCAGAGGTTGAGAGCCCTGCTCTGACTGCTCCAGCCTTGCGTCTACTTCCTTTCCTTCTTGCTTGAACTGTACCGGTAGATTTTTTTAAACGAAAAAAAATATATATATAGTGACCACAAAAATCTCTATTTTTAAAAGAAACATTTTATGGATTATTTTATTTATAAATAACTTTCTGTATCAACTTAATGAATGGAAGTCTGTTTTCCTTCAGCTCCTGAACTTGCCAGGAATCGTGGCAAAAGCCTTAAATATCTTACCCTCTGCTGAGAGAGAAATTTGTCAAATGCTCTGGATAGTAACTGAATTACTTTGGGTGTAAATTCAAGGAGCCACATAGTGTTCTTCATATACTTCTTTCTTTCATCTCCAAGTTTACTTTCTGGCTTGGAGCTATTCATGGTTTCTTTTGTCTCCTTCATACAAGAGTTTTTTTGTTTCTCCAGCTGGTAGATAAACCAGAACCAGAAGTGAGAACTTCTCTAGGGTGAGTGAAGAGACTATTGCTTTTAAGACATAGCTCTTTTAGAGTGGAAATATTATAGTTGGTGTTTGTTTGGAACTACCCCTATTATGTTGAGTCATAGAAAGTTGATCACATATGTCTCCAGAGTTGGCCAAAAGAATTAGTGACGAGTTCTGGGATATTGCACCTCTGTAGTTCTGTGGTAAAACAAACTTTGCTTGCACAAGAACCCATGTATGATTTTGGGTTAATGAGATTGAGATAGAATCCTGCCCAAATTATTAAAGAGCCACAATTATGAGAAGATGACCTTTTATCCATGGCATTATTCTGCTGGGGGATAGCATTCATCAAAGTCCATTTGCAATAACCATTCTTATTCCACATCTGAGCATGTAGATCAGGGGTATCAAACTCAACGTTGTCACGTGACATATCATGACTCCCCCCCCCCCTTCGCTAAACCAGGCGTGGGCATGGTGTACAACTGGTATACAGTTCGATACTGTAGCCCAATGGATTAGATAACTAGTGGTCCACCATGAAAGTGCATTGTTTTTACCTGAGTAGACTTGAATGTAGTTTTGCTTAATTGTCCATTTGAATGCTTCAACTGGCTTACAAAAGAATAGCTGCTAATTTTTTAAACAGTTATGATATTTAGTCCCTTTTTTTTTTTAAAAAAAGCATAGTTTGCAAAGGTAGACTGAGTATACTCAAGATAATAGAAATAAGGATCATGTTGCATTGATTCATATGTATTTGCAACCTCAGGACTACCCTTCGGTTGAGGTATTTGCCAACTAAATGACAGTTTAATTTAGATGTTCTGCACTGTATCCGGACCCAGATATCCGGAGTCAAGAATACCAAATGTGCGGGGAAAAAGAAAAGTATTTAGAAATGGTGCACCAAGCCAAGTTTACCTAAGCACTTTGTCCTTCTGCATCAAGCAGCAAGTATTTGCAATTATCTTAATACTTATGGACGGTTATCTTCACATTGCTATAGTAAAGAGCAACTTTCTGTCTGTCTGGCAGTACAAAGAAAAGGAGGGTGCAGCAGAGGACAGAAAAAGAATGCTTAGCAGATAAAAATGGGGCACCTAAACCGCTTGCTTATAACTTTCAAATTCTCGTGTCCGCAGAAAATACAGTGCTTATTCAGCTGTAAATGGAAAAGTCCTGAAAAGTAAGTCTTCTACAGCCACAGGGGCCATGAAAGCAAGGAATTGCATTAGTAATCTGCAGAAAATAATTATTGAATAAACCATGCTGGGATTACTCTCCAGGTTTTTTTTTTTCTAGAACCAGTTCAAGACTCAAGTTTCTAGAAGTTTACTTAGAAATGTATCAAAAAGCTAGAAGTTTTAAATTTGATTCCCAACCAGTGAAGAAGATTGAAAGTCTCTTGGACAAAGGGCAAATCACAGAGTGATTGCAGCAAGCCAAAATTGGATTGCCCCGACAACTAAATGGCAATTAATCCTACCAGCTGCTGGATATATTTTGCCTGCTGAGCTACATGATCAGCATAATTTTTTATGGAGCAACTTTTACTATATAAGATTACTAGTACAGCTACAAGACATTACATATTTCAAATACTTCTATTTCATAGCACACAAAACCAAACCACTATCGGAATATGCAAAGAAATTGCGTTTTGAATGTTGAAAATAAGTTTCAGCCTTCTTTCTTAACATGCTAAGCTAGTTGCGTTTCATGTGGACGAATGCTGAAATTGACTATCCCTTACTTGCAATCTGAGGTAGAAACAATCCCAGGAGCCGATCATGTGAACCTGTTCTTTGAAGAACAGAGCATGCAGGAGGTCTCTGTTTGAGTTCAAGATTAGCCAATAATAGAGCTAGGAAGGCAATCTGTTAGAGGGGATGTTCTCAGGCCATTGTTGCGTCTTAATACTTACTGAGCTAAGTAGACAGTGTAATGCAGGAGTGTCAAATTCTTATTTCATTGAGGGCCGCATCAGGGTTGTGTTTGACCTCGGGGGATGGGCATGGCCAAGGTAGGCGTGGCCAGCTTGATGTCACTGGTGTCGGGCGTCTGTGGTGGCCTAATTGCTCTGCCAGTGAAAACTGGGCTCCCGAGCTCTGTTTTCAGCTGCGGCAGCCCTCTGCCGACCTCTGCCAGTGAAAAAGAAGCGCCCCCCCCCAGCTCCATTTTCACTGTCAGAGGGCAGCAGGAGGCCGTCGCAGCTAAAAACAGAGCCCAAGAGGGCTGCAGGAGGCCCTCCCAAGCTCTGTTTTTGCTGGCAGAGGCACCACGGGTCAGTCCTTTGCTGTTTCTAGGATGGCCCCGCAGGCCAGATCCAGTCCCCAGGCCTTGAGTTTGACACCCCTGGTGTAATGGATTGTACAGGAATTTTTTTTTTAAGGTTCAGGGTCTCATAATGCAGAATATTTGCCTTTAAGCCTTTTTCTCCCTGTAACATATGGACAATGCCAATCTGCCTCTAAAGTGAGTTCTTCCAGTGTGTTTAAAAAGCAGCCTTCAATTAAAGGTAATTACTTTCTTTTTAACCTGCTTCAGAGCTACAATTAGAGCTTCGAGAATGTCTCTATTTACACTATTTTTGCACTGGGTCAATGATGTTCTCCTTCCAGATCACAATTTTGCACAAATTTTAGCTTTTAATACATAATATAATGAAGTGAAAGCAATGCAACCAGGCTTTTGACCGCATTTTCAAAAATGGCTGGTCTCAATCATGTTTTCCTTTGCACTTAGACTGTGTGAATTCCAGCCCAAACAGGAAAATTATCTTGTTCAAATAATTCATTCGAGATCTTGAGAAAGGTAACATTTGCTTTCCCAACCGTTCAGAAAAGAGAAGAGCGTTGCTGCCTTGAAAGTCAGCATTAAATTTAATCAATGTCATATGTTAAGAGAGAATATATATATATATTAGAATGAACAAAATAGCCAAATGGTATTTTTTAGAAAGAGAAAAGGGATGTATGTGTAACAAATTACAAAAGTATTTTGTTCCTGGATGGAACATGTTCTTCCCAAATATAACTGCTACAATCCAGCACAGATGCACTTTGCAATTCATTGTGTGGCATTTTGTAGCTATTAAAAGACTTATAAATAGGATTCCTTAAAATTGTATTTATATCTAATCAGTAATAATGGATCAGTGAACCTATCCATCAACTAATTTTTGCAATAGATAATATTCACGGCAAATACATATGGGAATAACGTTGGATGCACTTCGAAAGGCACAATCCAGTAGTTTGTCACGACTATCCCGTTCACATAAATGGGAATTAATTCATTTTTCATACTATATCATAAGATGAAAAAATTGATTATGTTGTTTCTGTAGGCCACAGTGAAACTGACTTGCCTATACTGCTGGGTTTTTTCCCCTTTTTTCATATGGAGCATGTACTTGGACAGGGAAGGAATGCAGTCTTTGCATCTATGCAAATATAGCAAGCAGTCTGGTGGGGAGTTAAGTTATAAAAGCCAGGAAATGCTGCCTTCCTCCCCTTTTCTGAAGCTGGGCAGAAGCAGCAATGGTGACTAGATAGAATATGTTCTGGAATCAGCCTACAGTTGATGAGCAGGAAGGTCATGTCCTGACCTGAGATTTATTTCAGTGGTCATGGCATTATGCTGAAGATTTGTATATATGTATGTTAAACATCTGTGATTTTGAGGTGCATGCTTACACTAAAGATGTGTCTGAATTGAAGTCTCGTTATAGAACCAGCTTGTTTCAACAGTAGGTAGGTAGTTACCAGCGGCAAGTTAATTACTGGCTGCAGTATACTAGCTCTACAATTTTAATTGATCTCATAATAATCAGTCCAGATATTGGAGCTCTTCTTCTTCTTCCTGATTACTTTTGTAGCCCAAATATATTTTCTACTTTCTTTCTACTTAAAGTACACTCTTAACTAATCTGGAGTATCCCGTTTCTGATTATTAGCCAGTACATAAAACTCATTAGTTTTCTTAAACCAAGGTAACTTTAGGTGAGAGAACCTTTATAAATCCACAGATTTTCATTTTGCACAATGTTACCTGTCCATTCTTCCTCAGATATTTTCATATTAATCAGCTTCCCTATTATGCAAAGATCTTTTTCTCACTAAAGACGGTAGATGGATTCGCACATTGCATAAAATTCACAGTTGCTTTGGTTAGGGAGTTAAGTGGCATATACATTTAATCAATAAATGTTTTATTTTATTTAAATACAATTGTTTAAACACAACAAGTTAAAATTAACCTTGTAAATGAGCAAAGTTATGGCTTATTCATCTAATTCTTGATTTATTTCTTCTTCATTTTATTGTTTTCTTGCCCTATAACTTCATGAAATGCTTAAAAGAATACACAAATAAACCAGGGGCATGTCAGGAAATCACACATAAACCACGCATGATTATTTACGCATCACAGTTCTTAGGTTGCTATTAGTAAGTAAACAATCATATCATAGTTTTAATGCGATGTGTGAGATCAGCAGCTATATGCAAACCTACGTTAGATTCTTATGATAAATATACATGAATAAACATGGCTTGAATTTTTTTTCTTCCTGCTCATAATGTAAAATGTATGGCATTTAAAACACTGAATACTCTACTACTCAGCTGCAGCTGATAGACCTATTATGAAATAACTTTATATTGCAGGTGTAATCGACATTAATAGAAGAATACTTCATTTTGAAACACTTTGATACGGTAGATGCTGTGGTTTCCCAATACATTGCAATTACTTTACATCAGGCACAACAATATTAAAGGTTCTGACAGCCTGATTGGTAATGCTGAAAAAAAGGAGTTGGAAGCCCTTAATATGTGCATTTATTTTCTATGATTGCTACATTTGCAAATGAGCAATTGTTAGTAATACACGGCTGGATAATTTCATTTAGAAGCTGTGGGCTTAAATTCAGTGCACTTCTAGTGATCTAATCCATGCAGTTTTCTTGGCAGAAATACCAAAGTGATTTTCCATTCCCATCTTCTGGAATGCTAGTTCAACATTCCAGTCCAGTATTAACTATGATCATCCTTGCTTAAATTTGGAGATTAACAAAGATTAGCTAGGGGTGAGGTTCTTCTGTTCTCATTGAGACTTCTGAGTGGACATGCATTGCCCATCCATTGAGCATAAGATAGTTGAAGATGCCAATTAAAGTTCCTTTAGTCATCAGTCATCTTTAAAACAAGTTTTAATTAGCCTGTCCCTCCCTTTGCATAATCACTAAATCTCTGATGTAGTTGGAGAACTGCAATTCAACATTTTGCTTGCTTTACTCATATATTCTGACCCGTTTTCCCATTTTTTTGTTGCTTTATGCTTGCCAGAATAATAGTGTGGAATAATGTACTACTCATGTCCGGAAAATGTTGCTGTTTCCTCCCTCGCCCCATTTATAAATGTTTGCATCCCAATACTTCCCAGTGTGCCTCTACTCACTTCTCGTGTATATGGCCTTCTGCTGTGACTCACTGGCTCAAATTTTTTCAGAAGAAATGGAAGCTGCACAGATGCTTCTCCTCCTTCCCCTCCCCCGATCAATTATAATTTTAATCCCATGTATGTTACAGTGCTGAATTCTTCCAGAGCCAAGTTTGGTGTTCATTTCAGGGAACTGCAGAATTTCCTGCCCAAATTGTATAGAAATGAGTGAAGTTTGAGACAGGTTGTGGCCCTAATCTCCAGCTGCTTACATTTCTTTTTTGTCTCTCTCCTTTCCTTTTTGGAACGTGAGATTTTATATCAACAGCTGAAGCTATAAAAATCCCCCACCTGCTTGTATTCATATAAATTTGTGCGAGACTGTGTATATATGTATGTATGTATGTATGTAAAATAACGATGTGCTTTCAATATGCTTTGTTGAAAGAAAATCTAGTTGCATATTTACGTTTCATGTTATTCTCCTGATGTTCAAATTTAGTATAAGTTTTTTAGTCTGTATTTAAAGCTGAAGTTTTCTTGATGTACAGTACAGAAACCGTCTTGTTTTCTTGTAATTATTGTATAAATGCTTTTAATATAGAGCTTTTATTTTAACAAATGAGCAGAAATTGCCTTTTGTGTATTTGCTGCACCTTTTAAAAAGACTGTTACATATTAAAATATTGTACATACGAAAGTATTATATACCTCTTGTGTATAAATGTGATAGATCAGACAATTTATTTTTGTGTTTTTTTTACAAACTATTAATACACTAAAAGTCTTGATGTGATTTAATGTACTTGTAACTTATTTACTTCTGGAGGTTCCATTATATCTTTTTAAACCTTTTTTTAATTAAATAAGGTTTAAAAGCAGCTTTTGTAATAAGTTCTTTTTTTAATTTAAATGTTTTGAAATAAGAGGGTGTTCTCTCTTTTTTTTTCTTTCTTGACTACCATGGTGCATTTCTGCCTGGTGTAATTAAATAAGATATGTGTGCTGCAAAGGTTGTATGCTGTTTTTCTGCTGGCTGATCTTTGTATATGAGTTTGTGGAGCCATTCTATGGTGAACTGGCAAAGAATGGAAATGTTCCTGCATCGGATTGCCCACTGAATTAAAAAGTTGGACACAGTGAAAAGTCTAGCACCTTTGGGTTAGGCTAGGCCAATGCAGGATTGATTTATTTTTGCAGAGGCAGCTGTAGATGCCCTTGGTGACATCACAATTCATATCATCATCAGGAAAATTTTGCATAGATAATTGCCACTTGTGACTGCTGCAATTTATGTAATTTGACGACACATTTTACATTCAAACAGCCCTCCCCCACATTCCTGCCTGCAGTTTTTTTTTTGATTTGATTTGTATGCTGCCCTTCTCCGGAGACTCAGGGCGGCTTACAATGCGCTAAGCAATAGCCTTCATACTTTTGTATATTTATACAAAGTCAGCTTATTGCCCCCACAAACTGGGTCCTCAATTTACCTACCTTAGAAAGGATGGAAGGCTGAGTCAACCTTGAGCCTTGGTGAGATTCGAACCTACAATAATTGCAGGCAGCTGATGTTAATAACAGGGCTTTAGACCACTGTACTATCCAAGGCTCTTCAGTTATTTGAATAAGTATGCGATTCCTGCCTCCTTGAACAGGAGTTTGAAGCATTGTCACTGAAAAAACAGGCCTACCCACTGTAGTTCAGGGAAAATAAGGCAGTGGATTTAAATTGTGAAAAAGCACATTTCAAGGGGACGTCAGGATAATTCCCAACAGTTGAAACATGCTCAGTATTATATAACAGACAGCCTAAACCAGTGTTGGCAGCTTTTAAGATATGTGAACTACTCTGGAATTCTCGCTGGCTAGGGAATTCTGGGAATTGGAGTTCACACATCTTAAAGTTACTGAAGTTGAGAAACACTGATCTAGACAGTTGGCAGATTTTCCTTCACTGGATGTATTTAAAGAGAGGCTGGATAGCTACCAGCTGTGGATGCTGTAGTAGAATTCTGCACAGAATTCTGCTTTATCATTCTTTAGATCTAACTCAGAATTGTAGTTTCATTGTGTCACATTAAGGTGGCTTTCATAACTGAACCCCACTAAAACCATTACCTTTAAGGAAAGCAAAGGTTTGTTCATAGATTAGCTTAGTATATACAGTAAATCCTTTTTCTTCTTGCTTAAATCATGTATGGCTCTAACAATGCTTTAAGGGTCCCCCTATACCAGGGGTGTCAAAGTCACGGCATCACGTGACATTGGGACTTCCCCCCCCTTCGCTGAACCTGGCGTGGGCGTGGCCAGCGCATGACGCATCCAGCCCACAGGCAGGGAGTTCGACAGCCCTGCCTAGACAAAAACTTATATTGCCACCTTGACTTGTAATTGGGCTGTAATTGAATAATTCACATACCACAGCAATGTCCTTTGTATAAAACATTTATTACTACTATGAGCAAGTTTCACAAAATGACTTAAAACAGATCTAAATAACTTCATAATAGTGTCAGACAATATGATGGTGCTACAAAATTATACTCTACTTTTAAAAAGAAATTATCATGCTACAGTAATTGCTTGAAAATTGCTCTCCAACTTGGAGTTTGTTTTAGAAGCCTAAATTTCTACCAAAACTAGAGATCCATAAATGAGAGCTGCCTGCTTTAAATGTCCTTCGACATCTTTGCATAAATAATGTAGTGTCTGTTTGCAGCCAGAGAGACTGAAATGCAAGTTGACACCTCTCAATTTATTAGTATGCATTAAATTTATTAAAATGCCATTAAATAAGGTTAACATAAGCCACCCTATTTCCAGTGTGGACAGCGGGATTCAACACTGCTGTCATGTTTTTATATGGATATTTATTTCACCCATAATCCATATATTAGGCTAAATAATTTCCAGGGAGGTGGCAAACCATAACAGCTCAGAGCAACACAAGGAAGCCCTTTTTATTTGTTGCTCTGCCAAGAAGCTTTCTCTGCATAACCCACATATCACAACACAACCATTTGCATTACTTCCCATCAATATCCAGTGCATAATTTTAAAGTGCAATTTTTTTAAAAAAAGAAACACTCCTTATTTTAGCAATTGGATTTCTGTTTTCCACTACAAACACTAATCTATTTCAACAAGGTCAGAAATACATTATTTGGAACAATTTTACTGTAATGCCATATCAACCCAATGCTCGCCTCATGTCCATTTCATCTTCTAACATTACTTGGTAGATAAAATTTCATTATCCTGCCAATTGCTTTTCGCAACAGAAAATGTTGCTTTATTATTAAAAAAGAAACTCTTCTATATGCAATTTGGAAAGGACACTCCAGGTCATGCTGAGCCATCTATCTGTCATTTAGCAAAATAAAGATAACGTGCTATAGAAGCATCTTTTACTACAAGATTTGGTGTAGCCTTCAAGAACAGCCTTCAAGAAGACTAAAATGGAAAGGTGTGGCAAAGACTGCAGTCAGAAGTTCTCTATCACTAACCCTATTTCTACATAGGCTCCTAGGAGCTCCTTTGTGTAACCTGCACCTAGGTTGTGGAAGAAATGGCACTGTTTGGTAGTAGATTTCATTGTAATTCATATCTTTAAAGAGAAATCATTCCATTTCAAATTCCAACTCTTAAACCACTTTCTTTCTGAAAGAAGCTATATTATTAAATAAAACTTTTATTAAACTTGTACACATTATCATGGTGAATGCCTTCCAATTATGCTATTCCTTGGAAATTTAGGTACTGTTAAAAAGGTTTTTCCACAAGTATCACTGTTTTTATTTATGAATTACATCTTATACTGCAGTCCAGTGCAGCACTGTATAATCTGTTGTACACTGAATATGTATAAATGGAATATACATCTATTTCATCAAGCTCTTGCCAGCCTTACCATTTTTAAAATCTAAAATCCAAAAATATTCCCTTTGCTTCTCCTTTTCCCTACTGCAGCAAACCTATGAGTTTGTTTATGGGTCTGGAGACACCAGTGCAATTCAACGTTCTTAAAAAATATAAAATTGAGCCAACTTCTATGCAAGCAAGCATTACAATTAGTACTGGCTGAATGAAACAGGAAATTGAGCAAATCACTAAAGCAACGCTTGTCACAGGATCACATTTTTCTATAAGCATACCAAAAATAAACTTATAAATATATCTTAATTCTTTATTTAATATGAAAAAGCCTGTTAATTGTTCTTTTAAAAAATTATGCCTGTTGATCATCGATGATCATTATGCAAGAGACAGAACAGTTAAAATTGTCAAACACCTCATTTTCCTCCATTTAAATTTTTATTTTGAATTTTCTCTAAATGTTATAGTAAATGATATTAGGATTATGTCAGCAATCCAGCTGACACAAGGGGCACAAGAAGTATAATTGGAAGCCAAGCAACAAAAATAATAATAATGCTGGATATAGTAAAGGATTTCCATCTAACCTCCTAAAAGAAACACCAGTGCCAATAACAGCTTATCAATAAGTTTCTTTAAGAAAGGCACTAATTCTTTTCTAAGATACTATTTGCTAAAGAAAGATGTGCTGTCATATTACTATTACTTACTTCTAAACTTAGGTATCCCATCACACTTCAAAAAAGTATTATAAAATGTTTGTAAAAAACTATAACAATTTTGTTTCTCATGGCTGGCTTCTGAATAATTATAGATTAAGTCCTAGTTACTGGCCTTGTTCATTTTAGATATTTCCTTGCCAGGAAATGTGTTTCATCTTACTTCCCAGATACAATTACACACAACTGACAGTACACGAGGGATCCCAAATGACAAGAAGTAGGTGAAATGACAGAACTCTCTCTGAAAAACTGTTTTCAAGAGAAAAAACATATTATTTAAAGTATTGAGATTTCTATTATTAAGATTATGACATTACTTGCATGGTTAATATACTAGCTATACCATCAGCATCAAAGAGAATGCTAAGCTGAATTCAAACCAAATTCCACAAAAATTGCTAGTCAAAACATTTTGCTGACTTTCTCCTTCAAACGCCATTTGAGGAATGCCAAGAATGGGGTTAAAAGAACCAATTTGGCATTTAGAGCTGCCTGCCTACCAGATCCCCTGGAGGTGACTGGACATTTGACCCTTCATTAGCAAGAACCCTGACTTTATCTTAATTCCAAGCTTCAAGAGCAAGTCCTTGCAGAGAACCAGCCTCTTAAGCCCATACTATAATAACCAATCCATAGGCAACCCGTGGCCTGTGGTGGTCATCCTTTCAGAGAAATTTCCTTACCAGATTTCTCAATGTCTTCAACAACGACAGAGCTTCTAATGCACTGCCTTCACTGGAAAAGTTAGGATACATTCAGAGATGTTTCTGCCTGGAAAACAGCCATGCTGAACTGTATAGCATAGTCAAACATCAGGACGAGAATTTTTTTATGATATTTTGTATTATGCCATAAGGTGCTTTAGGATAATGTTTGTGTCATAAAACGTTTTTTAAAACTTGTCAAATATCTATTCCACAAGAGTTATGTGTCCCAGATTTTGGATGAACTTCATGTTAGCCCATTTGAAGTACTTTTGAGTTTTGTTTATGGCACTGTTTTTGCCCAGTTAAAGGTTATCCAGGCTGCAAAACTCTGGATGACCAGTAGATGGCAGGAAAGAGATACACAATACTATGAATGTTTATTGTCATCCAGTAAATGCCCCAATATTTGCAGCTCCAAGTTTTGTACCCCAGAAATGACAACTCTTAATTAGTTCACCAGTTTCTGCTGCGTCACAGGTACCAAGAGAAAAATCTATTGCTAAGACGCAAAGATGATGTACGTAAATGACAATCACTGGTCTGGGAACACAATGCCTTATAGAGTGCCTTACTTTAAACTGTTAACAAAAAAAAGTTCTACATCAAGAACTATAATCATTTATCTGTTCATAAACTTTCCCAGTTGCAAGCAGTGCAATCCTATGCATGTTTACTCAGAAGTAACCTCTACTGCATCCAAGCAGACTTATTTCGTAAAGCAGAGCTGAGCAACCTCTAAGGACATCATAGTGAAATCTGGCCTTTTTTTATAGCCCTAAAGTGTCTTAAAGCTTATCATGACTGCTGAAAACTGATAGCATCATTTCCCATTTGTTGAAATAAGAAAAGATGACACCTGTACAGTAAGATAAGCCCTAAAACATCTGTTTATTCAGTTCATAGCTGCCTTTCAAATCTAGTACTCTTCTCTGTAACCCTGAACATAATTCTGCTCACTTATGTGAAGTATTCCATTCATTTTACAACCTCTTCCCCAGCATTCAGCTGGGCTCCTGGCCAACAAAAGATTACCTACACCTGGCTTAATATGAAGACAACAAGAAAGATACTAATGAGAACATATTAGAAATACAATGCCAAGCACTAAATCTAACATATAAACATCTTTGTTAAAAACGATGCATCTACCTGAATTGATTCACAGAAACAACTAAGATTAAATATAAATAGGATGAAAGTAAAAATCAAATTATCTGAAAGTTGTTTTTTTTTTTAAAAAAATCCAATCTGTGGATGTGCAAGAACAATTCCATTGAACCTTGAGTGAAGCTTTGTGAAATATCTTGGGGGATTGCTCTTTGAAGTAACCAAACCTAAAATAGTAAGGAACTCTCCTCTTCAAAAAAATCTGAACCATAAAATTCTTTCAGAGTAATAACTGTCTTAATGCCTCATAAATACATAGATTTAAGACAGAGTGGAATCTCAGGGGTAATCATATTAACCAACTGCCACATTTAAATGATTAGGATAAATCCAAAGGCTAAAGAATAAATGTTCCTGGGCAAAGGCTCAGCATTTGTGTAAAAAAAGAAAGGAGCCCCGCTGTATTCCATAGCGTTTATTCCCATATAACTATGCAGAATGTTGCAGTTCCATCCCTTTTTTGAATGCCTGTCATCCGTTAGCTGAGAAATGGATTGTCAGAGCCAATACTTTTAAGTAGAAAAAAATCAGAGCAGAGAAAAACTGCTGCAAGCCTTATAAAATTAAATTTTACCTTCAACAAAATAGTAACACCTTACTTTATTTCTCTCCTTTCCATCTTTAGGAATGACTAAAATGTCCAGTCATATCAGGGAAAAATTCTAGGGAAGGAGAAGGCGTTGACAAAGTGAGAAGACTTATGGTCTTCTTTATCAAAAAAATAATCTGCATTGCAACACGTGTACTATATATCCTACAGCATTATTGCTTTTCTCTTCTTTCTTTCCTGTCGTTTCTTCAGTTGTCATTTATCAATTACTAAAATGGAGTCTTAGTTTTGAACACTATGCTATGTTTCAACTTCTTTTGACAGCTGCTTTCTCTTCTCAGATTACTCAGATTCCAAAATAATAAAGGACTTCAGCCATTCTGCAACATATAATCAGCACAAAACCTTTGCTTAAGAGTTTCATGTTGCTTAAAACAAAGTATGTAAAGGAAAATTCAGCCAGCATATTAAAGCAAAGGAGGAGAGAAGTACTTCACTTAGAACAAAGAAACTGCCTTCACTCTTTCATCTAATACTGGATATTAACTGAGGAGAAAAAACAAGAGACATTTGATAAATGTTAAAGCATACCATTATTTGAATTCTTTCTTTAAAAGAAAGATATTTTTAGAAAGCCATACTATATAGAACTCCTCTGCCATTTCTCAAATGATTAGAGAAAACTATTTAATATGTGCTTTATAGAAACCTATTCTTTAAAAAAAAAATCATACACTTGCAAAAAAAACCCTCCAGGTATTAAATAAAAAGTAAAAATTCATAATAAAAAAGTAAGAATTCTTTGGGTGAGAAGAACATGGAGATGAATCAGTTAAAACGTTGCCTAAATTTTTCTTTAAAGACATATTTATACAAAAGCATGACATCCTATATAGTGCTGGAGATACATCAATAATTTAATGTGAAAGAAAAGGTGCTAGTTTTCTCCTTCTTCCGGTTCTTCCTGTTTTATAACCGGGATGCCTAAAATAAATAAATACACAAATCACAACAATCATTATTGCATTTTCTTCCATTTTCTTTCCCTATCACTTCCAGTTCCTCAACCCTATGCTATGTGTGAAGACTCATAATCATATATCATTTTGGTAAAGATTGTTAACAAGAATTTAAAGGAATTCTTAGCTAGATTCTGTTTTTCTTAAAATTATTACTGAAAAACTAAATTAAAAATTAGCATAAAAATAATAAAACAAATGACTGCCCAACACACTTCTTCAGTGAATTTACTAATGCATCCACCAATCCTCCCATGATGTTATTTATATCATCACATATGTTCAGATCAAGACTTAAGGATACAGGGGGGAAATTATTCCAAAGCCTAAGATAAAACCAGTTTTTTAACATCAGTGTCTATTGGGAGGTATCTTAATGACAGGTTTTGGAACCCCGAGAGATGGCATGCAGCGAAGAGGGGATTGAGGGGCTTTTTATCCAAATTTTTAATGAAAATTTTAAGGGGACCCAGGAAGAAGGGAGGGCTTGTAAAAGTGGACCTGGGGGGGGGGGGTCCAGATAGCTACTGAGCGGGGTGATGGGTCGATAGGCTACAGCAGAGGGGTCGTGAAAGGAAACTTAACTGGGGAACGGGGGAGGGCGACAAGAAGGGCAATGCAATTGAAACAATGAGTGGGAGGGGCAGGTATGACGGGCGTAGGGGGCCATATCATGTGTCTGGGATGTGCACACACTGTTTACAAGCAATTGCGCACTCTGGCCCCCAATGCGCGACTCGTGTCCTGGGTTGCGCAGAGTCTCAGGCCCAGGGTCCGTGGCTGATGTTATGCAATGCCAGGTAGGTTGTTAATAAAGCCCCCCTCATTTGTGATTTTATTTTGGAGGGGGGTGCGGAACTGGCAGGTATTACGGAGACCTGGTTGGGCCAAGAGGCGGGGGTCCCCTTTGTTGAAATGTGCCCACCAGGTTTCCGTGCATTTCATCAGCCAAGGGCCTAGGGGAGGGCTAGGGAAGTGGCGGTGATCATTAGGGAGTGTCTTTGTCCGAGGGAGACCACTGTTCCTCAGATAGCCGGATGTGAGTCCCTTTTTGTGAAGTGGGGCCATGGGGTGCAGATGGGTTTGCTGACTACGTACCTGGCTCCCTGCCATGTGGCAGCGAACCTGCCCGAGCTACTCGACGTCATTGCCGGAATGGAGGTTGATACCCCCAGACTTATTGTCATGGGGGATTTCAACGTCCCATCTGCGGGTGAGGTGTCAGAGGTGGCTTGGGAGTTCATGGCTTCCATGATGGCCATGGACCTGACCCAGTTAGTTCAAGGCCCCATTCACATAAGGGGACACACTCTGGGCTTGATTTTTGTCTCTGGTCAGTGGTTGAATGATATTAGTAGAGGGTTAGATATCAAACCCTTGTCATGGACAGATCATTCGCTCCTTCACTTGGACTTTTCTACCGCTTTCCCCCACCACAGGGAGATGGAACCAACCAGATGTTCCATCCCAGGCGCCTGATGGATCCTGAAAGGTTCCTGACGGAGCTTGGGCCGTTTCCTGAGACTCTGGCACACGACTCGACTGAAGAGCTGGTGGCCGCCTGGGAGAGTGTGGCCACCGGAGCTTTGGACCGCGTCATGCCTTTGTGGCCTCTGACCCGATGCCGATCTCAATTGGCTCCTTGGTTCTCTGAGGAGCTGAGAGAGATGAAGCGTCGGAAAAGATGCTTAGAGAGCATTTGGAGGGCTAGTCAATCCAATTCCGACTGGACACAGGTGAGGTCTTATATCAAGACCTACCTAGTGGCAATAAAAGCGGCAAAATCTAACCATTTTTCCGCTCTTATCGCATCTGCAGAGAACCGTCCAGCCGCCCTGTTTAGGGTGACCCACTCCCTTCTTAGGAGGGGAGTGCGGGAAGATCCCTTGCAGGGTCGTGCTGAGGATTTTGTGAAATTCCTTCATGATAAAGTCGCTCGGATTCGGGATGGCTTGGACTCCGATTGTATGAGTCCAGGGGAGGAGATGAAGGTAGGTCTTGAGAATATTATCTGGGAGGAGTTTGATCCTGTGTGACTCTCGAGGATGTGGACAGGGTTCTGGGTAAGATTAGTGCCGCCACGTGTTTATTGGACCCGTGTCCCTCCTGGTTGGTACTGGCCTCCCGGGAGGTTACACGAGGCTGGCTCCAGGGAATTACAAGTGCTTCCTTGAGTGAGGGTGACTTTCCTGCCACCTTGAAAGAAGCGGTAGTGAGGCCCCTCCTCAAGAAGCCTTCCCTGGACCCGGCTGAATTAGCTAACTACCGTCTGGTCTCCAAGCTTCGTTTTGCGGCGAAGGTTGTTGAGAGCGTGGTGGCATGACAACTTCCCTGGCACCTGTATGAAGCTATCTATCTGGACCCGTGCCAGTCGGGCTTCAGGCAGGGGTACAGCACAGAAACGGCATTGGTCGCGTTGGTGGATGATCTCTGGAGGGCTCGGGACAGGGATTGCTCCTCTGTCCTAGTTCTATTAGATCTCTCAGCGGCTTTTGATACCATCGACCATGGTATCATGCTGCAGCGGTTGAAGGGGTTAGGAATAGGGGGCACTGTTTTGCGGTGGTTCTCCTCCTTCCTCTCCAACCGCTCGCAGTTTGTGTTGGCAGGGGGGCAGAGGTCGACCTCGAGGCACCTCACATGGGGAGTGCCGCAAGGGTCGGTCCTCTCGCCCCTTCTGTTCAACATTTATGTGAAGCCGCTGGGTGAGATCATCCGTGGTTTTGGGGTGAAGTGCCATCTGTACGCCGATGACACTCAGCTGTACATCTCCACCCCAGACCACCCCAACGATGCCCTTGATGTGTTGTCTCGCTGCCTGGAGGCCGTGCGGGTCTGGATGGGGAGGAACAGGCTCAGACTCAACCCCTCCAAGACCGAGTGGCTGTGGCTCCCAGCATCCCAATATAGTCAGCTGGTGCCATCGCTATTGGGGGTGAATCTTTGCCCCCCACAGAGAGGGCTTGCAATCTGGGTGTCCTCCTGGACGCACGGCTGTCTTTAGAAGAGCATATGACGGCCGTGGCCTTCTATCAGGTTTGCCTGATTCGCCAGTTGCAGCCCTTTCTGGATCGGGATGCCTTGCGTACAGTCACTCATTCCCTTGTCACCTCCCGGCTGGACTACTGTAATGCTCTCTACATGGGGCTCCCCTTGAAAAGCACTCGGAGGCTCCAACTAGTCCAGAATGCGGTCGCGCAGGTGGTTATGGGCGCAACCCGTTGGGCCCACGTGACACCCCTCCTGCGCAAGCTGCACTGGCTCCCAGTGGTCTTCCGGGTGCAATTCAAGGTGTTGGTTACCACCTTTAAAGCGCTCCATGGCATAGGACCCGGGTACCTTCAAGACCGACTTCTGCCACCAATAGCCTCCCATTGACCAGTCCACTCCCACAGAGAGGGTCTCCTCAGGGTGCCATCGGCCAAGTTATGTCGGCTGGCGACACCCAGGGGGAGGGCCTTCTCTGTGGGAGCCTCAGCCCTGTGGAATGAACTGCCCCCAGAAATGCGTAAGATTTCCGACCTCCAGGTATTTCACTGTGCCCTTAAGACCCTGTTGTTCCGCCAGGCTGGGCTATCAACGTAATAATTTTAAATCGGGTGTTTTAAATTTTGGGGGTTTTAAATTGAGCCAAAATTATTTAATAATTTTAAATTATTTTAATTGATGTTGTCTTGTGCTTTTAATAGGCTGTACAGTGCCCTGAGTCCTTCGGGAGAAGGGCGGTATAGAAATATAATAATAATAATAATAATAATAATAATAATAATAATAATAATAAT
>WNWU01000001.1:39098961-39119753 GCA_012654045.1 Ptyas mucosa | reverse complement strand
ATAATAATAATAATAATAATAATAATAATAATAATAATAATAATAATATTTCCAACATGCTTAATTTATCTCCTCTCTCTTCTAACACTGATGATATGTGGCTACAGCAGCTTTTTGTTATGTTTTTAATAGGAACAATCTATTAAATCACAGTATTTTTATTTTGAAAACAAATATTTGGTAGGAATAAAATCTACAGATTTTTGTTTATCTCTATTATAGGTCTTTGCTGAATAATTTGGTTGAAACCAAAAGGGCCAGTAGAAATGTTTATCATAATTTGACTTTTCAAAATACTCAAAATGAATGCTCACAACTGAATTGGTCTTTCCCAAGTTTAACTTTTCATATGAACTTTTGACTCAATTATTAATGCTATGCTATTCCTCCTCAGTTCTCACCATCGAGTTTCTTCAGTTTGGGCACTCGTTTGGTTGCCTCCTCAACCCAGGCATTCTGTGAATCAGCAGAGTATTTCTCTTCCAGCGGATTGCCTACAAACACCAGGTCCTCCAGTAGTGGCAACTCTGCCAACCTCACAAACTCTGCTGCATCCATAAAGAGACATAATCAGGAAAAAATTATTATGAAGGAGAAAAAATTCCTAACTTCAAAACCAAAAGGCATGGGAGCCTGCAGGGAGAGAGAGTCATTATATCATCATTGGAATTACAGAGTTTATTTTATCTGCATGATAATATCATGATGTGTGGCTTAGCATGGCTTCTATCAAATGCCCATGTCAGACGGACAGGAAGATGGTAAGAGATTAATTCACTTACTGTGCAATATTTAACTATCTCTGATATGGACTTTCCAGGTTTCTAGTTCTGGTTCTCAAACAGTTGTGCCATTCAACCAAATACAGAAATTATTATTTTTTAATAAAATTAAGATATGTATTAATCAATGAAGTAGATAAAGTGCTAATAAACAATGTTCTACTTCAGTAAAGATCTCTGTCTGGCTCCTCACATATCACCTGTTAACAACTCCTTAAACCCGTTGTGTCTTTCCTCAAGTTTACCTGGCTACTCTCTACAGCTTGAAAAATCATGTTTGGGGTTTGGTGCCGTTGACAGATACCACTTGCATATGTACGGTCACTCTAAAACACACACCCAAAAATGTTTCAGAGCAAGCATGGGAATGCTAGCAGTACTCTTGAAATACAAAGCACTGTGCCATCCTAAAAGTTACTATCTGCTCATGAAAATGTTTGTGCACCTCATCAGAATTGCAGTCCCAAGGTAAATGATCAGAGGTTGCTAGATCAGCTGCATTTATAACACAAATATATCTCACTATCTAGAATATGGTGTTCCAGGTGGTGCAGTCCTGCTAGTGTAGATAATGTGGTATAGATATTTCTTTTCTAATAATTATCAAGTGAAATGGCATACGTGGAGCTGGCTTTGAAGATTATAGAACACACAACTTTCACTTAACAACAAATGAAAATCCACAGCTGCACTTAATGTTAATAGATAGATGTGTATGGAATACATTGTGCTGCTGATACAATTTAATCTTTTTACTCTGAAGTTTATTTATTAAGTAATTTATTAATCAAATTTATATAGCAGTCCGTCTCAAATTACTCTGGATAGTGTACAATAATCAATAGTCAAGTTAACGTTATAAGATAACTGCAACACATAATGAGCCAGTTTAGTGTAGTAGCCAAAAACACCAAGGGAGAAGCTGGGAGACTGAGTTTCTCCTGCCTTAGGCACAAAACCAGCTTGGTGACCCTTGGGCCTGTTGCTCTGGTTCAGACCTAGGAAGAAGGGAAGGGCAAACCACTTCTAAAAATGCTTGCCAAGAAAATTGCAGGGCCTAGTCCAGGCAGTTGCCAGGTGTCAAGACTGATTCAAAGGTACAAGCAAAACAAACTATAAAAATAGTGGGTGAATCAATTTTCTGGATAGACTGGTTTCTCTAAATATTAGTTGGGACTAATGAATAAGTTTTTAAAACTTCTGTAAAACTTGAAACCATTTGACTGACCTCAGAGAATTTCAAATTGTACTTGGACTGCCAGGGATTGATACTATTGCTGCACCTGAAGTTTTGCATTTGTTAAGAGATTTTGGAGGAATCTAAACTAACAACATACTTTTGTAAAAAGTTGTAGAAATTTGATGAAAATTATATTGAAATAATGAGTTGCTGTTTTTGAAAATCAAAAAATTAGTCTCTATTTAAGAATAAACAAAAAAAAAGAGTCAGCCTATACTGTGTACTTCAGAGAATGCCTAAAGCAGGTTGGCTGCAATGGCTTCCTTGTTAGAGATGCAATTCAGAAACTAGAACATTCAAAGACATTGTTCAGCTAGGTTTGTCCTATTTCCACATTTCTGGCTAACATCCAAGCCAGTTAGAGATTTTAACCCAACCTTTATGTTACAAATTCTTCTTGGCTATATGCCCAGTATTTTGAATTAATTAAGATATTAAAAATCATGGAATTTTCACAAATGGGACAATGACAAAAAATATTATACAATACTGAAAAGATAAATATGAACTTGGTACACATTGTTGATCAAATCTCCCCCCCACCCACCCTTCCTTGGTACCTTTGAGTCAGTGTTAATTCCTGGCAACTGTCTGGACCAATCCCTAGAGCAGAGGTCTTCACACTTGGCAGCTTTAAGACTAATGTGGACTTCAATTCCTAGAATTCTAGGAGTTGAAGTCCACAATTCTTAAAGCTGCCAAGTTTGAAGACCTCTGCCCTAGAGTTTTCTTGGCAAGGTTTTCAAACTGGTTTGCTCTTGCCTTCTTCCTAGGGCTGAGATTGTGTGACCAGCCCAAAGTCACCTAGCTGGATTCATGCCTAAGGTGGAAGTATAACTCACAGTCTCCTAGTTTAAAGTCTGGTGTCTTAACCATTATGTCAAGCTTGCTCTCAAACTCTCAAATTAGTCTTATTTTAATAAAGGAACAAGGTAAAGGATTTCCAAGCAATTTGATCATTAAAAAAAATCAGTTTATAAATTTCATTATTTTCCTTCATTTTAATGTTATATCATATACTGTGTTTCCCCGAAAATAAGACCCTGTCTTATATTTTTTTGAACTGGGAAATAAGTGCTTGGCCTTATTTTCGGGGATGTCTTATTATTTTGGGGCGTGTGGAACAAGACGGAGCTCCTCTTGCCGTCTTACTTGATTTCCAGCTCTGTCTCCCTAATCCTAACCAGAGGAAATGACGGGGACCAGCTGCACATGAGTTTAAATATTTTCGGGGAGGGTTTATTTTCCGGGGGGGGGGGGGGTATTTTAGCGCATGTGCTCAAAAGCCCTATTGGGCTTATTATCAGGGAATGTCTTATTTTAGGAGAAACAGGGTAGTTAACTCAGTTGTATGTATACAGTTTTCTGTTAATTTATTTTATATAGTGAAATTAAAAAAAGTAAAATCAGAACAGCTACGTTATTAATCGGAATTAGAAAACACGCAATGCCAGTTTATAAATAGGTCATCATCATCATTTTAGCCATTGTCTGTCCACTGCAGGATGAAGGCCTCTTTCCATATGTTTCCAAACTATATGATCCTGAGCTTTCTTTTGCCAATTAAGCCCCCAATATTTCCTGATGTCATCAATGCATCTTGTTTTAGGTATATTTATATATTTAGCTATATTTATAAATAAGTATACTATACTTTCTAAGCATGGAATACATAAGCACAAGCAAATAGCTACCTAGGTAAGCATATAAATTCGTCAATAGCAAAGCATATATGAAATATAAATATACATGAATACTGAGCAAATGACAGAAAATAATTTCTATATATCCTCCTCCTTTGATTAGGCCCATTACTGCACTTAATTTTATTACATATTATATGTGGATTATGACCTTTCAAAATAAAAATATGGTTGTGGTGCAGAAGGGTACTTGTGAACATATTTTAAGATAACAATCCTTGCATCAGAACATAAATTATCGAATATAACCCTAGTAAAATGATCAATATGTTTCAAAGAAGACATGATGACATTGCCTTACCCCAATCTTTCACCAGATTATTGGACATGTAGAGAATTCTCAGCTTCTTCATCACATGGAGACCTTTCAACTTCTCAATCAAGTTGTATGAGATCCACAACTCCTCTAACGTATCCCCAACTGCTTCCTGAAAGACAAAAATGTTCTGGGGAAAATGTTCTATTACCATCAGAAGCTTTTAAGTTACCCCCCCCCCCCCAAAAAAGTACAATCTTTTGCTTCCATAGTACCAGAGCAAAAATTAAGGTAAATCTAAAATACAAAAATGACAGAGTAGAGTTGAAAGAAAAATCAAATCCTCATTCTATATATTCCCAAGTTGGGATGGGGATAATAAGAGGAATCCACAGATTTCAAAGCCTTTTGGATTTCACCAATCAGGCAAGAGTCATGTCAGGCAGCTTCACTGGCATATTTGAGTTATGATCTACTAAGATACTAATTTGTTGCAAGAAATAATCTAATTTTTATGAGACAGAAGGTATTCTAAACTAGAATTCAGCAGAGCAATAGATTGGGCAAGAACAATAAATATAATGGGGCTTCAGAGAAGTTGTACTTCCCTAAAAATCAGTATACGTGCTCTTGATTTCATTATTCTGAAGCATACATACATATTTATTGCACCATTTAACAATTTAGCAGATATACTGTGACCTTGTCTTGATAGATTGCTGCTGCTGATTTCTAGCAACACGTGGATGAATTATTACAATGCAATGAACAACGTATGAAATTTCCCATATAGCAGCAATGTTGAATGGAACAAGCTGATCAAATGATTATGTAAACTGTTTGTTATCTGCATTAGCTGCCAGTTGTAACTGGACCTTAAGGTATATTTTGAAACCCTTCTCATGCAGTTCCATTAAGTGAATCTGGCTACTTAGTGAGGTGTTATCAATGACCGTGACCCACTGTGAAAAACCTCATATATCCTCTTGACATGAGGTAAAGATCTTATAATTCTTTAAGAATCTATGGTTCTTCAATATTTTTTTAATTTACACAGTATTGTTGGTTTTATTCAATATTTGTCCCAACAAACTAATATCCACTACATGCACTGATGTTCTATTATTATGAGAAACAAGTATCTTCATCAAGATAACATACCAGCCCATTCAGATTTTTTATGTTGTTCCTTCCCAGTGACAATATCCGCAAGTTTTCTGTAACAGAAACACGCTTATTTTTCTACATTATTAGTTAAGAAATACTATAACCATCCAGAAGTTTTGAGAATTGGGCAGTATATACATTTAAAAAATAAATAGAAGTCCAGCACATGATACCTAAGAATAATGCATATCAGTCCAGGTCCATGATGGCGAACCTATGGCACGGGTGCCACAGGTGGCACGCAGAGCCATATCGGTGGGCACATGAGCTCAGCTCCAGCACACATGTGTGCGCCAGCCAGCTGATTTTCAGTCCTTCTGGGCCCACCAGAAGTCAGAAAACACACTGTTTCTGGCCACCGGAGGGCCTCTGGGGGGGCATTTTTTCTTTCCCCAGGCTCCTAGAAAGGCTCTGGAGCCTCGGGAGAGCAAAAAATGGGCCTACTGGGCCCACCGTGCCATCACGTGCCAAAAGCAGGGGGGGAGCACGGGGGCGGGGCACATAGAATTATGGATGTAGGCACGTATGCATGTGACCCCACCATGCTCCCCCCACTTTTGGCACGCGTTGACAAAAAGGTTAGCCATCTCTGGTCCAGGTGGTCAAAGAATGTGTGGATTGATTACATTGATTATTATCCCTGCAGTTTTCTTGGCAAGATTTTCAGAAGTGGCTTGCCATTGCCTCCTTCCTAGGGCTGAGAGAAAAAAACTGGCCCAAAGTCACCCAGATGCCTTTATCTAAGGTGGGACTAAAACTTGCAATCTCAGTTTCTAGCCTGGTGCCTTACCCACTACACCTAACTGTAAAGGGAAAAAGGATTTGAATTAAAAAACAGAATGGAAATAGATATTCAGCACTGAACAGATGCTATTTAGAAATGTCTTGTGGTTGCTTTAACCATACTATTAGGCTTTGGTAACTGATTCAATGAAAACCAAGATTTTCAGGCTACTTTAACAATATTTATTAAAAGGATTAAGGGGAAAGGTTACAGAAATTTCAGCAACTGTGTTACAGTACTTAAATTAAAGAGCCCAATTATCTTATATTTCATTAAGAGAGAGTCTTTTTCACTTTCTTGTTAATGGCTTCACTGTGAGTCAGAGAGCTAGCTGTTCCTTTTTGCAAATAATGGAGGAATTAACAGGTAGTTGAGTTTTCTGAAACACTTCCTGAAATCTTTCTCATGCTCTGAACAGATTATTATTCAGAGAGCCATAAACTCAACTCATGTAATGAGCCAAAATAATCAGCTTCCTCATTAGCACACCGAATTGTGCATTTGTGGATTCATGACATAGCTAGAGGTAAAGATGACAAGCTTCCCAAGCAATTAAAACAATTGAGGGGAATATTTTAAAAAAACAATCAATTCATTTTAAGTGGAAAAAAATTATATTGAATATCTTGAAAAATACTCAATTTTTTTTCAACAATGCTTCAAGTCTACTATTTCAAATGATGCAAAAGGTTATCAATGCAAAAAGCTATACTCTAATCAGTACTCAAATAAACCCAATCAACATAATATTCTACTGCTTATATTGTTTTCAAATAAAGCTTGATTTTAAAATTAATTCTGTATTTTGCTGCACAGTACGACAGATTAATAAGAATAGTTATGACTATCAGCCTGAATCAATCCACAGGAGGAGAAAAATCTGCTCATTGAGGATTATGGGAGCAGTACTTTTAAAAATTTATTTATCCAATTTATATCCCAACTTTCTATTCAATTGAATATTTAAGAGAGCTATAAACAAGGTCTCTGCTTATATAGTATACTAAAAAGGAGACATTCCTATCTTTGCAGTATGAAATACATACAATAATAATTATTTTCTATAAATAGAATGAGGAACAAAACTGATAAAGTGGCATAAGCAAACGTGACATATATAAGCTCCATTTCTAGAAAACTGGTTTACATAAGTTTGAGAAAGGATGCAGTATGTTCATTATTACTTACTTAGCCCATTTAAGTTGGCAATTTTTTCAATGCAGTTTGTAGATAAAGACAGTTTTCTTAAAACAAAGAAAAAAAGACAATTTTATATTAATTGTAATTCTGTAACGATTGAAGATTTGTAAACACTTTGTGACAATTATTATTGGGGGGGAGACAGGAACTGAAGAGACACCATGGCACTGATTCTGAAAGCTAATTGTTCCATATAGACTAAAGGGCAAATAGCTCAAAATTTCTACATTTCAAAACTGAAAACACAGCTCAGTTTTTAATATGATTAATTCAAATCATGATGCGGCATATCAATTAAGCCTTGTGAACATTATAAAGTTATTCAAGAGAGTATAATGTTAAAAAAAAAGTTTAATGTTGAAACTGAGAAATCGGAGGGGGTGACGGGGGATTATAGTGATCCTGTGGCAAAATATACCTGTGGAAACCTCTCCACGGGTGGGGGGGGGGGGAATCAACTATTTCTCACAGCAATCTCTCCTGTGCCAGACCAGTTCCTCCCCTCTTGAAGAATGAAGAAATTGGAGAGGAAAGGATTCCAAGAGAGTAAGAAGGGCCACAATGAGGAATTCTCTAGATGTTCTGTATCCTGCATTTGCAGTTGCCAACATCAGTGCACTAAATTTATTTGCTGCCTTGAGTAACCCCATGATGAAGTAGATGGCAAATAAATTTAACATACAAAATAATAAAACTGCTTTTAATGTATTTCCCATTGTGTGCTTGCTTACTCTCTTGTAATCCCTTCCTTTCCAATCAATGTAAATACAAACATTAATTCCCTTTTTGTTAATTATTCCAGTTGGAGCTAACATTCCAAAGGGCAAAGGAATAGTTAAGAGGCAAGCAAAACTGAAGGTGTAACACTGTTTAGTCTTGCAGTTTCAAGCTGAACATGGAACATTGCCCAGTGAGCAGGAAAAGGAAAGCACAGTCCCAGTCATGTGATTTCTCACATTGTGACTGATAAGAGTTGCTTAATGATGGAGTTATCGGTCTCAATTGTTACTAAATAAGAACAAACTGTATTGTTGAAAGCACGAACAACCCAGGATACATTTATTTTAGTATTCAGGACCTACTCGCAATTAACAAGAGTGGAAAGAGAAGCATCCATCTTTTCTATAGGGGGAACCTGAGCATAGAGTTTCACTTCCTTGGCCTCCGATGGCTTCTGACCAGTTTTTTCTTCCTGAAGTAAAAAAGAATGACAAACAACAACTTCCTCAAAATTTAGAGAATATTCATTCTAATCTACTCAGAGAAAAAGAAATGAACTCCTTTTAGATATGCTATCATGCTTCTCAATCTAAGCACTGAATGTGATTCTTAGGGTTTCCCCCCCCCCCCCCCAGGCTGGACTGAACTTTGGTATGAAATGGTAACTGTGGAGTAGCTCAGGCCAGCATTAAACTGCTGTTAGTTACAGATTTAAGGGAGAAGGATTAGGACTTGCAACTAGATTGATTTCAATACTAGCACTACTACTACTGAAGCTAGAGAGCACGTCTACCTCTGAGGCAGCCTTTACACAACCCCATCAAGTATGCTCCTTTTGAGTTTTGGCATCTGTTTCAAAGCAACATAAGGAGAAAGGACTCTCCTCATCCCCCTTTCATGTTTTGAAAGACACTTTTCTTTCCCTGTCACGCACAAAAAAATCTGTATGTGTTTGATGGAATTAATTCTTCCAATCAGAAATTACCTGCACGGAGATAGTGATGCCACTGCAATGCTGCTTCTTAAATGCAATCACAAACTTCATAAAGACTTTTTTCTTTTTTAAACCTTTAAAACCTCCCCTCTACTTATCTCGATTTCCACCCATTTATATCTCCTCTATAAAAAAAATGACTCTCCTAAACAACTACAGGAAAAGGACAAGAGCTTTTGGAAGGAGGATGATAGTCAGAGGGAGGGCCAAATAAGGCTTCACTACTCAAAGGACAGGGAGGATGACAGACAGCAGTAAGGAAATTGGTTATTAATGGCTTGACAGCTCTTCCTGTGGAATTGTGTGCTATTACCTATTAAAAGAGTGAAGCTGAAATTTTACCCACTTAATCCACTTTCACCTAGGGGTTGAGGATAAAAAGGAAGAAGGTGGTTGTGAAGGTGATAGAAAGGAACAAGTGGAGTAATGGATTCAGTGAGCATACTGGGTCCAAGAGCAGGCTAGCAGGGCAGTCTTCAAACCTGAGCTTGAAGAATCATGCTATTATTGTCCACACCATTGTAAACCACAGATAAATATGGAAGAAGTCATCAATTGTCTTTTAAGCTTTGGAATGCTGTAACACCTTACCTGACCAGGACATTGAAACATTGGAGTTTTGTCTACATATTCCCATTCTGAGCATTTCATCTCTGAGCAATTAACTAAATCACATTTACTTAGGTTCCCAATATTTCTCCTTTTCCTTATTGCTCTATACAACTTCAATTTCACTAAGGTTTTCTGTGCCTTATTATGAGATATGCAGCCCAATAATCAAACCGTTTTACTTACTGGTCCTCTTCCCAGTTTCTTAATAAAGCCTTCCCAAACATGTCTGTTTATCCACTATATGTGTTCCCTTTGCTATGAATTAATGAATCTTGATTTCTATGAGTTCTTGACATGATTTTTAATATTTATTTCTCATACAATGATTATGGAATGTCTATAAGAGGCATTTTTCAGCTCATAGTGTTATATAAATATTAATTAAACTTCACAGAAGTACATTTACAGTTTAAATACTAAATAAGCTACAAAGTTTGATCACATAGCTTTTCTGGGTTCCTTGCAAACAACTGTTTCGCATCAACTAAAAATAAAAAGCACAATGAAAATCACTTTTCTTGTTAAAGAAAATCCATATAATTAAGAACACACAATGTATTTCTTACTTACCCATTTGGCTAGAGCTTCCTTGATAGTTGTTGCTTTTGCCTAATAAAAAAACCCAACAACACATAAATAAAATATATTGGATTTATATAACCCTCTTAGATAATTGTCTGGCTTTATCATTTGTTTCTTTGCCTGTTAAGATTTATATCCTGCTTTTCCTTCAGGAGCTCATGAAGTCATATAAAATACTCCCTATTCCATTTTTTCCCCACATAACAACCCTATGATTGAACTAAGTAGGGCTGAGGGTGACTGGCTCAAAGTCAGCCAATGAGCTCTGTGACAGAGGGTGGACCTGAATCTCGGTCTCTTCAGTCCTGGTCCAATGACTTCACCAGTAAACCACACTGATATTAATTAAATTATCTCTTGATCAAGGAGGGGATCAGTTTAATGAGTATTTACAATTTTATTCTGGTCCCAGATTAAAAGTCCTATGAGTTTCATCTATACAAGTCTGAAATCAATGGAAATTTTTTAAAAGAAGAAGAAAAACCTGTTCATTTTATCTTATGTGAGCTATAGGGCTCAGAACTGGTAGATGATTTTCTACTTTACTTTCCAACCTCATGCTATCTAATGAATATGGGGCCTTTTGAGCTGTTGTTGCTCTTTTCAAACAATTCAAGAGCAGCACATACAGAAAAAAGCAGGGCCTGAGGAAAAATGTGTAGAGACTGGGAAGAACTAAACAAATAGTTGCTATGGGCTTTATTTATAGTGATATACTATAAAGAGAAGGGCGGGAGAAGGGCGGCATATAAATTACATAAATAAAAAATAAAAATAATAAATATACAGTTCTTACTGATTCTACTGTTATTAACAATTTCACTCAGCTTCACATCACTTATTTTTATTATTTGTACGAATGCACCTATTACAATAAAATCTGTCAAAGGCTAATGTTATTCACTTAACAAACAAACTCAGCTGTTGCTCCTTAAACAACCCCTCCCCCCTCTCTTGGCAGCAAAAACTGCCTGTGAACTTTTGCTATAATAGACAGCACCATGGGCTACAATCAAAAAGGCCACTGCTGGAGGTCCATGTGATACAAGAAAAAGCAGCTGCAGTAAACTATAAGCTAATGGGTGCCAGCAGAACATCCATGACATAAAAAAATAATCATAACACTCAAAGAGCCTGTTAAATATGATACCTCAGCTCAGGAATCTAAACGAATATACATCTACAACAGAAGTCTGCCTAATTTTTGTTTGAACATAATCAAGAAGAGGAAGCTGATTACTACTTTGGTAACTGGGTACTTTGGTAATTGAGATATTTGAAATTTTATTATAGTCCCTCTCACTCTTCTTTTTTCAAGGTTTAAGGAACCCAGCTCCTTTAATCTCTCCTCATGGGATTTAGTTTCTCATTCTGCAATAATCTCTGTTGCCCTTCTGTTAATATTCCAGGTCTCTGCAACCTTCTAACTATGGTGCCCAGCATAGGTACATTCCATAATGTTGCTGCATCTGTTCAGCCATATCTGTCTTTCTGTATTATAAGCTCAAACTCCCTGAGTTTCTCACTCCCTGAGCAGTTCTGTAGAAATAATGAAAGATATGAATTATATGATTCAATGTGTTTTCTGATTTTTCATTGGGTGGTATCAGAAGACCTATTAGAGTGACAGTTTAGCAATTCGGTTTCTTTCGACACTTAATGAGTCTTTATCTAAAATTCTTCCTTCAGGATTTTTCATCTCCAATCTTATTTTTGACAAGAAATACATATTAGCATGTAATAATCCTACTGAAAAGGTAAGTCCAACTTCATGTTCAGGATAATCTATACAAAATCAAACTGTAACACTGCTGTTTCTTACATTTAAATCATCCAAAATTAGCTGACATACTATTTATTTTATAGGGTCTTCTGAGAGTGCTATAATTTTATATGGAAAATTGTGATTCAATTTAATAAAAACACTATAAAGACAATCAAATAATATAGGATAAAACTATATGGTTCACAGATATTAAAGAAAATGACACCTTTTCAGTAAAGCATGAATAAAACTACCTATGAATTATTGATATGACAGCTATAGTCAGTCTTTATTCTTGATGCTTTTATTCATTGAAAGGATAACATTATGTACATGAGATGCAAGCTTTCACTCTTTACATTTAAATGTTGCTACTTTTCTATTCTCCCTAATGAAAACTTTTGTGAAAGGAAAAAAAAACATTGCATAATTCTGCATAGAAGCTATGGTAGCACAATATACTTCCTTTGTCAAGAGTTTATAAGTAGCTATGCAAAAAGTAAAAGAAATTGAGGTCAGAAGATATGATTTGTAATACAAAATATTTTAGCAACTTTACATCATATTAAGATGCTTTTTCTCTACTCAGGCTAGACTGCCAATTCTTAACAGCTAATGAAACAACTTCATTTTATGTAGTGTCACTCATTTATAACAGATAATCTGTGCTTTAAAAGAGTTTACTGAGGTTTTTTAAAGCGCAAGATGAAAAGGCTTCTCTAGCTCAGTCTAGTACTTTTACATGTAGCTTTAAGTATTATACTCTTGCAATAAAAACCTATGTTAATCCCTCTTAAGAAGAAAAAAAATAGTCATGTATATGTGAAAAGAAAGACTAACTGGTCAATCTATGTATGAAATATTGAATACACACTAAATCATAAGCCAGAAAAACAATATTTAAATTTATCATGTAGATACATATTAAGAAGTATGGTTTGGAAAATTTCAGGCAAACTCTTCTCTGTCATAATTTTAAAGTATTTATTTACCATTCTATTGAAGGTGACCTCCGATATTCAGACAACTCTTAGATTATGATTAATTTGCATTAATTATGCAGATCACTCTTCAAATGCGCACCCCGCCTATGGGAATAAATTAAGATTATATCAGATTTCAACTATCACCTCTACAGTAAAGGCAAAAGTAAAAAAAATCTTGTCGCTTTATTCAAAAATTAATTACCTACTACTTTGTGCAAAAGATGAACATTTCCAATTAAAGAATTCTGACTGAGCCCAGAATTTTTTTCAAACAGAAAAAAATGAAAAGCCCTTCCACATAACAATCTATTCCTAATGCTCAAAATCCCTTCTTTATAGCTGTATTATTATGAGGAAATTTTGCTTATCAAGCGACAGGTTGAAATCCTTGCTGCAGACGTCTGCGGGTAAACCAAATGTGACTTCTGCCTAACACTGTCCTTTTACACTTACCGTAAACATACTAGCTGGGATTCCATAAAAGCAGTCTTATTTGGATTTTTATTCTAGAATTCCTAGAGAGTCAGCAGACCACTTGAATAGTGGAGGAAGTGGCGCAGGAGGCTGAACTGGGAGATAGAAATCAGCAAATCTTTCCACTTTCCTTCAGCAGTGGGTTCTAAGGGGAATTTGTTGTTGCTGATGGAACAATTGCACAACTCTTGAGGTACCTGGCCTGGTTTTTTGTTTTTTTGTTTAACTACCAGTGGGTCTCAACCTTCCTAATGCCACAACCCTTTAATAGAGCCTTGGTAGTACAGTGGTCTAAAGCACCCTGTTATTAACACCAGCTGCCTGCAATTATTGCAGGTTCGAATCTCACCAGGCTCAAGGTTGACTCAGCCTTCCATCCTTTCTAAGGTATGTAAATTGAGGACCCAGTTTGTGGGGGCAATAAGCTGACTTTGTATAAATATACGAAAGTATGAAGGCTATTGCTTAGCGCATTGTAAGCCGCCCTGAGTCTCCGGAGAAGGGCAGCATATAAATCAAATTTAAAAAAAAAATACAGTTCCTCATGTTGTGGTGACCCCCAACCATAAAATTATTCCTAAAACCATTGAAAATATGTGTTTTCCGATGGTCTTAGGCGATCCCTGTGAAAGAGTCATTCGACCCCCAAAGGGGTCCCGACCCACAGGTTGAGAACCACTGATAACTAAGTAAAAAAAAAAAAAAGATTCAGTTCTCCTCTGTTTGTTTACAGTTTTCAGTTCTCACAAGGTGTTTTGTTTTGTCTTTTTTGATCTGAGGAAGTATTAAGAGGAAATAATTATACCTGTAGATGTAAAGGGGGGAAGATTTGCAAGGAGGAAGCAAGATGTTTGAGACTTCAACTCACATAACTGATGGGGGTCATTTGCTCCTCTATTGTATACCCTTGTATGGGACTGTATCACTGCTGGGGCTTCTTCCCTCTAAAACGTTTAAAAGCACTCACAATCTCCAGTGGGTCCAGTACCTCCCACTCCACAAGCCGGTTTCTCATAGGCCTCTTTGGTCTCTCATTTCCCCCAAAGGAATCTCCTCTTTCCAACAATGTCCGAAACCTGTTGCTCCAGCAACTGACTGACTGACACTCATTCACTCCTTCCTTCCTCCCTCCCTCCCTTCAAAGCTCCCCCCTCTCTTGCCAGAACATTCCCGTTGCTGTTTTCCCCTTTTCTCCATCAGCCATCGACACTGTCTAAAAACTGTTGCCACTACTACCGGTACTTACCGCCAGCCAGCCAGCCAGCCAGCCAACGCGGGACCCCCAACTCCCCTTCCCAAAGGAGAAACTCCTCCCTCCGCCTCATCTTCCCCCGGGCCTCTCTTCTTTCCCCCCCTCGGTAGCCCTCGAAGGAACTCACCATTGTTAGGATTCCAGTTGCTACCATCTCCAGCCCTGGTTGCTATGGCAAGCGAAACCCACGCGCATGCTCATCTGAATGCTGGGGGAGGGGGAGGGAGGAGGCACGTGAGCAAAAAGCAAAGTCAACAACCGGATCATAGAGATCCCTCTGAAAACAAGAGGGACTTTTCACTCAGGCAATCGCCCCCTAGAGGCGAGGGGGAGGTCCTATTGCTAAAGGCGCGTTGTTTTCCCGTTTTGTTTTTTTCAGCGGGAGGAGGGGACGCTTTGCGTCCTTACACAAGCGGGATTTCGAGGCATTGAACCACTCTGACCGTAGCAGTTCGGTTTAGATTTTTTTAAAAAATGAGATTTATTGCATGAGCGTATCTGTGGACGCATGCGTGGGTAGAAGCCCTAAGCTAGGGCTCCTCAAACTTGGCAGCTTTAAGATTTGTGGACTTCAACTCCCAGAATTCTCCAGCCAGAATAGCTGGCTGGAGAATTCTGGGAGTTGAAGTCTACAAGTCTTAAAGCAGCCAAGTTTGAAGACCTCTGCCCTAAGCAATAGCAGAATGTGACTGTCGTTATCAAGGGAGGAAAGGACAAAAATTGTAGTTCATCGAGACATGTCACGATTGGGATTTAAAAATCCGGAGTTTTCTGATGCCACGATCGTCCGGATTTTTATAGGCCAGATATGATCCCTTAATTCATTGAATATTTGTTTTCAGATTGAATTTCTGCTTTCATCAGAGTGGTCAGAGTAACATCTGTTTACAGAGGAGTGAAATTCAGTGCTTTTCAGTGATCCGATGCTGTCACATATCGGTATTTCCCCAAAAGCAAAAGCAAAGATCATTTTTTTTCAACAATCAAGCCTTTGAATGTAAATAGTTTTTCACTTGATTTGCAAAAATGCTGAAGAAACATTTGCTGGCTAAAAATACATTCCAGAGCACAAATTGTATTGGACTGTTCCAGCTGCAAGGAAAAACAGTACTCTACTATATTGGCATATTAACACATTTATGACAAAACTTTTCCCAACCACTTTCCAGTTACCAGATGCATTAATCAGAATCAGATACATAATATACGTTAAATAGCACTGAAGGCCCTTAAACAGTAGGTCTTTCAGGCGGTTCTAGGGCACAGAAATTTGTCATCCTGTTAACTGATATTGGGATTTTTTAGTTATTGCTTTTTCCGGATACAGTAAGAAATACTTGTAATACTTTTTTCTACTTTTTTCATTATTTTAATATGCAGTGTAGCACATAGTTGACTGAGGTAGCTTTTAAGTTGAACAAATAAATACGACTGAATTTCAGTATATCACAGTTTTGTTCAATTTCCAGAGCCCTAAACTGGAATAAAATATTGTGTTTGCTTGCTTGAACTCACCAACACCAATTTCTTTGCCATCATTAATTACCGTGTGAATGGTTTTGTTTTCTGAGCTTGGGTATGATTTGGAAATAAGACATATTGTTACATATAATTTGTTCCTGGTGACACTGTTATTGTACCCATTTCAATTTGAAAGAATTGCTGGTTTTATTTTAGAAAATGTGTTTTTTTTTCCCCGTAGAAAAGCAAGTATGTTTCTGCATAAAGTTATTAAACTTTGGTGTAATTTTACAAAGTACTAGACAAGCTGTGAACCATGAGGTCATTGTTTCAGTGATATTTCCTTACCAGATACCTTCAACAATGGCAGAGTTTCTAATGAATTGCCTTCACTGGAAAAATTCTTTAAAATTCAAGGAGATATTCAGAGATGTATCTGCCTTGAAAGTAGCTCATGTTGAACTGTATAGCACAGTCAAACATCAGGATTTGACCACTTGAAATCTTTTATGATATTTTGTATTAAGTCATAAAATATTTTATAGAATTTGTCAAATTTCAATTCCACAGGAATCATAGATTCTGGATTTTGGATGCATTCTGTAAGTTAGCTCATTTGAGGTTCAAAATGTTAGTTCAAAAATTGTTGCCCTACAATGCAGAGTTTCATCCAGGTAATGTATACATACAAGCAAGAGAGTTTTAGTAATATATAGTGTTTGAGAAATTGCAATAAATATACTTTAAAGAATATAGTTTCAGTAATAGTTCATACTAAACATTAAATGTTTGAAAATTTATTCTTAGCATCATTATAAATGTCAGTTTAGGTGGTACCAACATGCAGAGCAGATAATATATATATATTTTTGTCATTATAGTGATTGGTGATAGAACACTCCTATAATGAACAAGCCATAAAAATTGACATGCTCTAAACATTTTAATGGGATAGTTCTTATATTTTGGAAGTACATTTTAGTTAAAACTGCAAATTCAACTCTTAGTAAAATTTGAAACTGTACTAGGCTTTATATTATTTTGTTGTTTTTTTAAAAAATCTGATTCCAACTAAAGATTTTGGCACTTTTGGCAAGATTGATTTTTGCTGGATTTACACATAAGCTATAATGTGTCTTATGAAAAGAGGTATCTGTGTTGTAAAAGCCAGTATAATTTGATTAGCAGCTAAAGAAAACCAGTCATCTTTCATATTAAATTGGCTAATACCCTTTGCAGGTGACTTCATTTATCATTGTCAATTATAATATCCACCTCTCATTTGTGTTCTCTATTCAAGCAACAATACAGTACTTGCTATGTGTGCTGAAGTTATATTCCAAAAACATAAACTTGCCAGAAGGCAGGAAATAGTTGTATTTATGATCTCAAAATGGCAGAAGCTACACTTGGTGCTGCTGGCTGTATATAATTTGTTGCAGTGTTTTAGGAGTTAACTGATATTTGTAACACTGTAAACAAAGTCATTCTTTGCTGCAGTAGTTTAAATTACATTTCTACAAAATATACTTTTGGCCACTCCATCTGAACTAACCTTATTTTGTTATCTGTTCATAATATAACCCAAGGCATATATTTTATGTTATCTCTGCCCATCCTTCTTGCTCAGTTCCTGACTATTTCTTCATCTTCTTTGGAACTTTTTTCTCTCAATTTGTTTCAGTGTTCAACCATCCACCTGCTCGTCTCATTTCAAGTGCAAGTTCAGGAACTCAAGAATCTTTCCCCAGGAATGTTCCTGCGCATGGGCGTGAGCTTTGTTCTCTCCACCGCTCAGAATAGGCACTCCTAGAACACGGTCTAAAGCTACTAGGCAAACAGGAGAAAAAGATGGATTAATTCGATGGCCTGCTCCAGGGTAACTCAAGAGATTAAAATTGGCCTTCTTATTCTGGTGTAGGCATGTAGTAGCTATTTCAGCATACAAGGAGCTCTTCCAATTGTGATCATCTTCTCCAACCACAAAAAGGAAATGGCCTTCTGCCTTTTCAATGGGGATCCGGGACTGTGAATTGGCTGGATCCCTTGGGTCATCCAAAGCTTCGTAAATATCAAATATTCCATTGTCCAAAATCTTAATCCTACTCATATTAAAGCAAAGCCCAGGCAGGGTCTGTTTTCCATAATGAAGGGCAGTGGCGGTGATGGAGCTGCAGCCAGAAATGCAGACAGCAGCCACTACTTCTGGAAGGAAGGTCATCATTGACAAAGCCAGTTCTCCTCCTTTCCCAGTTCCAATAACACCAATTCCTGATTTTTTAACCTTCATGAATGAAATAGCATGGGTTAAATTATTGAACAGAATTAAAAAGAATACAAATGTTTTATTAACTGTTTTCAAAAAGACATTTATTCTTTAAATTATGTTATTTATAAATGCCACTAAGCATCTCAGGCTAATTTGTTAAAAACACTGGCTAATGAAGATACCTCAATGAGTAAAAGCTTAGTATATTTATAATAGGATTGTATAATGTATCTGTTTTTCAAAATAAAAAAAAATCTATTTGTTCCCTCAAAAGTTGCTTTTCTATTTTTTACTGCATACTACTTTCAGAATGGTAGAGAAATTCCTATATATTAAATTATTTTTAAGGCTAACTAAACAAATTCTCTTCAAAATATTCTGAATGAAAAATGTATGAGCAAAAGTATAAGGAAAATGGAGTTATTCTCCTGTACCCTATCCCTGTATTGGGGGTGGGATGGAGAAGAACAACCCTACTTGTTCAGAAAATGGGTATCTTTGTGTGTGATTAAACCTTTGTAATATGCTGTGATTATTAGGTATAATCTTAACTCCCTTGGGAGTTGGGCGGCATAGAAATACGATAAATTAAATTAAATTATATTTCCATCGTTTTCTTAGAAACAATGGTTTCCAAGATTTTGACAAAACGTCATAAAGAAAAATGTTTAAATTATTTTAAACGAACTTTTGTCTTTTGACATGGAAAGTATTATCACTGAGAAGCAAATCAGTACATGAAATCCTATTTTGAACTGGTATATCTATTTGTTTAGTATTACAATTATGCATACTTGTATACACAAAATATTAATACAGTAGATTTTAGAAACCAGGTTTCTTATAAACCTAAATAAGTTTACATCCAATATTCTGTCTCAGTAATTTTATTGCCTCTGACTTTTTCCACCTCCTGTAAAGTTTTCCCACTCATTCTTTTTAATGCCCAGAAAAAATACCTGGCTATACAAGCATTGTCCTGTCCACCTAGCAGTTCAAAAGCATGCAAATGCAAGTAGATAAATAGGCACCAATTTGTCAGGAAGGTAACAGCATCTCATGTGCCTCAGCCTGTAATCATGCTGGCCATATAATCACAGAAATGGCTTTGTGCAACACTGGAACCTTCATCTAAGAAATGGAAATGAGCACCGCTTCCTAGAGTCGGACATGACTAGACAGGGGAAACCTTACCTTTTTACCTTTATATAAGCACTAATTATTTTGTTATCTGTATCAATATGGGGAAGCTTGATCATAACACCTAATAGTGATGTATATTTCCTGGCAAAACAAGAGATTGATACTTGCATAAGTTTTCCTTAGTTTCCTCATAATTTTTTATTCAGAATCCATTGGAATTTTTTTTTAATGTTGCCTTGGTGCAAATTGTATTATAATCAGAGAAGTTTTGTTCACATCACTCACCTTCGGATGGCGCAACAAAAACCTGGCTGCCTCTTCAAAATATTCAAGACGGAAATCATCCATGACTTTTGGAAGATCTTCAAAATTAAAATATGGCAAGGAAAGAGCTGCAAAGCCATGGGTTGCCAGAAGGCTGGATCGGAATTCGATTAACCCACCTTCGTCACCAAACATGTCTATCACAGCTGGAAATGGGCCGTTCCCTAATAGGAGTAGATATTGATCAAATTGTGTTGGGCCTGGACATTATTAACAGGATTTTTAAAATTGCCTTTTTTAATATTGAAATGCCTTTAACAAGCTCATTTTAAAAGATTTTTTGGTACGACTGCCACGGGTTAGAGTTCAGCGCATGCTTAATCCCTTGTGTTATGGAAAGGATATTATTATCTCATTATATATATATATATATATATATATATATATATATATGTATATGTATATATATGTAAGTTTTCACGGGTATATATGTGCGTACAGTTAATATCTCGGGTTTCTTCCCGTGTAATTGTAAAGAAGAATGAGCGTGCGCATTGAGGAACATAAAAACTCAGTACAAAAGAAAGAACACACATCATCATTAGTACAACACATAAATGCCACAGGACATAATATTAATTTTAATAACACAAAAACAGTTGCAAAAATAGAACATCTCAATGGCAGAATAATCAGAGAGGCCATTGAAATAGAGAAAAGAACATATTGTATGAATAAACGTGATGACACTTCCCATCTGCCTACTATTTGGAAACCTGCTCTCATAGATAGATGAATCTTAACACAAAATATAAACCATAGATCAAGGGTTCACCAAAAAGGCTGTGTTGCCCCCAGTTCCAGCATAACTTATCCACCCAATCAAAATACAGCTACGTCATCAGCCAATCAGAATACAGCAACACTGTCGACCAATCAGAATACACCTTCATATAAAAACGTCAGTTCCGATCACACGGTTTGCCCATAAGAACCAAACCGAGAGCATCAGCCAGAAGATGACGAATGTGATTTCGTCGAAACGTCGCTACTACCCTTTTAAGGATATGTTTACAATTACACGGGGAAAAAACCCGAGATATTAACTGTACACACACACACACACACACACACACAC
>WNWU01000001.1:39061263-39098561 GCA_012654045.1 Ptyas mucosa | reverse complement strand
GCGTGGAAAGGTGGTTCACTCTTCCTGACGTGAGAAGGATTAGGTTGTAGAAAGATATATAAATAATATGTGGCACAACATATATATATGTTGTGCCACGAATGTCCCACTGCTTATTCCCTTTTGGTTGCCTCGACTGCGACTGCAAAAGTCCAGAATCAGTTGTCAAGACAACTGATGGAGGAAATGCCCTAACTCGGGAGAGCCTGAACCATCATAATAAGAAGGTTCTTCTCCTCTTCTACTCACCTGGCGGAAGGAATAAACTGCCTCTTACCGCACCTTCCTTCAACCTAATCCTTCTCACGTCAGGAAGAGTGAACCACCTTTCCACGCTCGTTTGAGCAAGCACCTGTCCGGGGATGGCCCCGGGCTGGCTATATTTCTGATGCACCGTGATCTGCACTTTCACGGGACTCTCCACGTCCTCGGGCTCCAGCCTTTGGTAAGGCTTCTCTATGGTAGCGGGGGTCAGGCTCCAAAACAGCCCCATGGGCTCAACTCCGACATAATCCCCTCCCTTAGAAACATCTCTGGACAGGTCTATTCCCCCATGCTGGTCCGCTTGGTAATGCGCGCAGGCGTCGAAGAGGCTGCCCTGCCCGTTCACTACTAGCGCCCGGAGCGTCACTCTCTCCAAAGGCGCGAGTCCTTCGATCGTCACTTTCGCCGGCTGATCTGCCAAGCCTACAGCGGGAGTGACCGACATCGTTATAAGTCCCCTTCGGTCGTAGCTTTTCGGAAAGATCTTCCCCAAAGGGTGGACCGGCCCGCGCAAGAACACCAGGCGGAAATCCCACGCTCTGCCCATGACTTTTTGCCACATGACGAGCTCCCCAGGGATGTCCGGACTCCTTGCACGAGCCGCTGAATGTCGGGACTAGAAGCAGAGCTCGGTGCCCTTCTCTTCAGTCAGAGCCTCCAGGTTAAGACGCGAGAGACAGTAGCAATCGATCGCAGAGATCAGGCTTCCGAAACGGGGAGTTCAAGGTCGGATTTTTGGATGCATCAGACTGGTAGTTAAACTTTGTGACTGCAAGAGTTACACAACTGGAGACGTCTTAACCAAGTATTAGCAATTTTATTTCGTTTGAAACATTTCACCAACAGTGCAAAAAAAAAAAGAAAAAGTGTTATCCGAGGAATCACACATATTTGGATCTACAAATACCGATTTAGGATTTCTTGAACTTCTAAACTCCTATTAACTTAGTGCATGTTATCTTGTTAATTTTAACAACAAAGGCAATGCAATTTGGTAAGAATAAAAATAAGAACAATTTAAAAGCAAGGTAAGAAAAATTTAGAGCAAAGTTGAAGAATAGAAAAGTTTCTAAACTTGGACTGCAGCCAGAAATTAACAGCTTGCTCCAGTGACACAATACAGTAGTAGGGAGTTTGATTTTTCTGCATAACAAAGTTGTAATAATTTAGGATGAGTTAATTTATACGATCAACCTTTATTTACCATCTAAAAGATGATGAAATGATTGGTCTTTTTCTCCAGTTAGCCCTTGACAGAAGCAGCAAATACATTCAGAACATTATCTTCTGAAGTGCAATTTAATTATTTTTGCAGATGAATATTATACAGCACTTTTCATTCATATAGTTATTCTTTCTTGTGCTAAAAACAACTTGGAGAGAAGAGGGTACATTCCTGTTTCATCATATTTACTTCATTTTTAAAAGTTAATTTTCTTTGCCAGTAATATTTTAGGTTGTTTTATATAAATTCAAAGTCATTAAAAGTTAAAAGACAAAATTGCCAAATTGTTAACCTGCACAACTCGAACCTACAAATAATTTTTCTTCCTAATTTGGAAGAGTAAAATCAGCATGTCAAAAACAAGTCAAGGTTTAAGTCCATGATCATGTGACTGAACCTCCTACAACATATATAAAAACTGGGTGATTGGGAAAATGAGGAGGGGACCCTCAGGCTGATGGAGAGATTAGCACCTTATTGGGGAGGGAAGATTAAAGGCAGTCCTCCACTTATAACCATCCGTTTAATGACCAAAGTTGCAAATGCCACTACAAAAAGTGATTTAGGATTTTCACTTATGACACTCACAGCAATCCTATAGTCATGTGATCCACATTTGGATACTTGGCAACTTGTATGTATTTATGACGATTGCAGTGTCCCAGGGTCATGTGATCATCTTTTGCAACCTAACAAGTAGTCAATGGAGAAGCCAAGATTCACTTATCTACCATGTTATTAACTGTAGTGATTCACTTAACTGTGACATGTCATAAAGTCATAAAATGGGGCAAACTCACTTAACAACTGTCTTGCAACAGAAATTTTGGTCTCAATTGTGGTCATAAGTTGAGGAATACCTTTAAGGCATTGACAAGTGCAGGCAGGCACGGAGTCCAGGGGCAGGTCACTCTCGGAGAATGTGGGCTCAGTGCTTGATGCTGTTCCTCATTCAAGCCCAGTTGGGCTCCAAAGGAAGTTTCTAGTTATTCCTGAAGGTCTGGTGCAATTTGGCTGAAGAACTTAGTTGTCACATGGAATGAGTTGGGGCTTTGAACCTGATAGTGTGCATATGGTCTCTCTCCACCCCACCCCCCACCCCCCATGGATCCCAGGACTTTTCCGCTGGTGTTTGTACTTGAATTATATATTTAGCATTACATATCTTAAGGTTTTCTAGGGTGGTTTCCATTTAAACTGCTCATAACCCAGGGTCACTGTGGCAAAAGGGGTGGCCATATAGATTTAAATAAACCAATAAATCAAAATCACACTGTCGGGGCCACCATCTGGTGCTCTCGCCTGCATGCAGATCCGTCTTCAGGATTTTAATACAGAATGCAGAAACAATATTTGAAGACTAGATAAACAATGTTCAGATGGGATTTATCACCCGAGTTTCCTGCTTCTTGCCCTCATTTCATATCCATTCCCAGCATTATTCCCCCATCCCCAGCATTTAGCTTAGCAAATACCCGTGCTAAAACCCAGCTCGTAACTAATTCGTTCACAGTTTGCTGTTGCTGTCACTGAGGGTTTCATGAAAGAAGTCTTGAATATGCTTCCAAGCATCCACCTGCGCTGCTGCATGTGCTCTGGGTTCCCCTCCCCAGATCACTGTTTTGCCCACCAAAAAGTGGACTGAAGCAGGGCACAGTGGTGTATAAGGAGGTTCAATGTAATGACCTGCTTCAGGGTAGCAAATGATTACAGGTTTGTCTTTTCCATGAGCTTGTAAACGATTGGCAGCTTCCTTGGCAAAAAATTCACTCTTCCAATTATGATCATCCATTCCCACAATAAAAAGAAAGCGTCCCTCAGCTTTCTCCAATGGAATTAAGCTTTGGCGGTCAGGACCCTCAAGTGGGTTGTTCAGGACATCAATAATGTCATAGATCCCATTCTGGTCGATTTTGACTCGATTTACATTAATGCCAAGAGGTGGAATGGTGATATCTTTGTAGCGTACTGTTGTAGCTACATTGGCTATAGAACCATTAACTGTGGCTATTGCCGTGATGCCTTTTAAAAATGAGGCCATGGAGATACAGAGGTCACCCCCTTTGGAGTGTCCTAACACCCCAATTCCTGGACCTTTAACCTAAACAGAAGGAAAGAAAGAAAAGGAAAATCAGATTCACACAGCTAACCATCTTTCTACTGCATGCTGATCCTATGGCTATGTTCAGACAGCAACCCTAAATGAATAAGCAGATGAATCTTGTTAAGCACAGCACATTACCATTTGTATCGTTCCAATTTTAGTATATGTGCTGCCAAAGCCAACACAGCATATTATGGTTTAATCAGTCAGCCACCCCTTAAGCAAACCAGAAGTATGTGTTATGCGGACACAGCCTCTATGAAAATTATCCATGCTATTTTGCTTTCTGTTACAGTAATTGCCTAAGGCAGGGGTGTCAAAATCAAGGTCCGCAGGCAGGATTTGGCCTGTGGGGTGCTTACATCTGGCCCGTAGGGCTGCCCTGGAAACAGGGAAGGCCCACAGTGCCTGCATGCGGCCCGCCCAAGCTCTGTTTTCGCTGGCAGTGGGTTGCAGGAAGCCATCCCAGCCAAAAATGGAGTGTGGGAGTCCATTTTCGCTGGCAGAGCGCTCGGGCCACCACACGCACCCCGACACAAGTGATGTCAAGCTGTCCCCTCCTCCCCACACACCCCGAGGTCTAAAGCTTTCATGCCTCAGTTAACCTTACATCCCTTTGCCTGCCCCAAATGGAAAGAAATGAGTTGTTAAGATCCTTAAACTTTCCATGATCTATTTCAGGAACATAGCACAAAAAGTTCAACATGCTGAAACAATACAGTAACACAAGTTAAATTTAGTTAATTTCACAGAATTAACCATACTTCTAGCTTTACAAAATATAGGAAACCTTTAATTGAAAACACTAGTTGAAGTAACTTACATCTTAAGCAATGTGCTGAGCTAATATATGGATAGATTTTGTTGCTAATCATGATTTTTCTTTTCAACTGATTAGATAGTTTTGATATATTTATATATTGGTAGTTCTAATTTAGAGAACACAATATAATTACCGTATTTTTTGGACTATAAGATACGCTTTTTTCTCTTCCAAAAAGGGGTGAAAATGTCTCTGCGTCTTATACACCGAATATTGCCAAAGCTCTGCTCACCCGCCAGCCATTTTTTTGGCTTCTGCACACCCCATTTTGGGGTCTTTTTTGGGTCTGTTATCAGGGCTTTTTTCAGCCCATTTTTGAGGCTATTTTCAGCCTGTTTTTGAGGCTTTTTTGGCTCTTTTTTTCCAAAGAAATGGGCCAAAAAAAGCCAAAAACGGGCCAAAAAAAGCCTCAAAAACGGGCCCCCAAAAACAGTCTGAAAAAGGCTAGAAAAGGGCCAAAAAAAGGATGCCTGGAGGCCAAAAACTTTTTTGTTGTTGTTGTCCTCTTCTAAATTTAGGTGTGTCTTATAGTCTGAAAAATACAGTACCGTATTTTCCGGTGTATAAGACGACTGGGAGTATAAGACGACCCCCAACATTTCCTGTTAAAATATAGGGTTTGGGCTATACTCGCCGTATAAGACTACCCCTCTTCCAACGCACACCAAATAAAAATTTAAAAACATCAACTGGCTCACCCACAATGTAAAAGCAGCTGTGCTAGACCCAAAATGGCCCCTGCAACAAGCAGGAACCTCACACAGCCACAAAAAGCCCAAAAAAGCAACTTTCACACTTTACACACACAAAATTCCACATATAGTGTTGTGAGATTTTGTGTGTTTGTGTAGTTAGAGTGAAACACTACAGAAACACACTAAATCTCAGAAACCTGCACAAATATTATTTTATTTTATTTTTATATGAAAGCTAAATTTAAAACTTCCTAAAGCTCCCAAAGGGGAAAAAAACTTACCCAATAGAACAGGAGTCTCCAAGCTTGGCAACTTTAAGACTTGTAGACTTCAACTCCCTGCCTGCTTGGGATCGCCAGAGCCATTTCTAAGGGAAAAACTTTTTTCCTTTTACTCTGACGATCCAAGCCGAGTCGCCTGATTAGCAGGCAACTCAGCTGGGATCGCCAGAGCCATTTAAGGCTCGTCAGAGTCTTTCAGGCTGGTCTGCCTGGTTACAGGAGAAGGACACCCGGCGTATAAGACGACCCCCGACTTTTGAGAAGATTTTCATGTGTTAAAAAGTCATCTTATACACCGGAAAATACGGTATTTATTTATTTAGAAATTTCTTTGTCTTGCCAACGACTCTGGATGGTTTACAGTAGAAAAACATTTAAATCATCAGATATAAAAGAACAAAGCAGGTAAAATAGCACAAGATAGCGTAGGAGGGAGCCAGATTCACAGGAGGCAAAGGAGAAGGAGGTGGGATTACCTTTTAATTAGTCAATGATCTCCAGTGTGAAGCTCCCGCACGCCATCTGGCAGAGCCAGGTCTCAAGGCTCTTGCGAAAATTCAGGAGGAGGAATAACTTGGTTGTTAAGCAAAATGATTGCTAAATGAAACCGCAGTTGTCTTATGATCTTACTTCAGTTTTCCTTTGCTTTATAGAAACCCAAAGGTCATAAATGCCAGGAATTAATTACTTTTTCATTATCATAGTAATGCAAATGGTTGCTAAATGTATCAGTCTATAAACAAGGACTTCTTGTAAATGTATTTATTTACTGGTTAAATTATCTAGGACAGACCTGGTCTTTTTACAGCTCAGGGGCCATCCTTCTACTGTCCCAATTGGCGATAGCAGGGGGGCAGGATGGCAGGTGGGGTGGTGGTGGGGGATATGTGGGTGGTGGTCCTCCACAACAGTCCAATTTCTCATTGTAGCCCCTTGGGAAAATTAATTGCCCACCTCTGATCTAGGATAACATAACAGTATACTAACCCTAACCCAGTGGTGAAATCTAAAATTTGTTACTACCGGTTCTGTGGGCGTGGCCAATTTTTTTTTTACTTTTAAAACCATTTTTTCTACCTCTTCGGTGAAGAGGTTGTAAAAAATGCTTTCAAAAGTCTCTGACGATCCCAGCTGAGTTGCCTAATTGTCAGAGGGTTTTTTAAAAACCTCTGCCATCAGGCAACTCAGCTGGGATCGTCAGAGCTTGGATCGTCAGAAGCATTTAAAAGAAAAAAACTTTTTTTCTTTTAAATGGCTCTGACGATCCCAGCTGAGTTGCCTTGATCGGCAGACAGTTTTTTTTAAAAAAGCCTCTGATAATCACGCCGCTCAGCTGGGCAGGGGGGGCAGGGATTTTTGCTACCGGTTCTCCGAACCACCTGCCTCCAACTCTACCGGATCGGGTGATCCGGTCCGAACTGGGAGCATTTCACCCCTGCCCTAACCCCTTTGACAATCATCTTGTCTGGAAAGCTAAGCTGAGTCTGACCCCAACTGACTGAATATATTTCTGTGGCTAAAAAACAGATATCTCAGCTTAACCTCTTTGCAAAGGCCATGAATATAGCAACCTACCACTGGATGTTTTAACATATAATTGACAGCTTCTTCAAAGTACTCCAGACGCAATTCCGGCATGTCCTTAGGAAGATCTTCATACCCATAATAGGCCAAAGCTAATACGGCAAAACCATGATTGGCCATCAGACATGCTGAACTTTCTGCAATCCCTCCTCCAGTTCCAGGTACCTGAATGATACCTGGAAAAGGACCTTTACCTGCAAGAGATATAAAGTAGAGCAGTGGTTTTTAGTTACTGGAGATTTCTTAAGAACTTAGCATACTTTAAACAAAGTTCTGCATCAAAGATAAAGCACAAAAGGGCACATGGCTTGATTCAAACAACTGGCCAAGCGATAACATGGTTTCATTGTTTAGCTTATTCTGTCACATAAAGCTAGCCACTGTGGTTTGGAAATCAGAATTTATGGTTTAGCATGTTACAAAAAGCCAGCCAGTCGTAGTTTATAAACCTCCAGTAAATCAGCCATTATTTAATACAATATGTGAACATAAAGGCTGGGTATGCTAATATAATGATGGTGTATTGTATTCCACTGATTTTAATTTCAGAAATCATAAAGCCAATTTGGTGTAGAGGTTGAAGGCACCAGAGTACTATGGTAACTGAGGGACTCTATTTTCTAAGCCTCTCTTGGGTACGCAGCCAACTGGGTGACTTTAAGCCAGTCACTCTCTCTCAACCCCAGGAAGCCAAATTTCCAAAAATGGTGTCCAGAAAGCTGCAGGGATTAGTCCAGGCAGTCACTTGGAGCCAAGCCTGGTTTGAAAGCACACTAAAAAAAGTAATTACACCTTATTCAATCTTATTTCCTGAGTTCATAATTCGTATAACACACAAGGCTAAAATATGGTCGCATTACAGGTTGTGATTCAACCTGTAATGCTGTTGGGTAAATATGTAAACGTCAGCTACAACCAAACCGAGTTCGAACAACGCACTGAATCGAAACAGCCTCAACCCGCCTGATTAGTTATACCGTAGCTCAATTCAGCGTGACCTTGAGAATCCAAAAAACGGATGAATTTACTCGCTCTTGGCTGATCCTTCGGGATATGAGTGTATTATTAAAAGGGCAATTTCTATAGGAAGAAATTACTGTTTACCGGGTGGCTGGAAAAGAATGGCCCGGACGCTCCCTTCCCGCACCGGGAGTCTCTTCACCCCGTCGCCCAGGAATCTCCGTTCGTGGGAGCCCTTGGCCAGGACGCGACCAGACAGAGACGTTCCCAGCCTTTCCAATACTTCCAGCTCCAGGAGAAAGGGGCGCTCGACGTCGCGCTTCAGCAGGCGCCTGAGGGGTTTTAGCGGCTGCATCGACCACAGCAGCCCCATCGGCTCCAAACCTGAGAAGGTCCCGCCTTCGAGCGCCGGCGAGCTCTGCAGATCCAGGCGCCCCTCGCCGTCTGCTCGGTAGAAGGCGTGCGACTCGAAGCGCTCCCCCCTCTCATCCTCCAACGACGCGCGGAGCCCGATCTCCTGCTGGGGCCGGAGTCCTTCTACCGAGATGGCCAGCGGCTGATCGAAGAGGCTGTGATCGCGGGGAGAAAAGCTGAAGCGAGGCTCCATGACACAAGCAGAGGCGGAAAAGCGCGCCCGCCGACTCCCCCAACCTCCGAAGCTCACAATGGAAGTCCTTCGCGAGCAGTGGCTTAAGCAAACCCGTAACATTTTGCTCGTAAACAAGGCCACGCCTGTCGCCACCGCAACTCCCAGGCTAAATTAATTTAACAGTTCGGTATTTCTGGCCCAAGGCAAGCCGCATTGGCGGAGCTACCGATCGAGTCTTGTCAGCCCTCTCTTTGCAACGGGCCTGGAAGGAAGTTCTTCTGACTCCTCCTATCGCGTTCTTCGCGGCTGGTAATTTGGTCAGAAGGAACAAATCGGTAGGATATTATGTCTTTCGGTCTTAGATAAATGTAGTTGCAGCTAAATTCCACTGAACCTCCTGGACTTCAGTGCTATGTAGACATGCGATAATACTGTTCTCAGATAAGTGTGTTTAGAATAACCCACCCGTATTTTTAAAATGTTAAGAACTTGCAACGCAACTACGCCAGTGTTTCACAACCCTAGCAAGTTTTAAAAGTTGTGTGGACTTCAATTCCCAGAATTCCGACGCCATTTAATGTACCGTAAATGCAGTTTACAAATGGACAAGGATTTTTGGCGGCAGAAATCTAAAACGTTTAACCTAGCCTGCAATTCCATTACAGTAAGTTAACGAATAAGGTTAAAATACAGGGTATGTAGTATGTCAGTGATGGCTAACCTTTTTGCCGTTGCGTGCCAAAAGTGGGGAGAGTGTGGGGGGCTGCGGGTGCAGGTGCCCACATCCATAATTCAATGTGCCCCGCTCTCCCGTGCATGCGCACATGACCCCCCCCCTTTCCCTTGCTTTTGGCATGCGATGGCACGGTTGGCCCAGTATGTCCATTTTCCTCCCTCCCTAGGCTCCAAAGGCTTTCTAGGAGCCTGGGGAGGGCAAAAACAGCCTTCCCCATCCTCCCGCAGGCCTTTCGGAGGTCAGAAACAGCCAGTTTCCTGACTTCCGGTGGGACCAGAAGGCCTGAAAATCAGTTGGCTGGTGCGCGCATGCGCGCTGGAGCTGAGCTAGGGCAACGCTCGCGTGCCCACCAATATGGCTCCGCGTGCCACCTGTGGCATCTGTGCCATAGGTTCGCCATCACGGTAGTATGTACACCCCCAAAGTCTTACTTTAAAAAAAAAATTGATTTATATGCCGCCCTTCTCCGGAGACTTAGGGCGGTTTACAGTGCGTTAAGCAATAGCCTTCATACTTTTGTATATTTATACAAAGTCAGCTCATTGCCCCCACAATCTGGGTCCTCATTTCACCTACCTTAGAAAGGATGGAAGGCTGAGTCAACCTTGAGCCTGGTGGGATTTGAACTTACTGAAGTTGTTGAAGTCATTTTGACCACTTTAATGGAAAGTTTTTTTCCTTGCTTTAAGAATTTGTGCTTGTGGCCCAGATTAATATTTGATTCAGCAATCTGCTGAATATTAGCAAAGAATAAGCCGCATTCTGGACAATGAGTTACTGTTTTAAGCATTCTCTAGGGTTCAAAAAATAAGGGAACAAGTTTTTATTTCATTTTATTTTATTGGTTCAATTTATTTATTTTATTGGTTCAATTTATATGCCGCCCTTCTCCGGAGACTCAGGGCAGCTTACAATGCGTTAAGCAATAGCCTTCATACTTTTGTATATACCTGCTTAGTAGGGCTTTTGCCCCCCCCCCCCAAAGCGGTGTTCTTTTTTTTTTTAATACAAAGTCAGCTTATTGCCCCCACAATCCGGGTCCTTATTTTACCTACCTCGAAAGGATGGAAGGCTGAGTCAACCTTGAGCCTGGTGAGATTCGAACTTGCAGTAATTGCAGGCAGCTGGTGCTATTTAACAGCACTTTAATCTGCTGCGCCACCAAGGCTCTTATTTTAAGTTGATTCCCTGAAAATAAGATATCCCCTGATAATAAGCCAAATCGGACTTTTGAGCGCATGTGCTAAAATAAGTCTCCCCCCCTCCCCGAAAATAAGCCCTCCCCAAAAATATTTAAATACAGAGCTGGAAATCAGGTAAGGTGGCAAGAGGAGCCCCATCTTGCTCCATGCAACCCAAAATAATAAGACCTCCCCCCCAAAAAAGGCCAAGCACTTATTTTGGGTTCAAAAAAATATAAAACAGGGTCTTATTTTCGGGGAAACACAGTATGTATTTTTTTGTTTAAAAATGTACTTTTGTGTCTTGCTGCTTTTGGGATTTTTTTTCCTGTTATTTTAAAAACAAAAATAATTTTTAAAAAAGCCTTCTCAGTCTAGGACAGGGGTCTCCAAACTTGGCAACTTTAAGACTTGTGGACTTCAACTCCTAGGATCTTCGTCATTTGACTCTAACCATGGTAGAAAGATGTCTTCATTACTGCTTTTTTAGGGCACATCCTCATGGCGTTATACTTGTCTGCAGCAAATCAAGACTTCAAAATGATGACACACACAGTCATGTTGTGATTAAACATTTGATGCATTTTCCATTCTTTTTACTACGTTGGATTTGAATACAAGAAGTACAACTTCCTCTGTCTGGTAAACAAGCCTGGAACCCTAATTATATACAGCTGCAATAGCTGGTTATGCACTGAATTCTAGTTACTTAGGGGAACTGTGCCATTTTAATCTTCATTCCAACTTTGGTGGCACTATCATTACAATTGTGCAGTACTGAACATCTGCTCTAACCCATGCACTCCCCATGGCAACCCATAGCTATTTCTGGGTCTGCCAGTCACCTGGGCCTCTTGGTTGCTCGGTGTCACTGCTGCCATCTCTGCTTGCTTTCAGTCACTCCCATTTGACCCTGTGCCCCCCTCCGTATTTTTTTAACCTGTCAACTGGGCAACTTTTGAGCATGGGTTTGATCCTTTTTTTGAAAGAGCACTTGACCATTATTCAGAAATACCCTGGCTAGCAGGCTAAACATACAAAGGAGAATTGTGCTGAGCACTGGAAAAGCTCCTTCTTATTTGTTAAGTCTAAATTGGCTTGGAAATAATTACCGTAAATAGGCGCACAAGAATCCAAGTATTTCTGATAATGAATTTTACTGCAGACAAGATAAACCATAACAAAGGGATTCCACTTGGGTTCTGTGCATAAAAAATGCTTCTTTTCAGCTGTCCTTTTTTTCCATCCACACTATATAATGGACAGCTATCTCTTTTGGGTGGGAGGCTTGGTTCAATCTGCCTTCTGCCTTGCTAATGACTACTGATATCAGATTATTTTCCTCTGATAGTTGTGATCACAATCTGAAACTTCAGAGCCAGTTCTTTCAATCTCCTAAGTAAGCTTTCACAGGCTTCAAAGCACATGTCAACGAACACAGTTTGCCACAGTAGAAGCAAAGGAACTTTACAGTTCTGAATCTGCTTTCTGTAGACACTGCTAGTATTTCTGCAAGAAATTCCAAGGCAAACATAAATAAACTAATGAAAAAAACTTTATCCTTGTAAAATACTTACAAACAAGTAGAGTATTATAATGAAAAATAACATTTTTAGCTACGATACTTACAAAGGCAACTACAGTACTCTCCACCTCAAAGCAACAGGAACCAAAGAAGCAACAAGGGCAGCAACCAGAATCCCCCTAGTCCTCCATCAGGCAGCAATGAAGAGAAAACAAAAACATGTGGGCTTCAAAGTACCCAGATCTTGACTGGTCATTTATTTATTTGCTTAAATTTCTATACCGCCCTTCTCCTTCCGGACTCAGGGCAGTGTACAGCCAAACTAAAAACCATTGAATACAAAAGTTAAGACTCTTTGAAATAATTTAAATAGAATTTGGCCTGTGATTTAAAACAATTCAAATTAAAATCCATATAAAACTTTAAAAAATCAAGTATGGGGTCAAGCCAGCCCAGCTAATCGAAAGAAATGGGTATTAAGGGCCCGACGAAACACCCGGAGATCTGGGATCACTCGTATCTCTGGCGGAAGGTCGTTCCAAAGAGTGGGCGCAACCACAGAGAAGGCTCTCCCCCTGGGGGTTGCCAGCCGACATTGTCTGGCCGACGGCACCCTGAGGAGGCCCTCTCTGTGGGAGCAGACTGGTTGGTGGGAGGCAATTGGTGGCAGAAGGCGGTCCCGTAAATACCCCGGCCCTAAGCCATGGAGCGCTTTAAAGGTGGTCACCAACACCTTGAAGCGCACCCGAAAGTCCACTCGAAGCCAATGCAGCTCACACAGGAGAGGTGTCACATGGGAGCGCCCCGTTGCTCCCATAATCCCCCGCGCGGCCGCATTCTGCACCAGTTGGAGCCTCTGGGTGCACCCCAAGGGGAGCCCCATGTAGAGAGCGTTGCAGTAGTCCAGGCGAGAAGTGACAAGTGCTTGAGTGACCGTGCGTAAGGAGTCCCGGTCTAGAAAGGGGCGCAATTGGCGTATCAGGCAAACCTGATAGAAAGCACCCCTGGCCATGGCCGTCGTGTGCTCTTCTAAAGACAGCCGTGAGTCCAGGAGGACGCCCAAGTTGCGAGCCCTTTCCGTGGGGGCCAGTGATTCGCCCCCAATAACCAGCGATGGTACCAGCTGGCTATACCGGGACGCCAGCAGCCACAGCCACTCGGTCTTGGAAGGGTTGAGTTGAAGCCTGTTTCTCCCCATCCAGACCCGCACGGCCTCAAGGCACTGGGACATCATGTGACCAGGAGGGGAAAAAAGCATGCACAACTACATGGACCTCAGAAATTGCCTGTCGTAACTGCGGGCAACTTATTGATTGATTGATTGGATTTCTATACCGCCCTTCTCCCGTAGTAGTCGTAGGTACACTTTTGGGATGCATTTGCAATTTCAAATAGTCATTAAACAGCCAATCATTCCTTGTGGATTACCTGTAACTCATGGGAATGATGTTCCATAGGGAAGGAACTATACCATTCAGAAGGACTTTTTTCATGGTGTCACCAGATGTACATGTAGATCTACTTAACTAAAACTTCAGGTCCTTGCAAATATATTCTGCAATGGTTTCCCTTGTTATCCAAGAGAGGCCTATCAGGTATTTTTTCACTTTCGCTCTCATTTAAGAGGATTTATCTCTAAATGGTCAGAGCTAGAGTGAGCCCTATTTAGAATCAACAAATCAAAATGGTCAGAATACAAATGCATCATCTGTAACTAGGCAACAACAGCCAGGACCAACATCCCAGCAATTATTGGAGTTTTCAAATAATTAATTTGTAAGGTAAATACAAAGCTTTGCTTCCTTACAGCTACCTATAAAATGTTTAAGTGGAATTATTGAAATGATTATTTTAATAGCTTGGAAATTCTGAATGTGTTCAATTTGGGAGTCTACTTAGAAAAATGGAAGAACCTATGAAATTTCTTTTATGATTGTCATCAAAATAGATGAATGGTAACAGTATTAATAATTTAATGTAGGGACTTATAAATACGCGTGTCATTTAATGGGGTGAAAATTAATTTTTGTAATATTTTCAGTGAGAGGTTCTAAAAATATATTTTTACACCAAGAATTCAAATCTGCTGCTGTTTTTGCAATTGTACGTTTAGCTGTCTGAGTCTTTCTTAGTCTCCACAGATTGCCATCTTGACTTTGATCATCATACCTGGAGACAGATCTTTCCTTCTGTAATTCTTATGGTAATGTACTTTTCTTCTGTACATAAATCAGCAGCAGAAGACAGCAGCATATCCTCACAGTTGCCACAGCCTACTGGTAAAGAGCCTCAACAATGAGGCTGGACAATGTTGCTATATTCACACAATTTAATATCTGGCAATTTCAGGCTACCAATTGATGGATTCCCTGCTGTCTTTTTCCCTTCCACCCAGCATTGCCAATCAGTAGGAAATCCAGCTACCAACTGCTTTCCTGAATTTGTGGCAAGGCAAAAGTGAAGGTTCAAACCTTGATTCATACTATTTATTTATTTAAATCTATTAGTTATTACTTCATGCCTAATGTATGAATATTTTTAATGCTGTTCCATCGCTGATGTGCAAACATCCAGTCAGAAAGGCATAACTAGAATGAGAAGGCAATCTTTATAACTTTATCTCAGGAAGCAAACAGTGTGCAAAACATTAATACTTTAATTTATTTGAGTAATTTGGTTGCTAACATACTGTATTTAGTTTTATTTGTGAAAAAAAATTAACAGAACTTCTTCTCAGTAAGCATGTATCAGTCAGTTTATTACCGTTTTAGACCAAGCAATGTGTCAGAGTGCTTTGTGAGCCCTTATATATCTATCTTAATAAGTAGTAAATAAAATCTAAGTCAATTAGTCAAAGTTAAAATACATTTATAAAATGATGAGAATCCATGAATGAGGTCTAAAAGGAGCAATCTATGTCCAGGTTATAAAGTAGTCTCTAAAATTATATGAAGTGTGATAGCATCTAAAATTACAAAACGTGACAGTATCTGAAATTTAAGTAAAACATAATAAAGTTATTAAAAAAGGATAATATCTAAGATTACATAAGATCTGTGGGAACTTGGCTCATCAAGTTCTGTCAGCTATTCCTGCTGCTCCACAAAAGCTGGCCACATACACTGTCATAAAATGCAGCTCATCTATGAACAGCATCGGGGCATAGGCTGAATCTGAGCTACTATGATATCTGCAGGCCAGAGAAAGGATAAATCAGGTTCTGCCTAAAAGGAGCAACGAAGAAGAAAATGTTCCGTGGTTTCTGCTCTTCAAAATCACAGGGGCAGAGCCTTTTAACCAATGGTCTTTTTTTTAATTCGTCATCCAATACTTCAAAGGAAAGAGCATGACTGAGCAAGAGAAAGTTTTCCAATGGCGGGTGCTTCTAGTTGAGCAGGTAATCGGCAGCAGTGACAATATATTTCTTGTATACTAATGACAGAAAGGTTGGGATCTTCCCTAGATATTCCTAATGCTCCCTATCTTTTATTCTTTGCTTCAAGGATTGTTTCACCTTATATTTCATCTTAAGAACCAAACAGGAGAGAGATCCAGATTTAGAAGTTTAAATCGAACAGGCTTGATCCAGGTAGTTTGAAAGCTGACCAGGAGAATTAATGATTCAAGACCTTGAAGATAAAAGTTAAGCTTTAACCAAAATTTTATGGCAGCAAGACACTTTTGTTTCTTTTGCCATAGCTGTCTCCAGTTATAGATACCTGTAAGCACTTGAGACTGAGTAAGGTATCTGGAGAGCTGGTCTCATGAATTTGGTCTCAAATCTTTATCTACAACTAGGACAAGTATGGCAAAAATTGCTTTCATAAAACTTTATGGAATTCTTATGCTAATTTAATGGAACTTGATAAGAATAAAAAAATAAGAAAAAGTTAAATGCATAGTAAGAGAAATTGAGATAGAGCAAACTTGAAAAAAGGGGAAATTTATAAATTGGACTGCATAAAGAACTTACCCAGTTGCACTAGCCATATAGTACAATGTTAATAATATGTAATTTAAATTTTCTGCAAAATATTTGTATTATTTCTGATGCTGTATAAATTGAAATGAATCAATAAACAAATCAAATGAAATAATAAACCAATAAATCAAAATCATACTATTGTGGCCATCTAGTGTTTTCACTTGCATGTCAGACCCCAGTCTCCAGGAGTTGAATACAGAATACAGAATGCAGATACAATATTAGAAGACTAGTAAGCAAAGTTCTAACATTTATGAAAATTCTTGTAATCAGTTTCCAAATCTTACAAATTCATCTGATCCCTTAGCCTTTTATAGTGTTGGAATAAATATCCTTCTGGGTTCAGCTCCAAGTGGGGAAAAAGACACTGGAAACAAGGGGCTGAGATGCTGAGCATGCCTTGGTTTTATGCTCTCTCTGCGCTTTGAACTTCCTGGGGCGCAGGAAGAGTATCCTGATTGATTGTCAGACTCCCAGGGGGTGGGAGTCTTAGCTAGCCTTGCTGGCTGATGCAATCTTCCCAGGTGCCATGTGGTGAGTTTCTGTTGCTAGATGGGTCCTATTGTGTTGCAGATGATGGTCCATTGACAAAGGTGGGGAGGAGACAGGAAGGGGGGAGCTGCTTTGTCTTTAAAACATGTTTCTCCATTTGTCATCCAGGGAAACATAATATTCTGCCCCTTTCAATATTTCCTAAAATATTTAATTCTTCTAGGAGAGGGGTGGGTGCTAACTTCCTACAATAGTTTTCGAAAATCAACATTCTAGTAACTTTTTGCTGTTTATTCAGAAATAAATATTTAAATCCTTAAACTTGCATAGAAAGTTCTTTTCCTAAGGATTGAAGCAGATCCACTTAGTTTATGATAATTGTGTTTCTGAACCTTCCTACTATCAAAAAAATCAGCTAACAAGCAATTTCCAGGAGTGATTAAGAAAAGAAGTATGTGAACCCACTGTCTTTTTTTCAAAGCACGAACCATGGCTTGTGCAAGAATGGCAATCCCTCAACACTCAGAGCTCTAAATCTGCTGGAGACCACTATTTTATTTTCTCCTTGTGGGAAGCTTATGTCTGCACCACTTGTGGGTAATCCTGAGTCCTCTTCTTGTCCAGAGACGAATGCTGAGGAGCTGGTTCTCATTTTGCTATGTCCTCAGCTTCACTCTCAATGAAGCCCTCTTCAGTTTGCCATTATTTCCCCAGATGATTCAAATGTGAATTCAAAAATAACAAGTTACAAAAACAATATGGAAAAAAGTTATATTGGATATATAAATGAAACTGGCTGATATATTAATAATTAAACAGGATATACAAATGATAAACAAGAAGAGTGAGATGGATAACATTTTTTACTTCGGATTTACAAAAGAAACATGTAGGATTTTTTGAGAAGAGACAAAAAGAAAATGGGGGAAAAAAACCAGATCTCCCTGACTCTAGTCTAGCTGCATCTTAATTATTACAGCACACTCTTAGTACAGCTACAGTAATTTACAGCTGCATAGGATTGTTTTTAGTTGTCAAGCATGCAGCCTTCTGAAAAGAATTTGCTATTTTTTAATTTTTGCAAAGACCATGAATAAAGTAATTTACCACTGAATGTTTTAGCATATAATTGACAGCTTCTTCAAAGTACTCCAAACAAATAAAATAAGTCATTTAATTACATGAACTCAGCCACTGTGTAGTTGTGTAACAAAGCTTGGGTTCTGCAAGACTGGAAAGACAAAAGATTCATACTGTCCTGAGTGACAATTCTCAAACCAAAATATGTTTTATAATTCTCAGACAGCCAGAGATTTCTAAGGGGGACCCCTCAAAAAGGTCAAAATGGCAGCCCCAGCTGCATGATTGAAGCCTCACTCTTTTTTTTTACAGGTGTCATGTCTGTTAAAAAGGCCTGTTTGGCTTGCATGATTGTGGCTCCTAGCTTGACTTTTTTTGGACTCCTTTCCTGCTGACTCCTGTTTACTGCCACATAAGAATGTAGAAGATTGATTAGAATTGGGGCCACCACCTAGAAGAGAAAGCTTAAAGCAGTGTTTCTCAATCTAAAGAATTTAAAGATGTGTGGATTTCAACTCCCAGAAATCCTCAGCCAATTTGGCTGGCTGGGAAATTCTGAGAATTGAAACCCACACATCTTTAAGTTGTTTAGATTGAGAAACACTGGCTTAAAGCATTCTCCCAATTTTTTAATGCCTTCATTGATGCAATCTGAAAACTGGAATGATACAGATGAAAGGCAATATTCCATCGTGGACTTCTTCCAGGTCTGGTGTTTCTTTGGGAAGTACCCTTTCTTATTTTTTTTTCATGCCTTGGGGGCTCCAAAGATAAGTGGTCCTTTGGAAAGAAAATTATAATGCTTGAAGCAGGATATATAGTTCTGAATGGCTAGAAATTAACAATTAATGATGACCAAGATTTTTATACCATATTAATATACATCCACATACTGTACCTGATACATATTTAAGGTCTGCTTTCTTTAAAAAAATGTTTTATTATTATAAATCATAGGTTATAGCCATAGCTTACATTATTGCTATAGAGTAGTATTTCTACAGTATTGACTAGAGGTTCTTAACACTAATGTTTAGAGGTATTATGTCAGAGTTGGCTATTGTTTGAAATGTCAATATTAATATTATTTAGATTTTTTCACACAAAGCTGAATATAACATTAATAAACAACTGCAAATTATATCAAAAGTTTGTTGTACAATAAAGCAGGGGTGAAATCTAGCAGGTTCTGACAGGTTCTGGAGAACCGGTAGTGGAAATTTTGAGTAGTTTGGAGAACCGGTAGTGGAAATTTTAGGTAGTTCAGAGAACTGGCAAATGCCATCTCTGGCTGGCCCCAGAGTGGGGTGGGAATGGAGATTTTGCAATATCCTTCCCCAGGGAGTGGGGAGGGAATGGAGATTTTGCAATATCCTTCCCCAGGGAGTGGGGAGGGAATGGGGATTTTGCAGTATCCTTCCCCTGGAGTGGGGTGGGATTGGAGATTTTTGCAGTATCCTTCCCCTGCCATGCCTACCAAGCCACACCATGCCCACCAAGTCATGCCCACAGAACCGGTAGTAAAAAAATTTGGATTTCACCACTGCAATAAAGGTTTCTGCCCTAAGATGAACACTTAATACTAAGGTCTCCACTGTATTGTTACTTATTATTGTTTGTGTATATTGACAAAAAGAGACAACAGATAAAGGGAAATCGGTAACAACAAAAGAAAAAAAATGAAAAAAAATGTTTGGTTTCTAACTTCCTTCTTTCTATGCTTCTGCTAATAATTTGTGATGTTTATAAAGATTTAGGTTCCCTCGGAAGCCAAACGGTAAATGTTTATACCATATTTGCCATGATGTGTGAATATTTAATACATAATGTGCAATACAACTGCTTGATGTACTGTACTCAGCTTTAAATTGCAGGGAAATATCATTTAAGTTGAATTTTGGAGGCTTGATTATCTGTAGTAAGATGACATGAGAGCTAGTTCTCATTTGGAGAGAAGTAAACAAGTATTATACCAAATCTTTTACAAAATATTGTAAAGGAACTTTCATCCCCGGGGGATGTGCTTCAAAATCTTTGTGTAAGTATATAAAAAAAAGAGACTTAAGACATTTGAAAACTATTTATTTTAATTACAGTTTACCTTTGATACACAGCAGTGACTGGAATTCTTTTCTAATGATCATAATAAAACTCCTTAGCTGAGATTTTGTATCCCTGGAAATATATTCTCCAGTGCTTTCCCTTGCTAGCCAGGAAAGGACAGTCACGGTTTTGCTGACTTTTTTCTTTTAAGAGAAATTGCCTAATGAATGATTTGATATTAACTGGCCAGAGCTGGAGAGAGCTATATTTAAAATCAACAAATCAAAATGGTCAGTATGCAAATACATCTTTGTAACTAGGCAACCACTGTAAACAGTCAGATCCAAAGACTTTTGAAAACTTGTGTTGCTTCCACAAATTGGAGTTTTGAAATAATTAATCTGTAAGGTAAATACAAAGCTTTGTTACCTATACAATAGTTAAGTGGAATTATCTAAATGATTATTTTAATAGAGTGGATATTCTGAATTTGTTGAATTTGGGGGTAGCACCTAAAAACAGTTTCTTTTCTGATGCTCATCAAAACATGAACAGTCAGAGTGGCCTGAATTAATTTGATATTAATTTAATATAGGAACTTGCAAATACTCATCGTGGTAATGAATAGAGTATCCTATTTAAAATATTGTGTGAATTCTAAACAGGAAACGAGAGGAAAAAAATAGTGTAAATGAAGAATATACACTATTGTTGTTGACACCAGAAAGATAATATTAAGTGCGACTGACCTTTACTTCAGGGTTTGTTTTGTCCTTGTTAAGAACCAAGGAGGAGAGATGCCTAAATTTAGATTCAACAGATTTAATCCAGGTAGATTGAAAGCTGACCTGGAGAATTAATGATGCTAGGCCTTGAAAATGAAAATTAAGTTTTAACCAAACATTTATGAAAGCAAGGCACACTCTTGTTTCAACTTTTGCTATACCTGTCTCTAGTCATAGAAAAGGGTTTGAGACTCCCCAAGGTTATCTGGAGAGCTGGTCTCATGAATTTGGATTGTATCCTTTCCAAGCCAATAAAACAAGAAGCTGAAGGGCAACCAAAATCCCACAAAGAAGCAGGACTAGTGCGAAAATTTGAAAAAAAATATTAAATGCAGCTGGGACATAATATTCTCCTATGGAGCAAAAATGAATAATGGGCATTGGCAGATCTTTGTCCAGTGGCAGCAGCATATTCAAAGTGAGCGTTCCTTGAGCCAATAGCATACATAACTTCTAAATACTAGAAGCAGATCAATTGATCTATCATATGATAATGCTCCTTGTCATCATCTGATAATTTATTACCAGATAATCATTATTGCAGTATTGGCCAATGCTCTCAGAGCTCTTTTAAGATCCAGAAAGAACTATGGCGTCATGTTTATAAAGCAGCAGAACACTGCTTCAATCCTTTAGCTTGGGGGGGATAGCAATATGAATTGTTTAGATATCTCACCATATCATTGATATAAAAGCTGAAAGCAGAGGGGAGGGGAGGTAAGCATTGATGGACAGTGCTTCTATCTTCTCTGAAACCAGCTGGCTCTTCCATTATCAGAATTTCCTGAACCAGCCAGTCTTTAGGTTTACCATGGAGGTGCTTAATACAAAATTTGCTGGTTATGTGGAGTAGGTTAATTGGCCTGGAGTACGTAGGATCATCATCTTGAAAACTGGAACTATAATTGCCAAGCCCAATCTTTGGGGACACATCCAGTGATATCAATATAGGTAAAGAACAATACTGGAATTGCAGCCCATCACCCTATGTTGTTCTTCATCAATTCTGGGGGAATAAGATCAGCTCCAGGGGCCATCCTCCTCCTGAGCTGACTAATAAGGAATTTAATTTTGGTCACAGATACTGGGGGCCTCTCAGGCAGGTACTCCATTATTTGCACTGGGCTCTTCTGTGAAAGTGTATTGATAAAAGATATTTGTAGTTCAGGGTTGAAATGAGAGGTCCTGGGTGCTCTTTGATCTTGTTTGTTTGCTTGCAGATATTTCATTACCCATTGCCCAAATTAGATAACCTCATCAGTGCACAGAAAATACAGCGCAAAGTGTAAATCTCAGGCTTTAAGAGGTACATAGGAGGGATAAGATCTCTGGATTCCTTCGCTGCTTGCATATCTTTTTACCCAAGTGATCCTTGTATCTTCCTTCTCAATGAAGGCCACCAGTTGCTTACATTTTTTTAAGGGGGAGAAGATATCAAAGTCATTATATTACTGTCCCTGTCTCAGATTTATAAATATGATTGTTGTTAGTTGCAAAGTTGTGTCTGACCTATTACAACCCCATGGACAACATTCCTCCAGGCCTTCCTGTTCTCTACCATATCCCAGAATCCATTTAAGCTCACGCCTACTGCTTCAGTGACTCCATCCAGCCACCTCATTCTCTGTCATTCCCTGGCTTGAAACTCAACATTAAGAAAACTAAGATCATGGCATCTGGCCCTCTCAATTCCTGGCAAATAGATGGGGAAGAAATGGAGGTAGTGACAGATTTTATTTTCCTGGGCTCCAAGATCACAGCAGATGGGGACTGCAGCCAAGAAATTAAAAGACGCGTGCTCCTGGGGAGGAAAACTATGGCAAATCTAGACAGCATACTAAAAAGCAGAGATATCACTGTGCCAACAAAAATGTGTATAGTCAAGGCTATGGTTTTCCCAGTTGCAATGTATGGCTGTGAAAGTTGGACCATAAAAAAGGCTGAGCGCCAAAGAATTGAGGCCTTTGAACTATGGTGCTGGAGAAGACTCCTGTGAGTCCCTTGGACTGCAAGGCGATCAAACCGGTCAGTCCTAGAGGAGATCAACTCTGATAAGATGACGTAAAAGTTTATTACAGCCTGTTAATTGCTCAACAGAATATAGTCAGGAATATAATCTGGATTCCCAGAAGGGAAGGGCTGTATTCCAGAATAACAGGCAATTTAGTCCAATGTTATGTGTGAGAGAAAGAGGGTGAAGACAGCTCCTCCCTAATAGTTCACAAAGTATATTGTAGATGCAGATAGTATAGCACTCGGTCTGACAAGATTTTGTCTATAGCTGGGAAACAATAAAGTATTTAGCTTGGAAGAATCATCACACATCATTCTTGGTATTGGGCATGACACACCTAGATTCCATATTAGGATTTTTAAAACATTTGCCTTGTATCGGCCTGCCTCCTCTCATGCTCCCTGTACTGTATGCTCTAACCTAATCTGTTAGTACCCATTCCATGATTCTGTTGAGCCCTACCAGCAGGCATAGCTTGTGGAAATTCAGAATTGGAAGTTATCAGAAACTTGATTATAAAACTAAACAACTGCAACAAATTTGAATTTGGAGGATTCAAAAGAGAGAGCTGCAAGAACATGAATTGAAAATGGGTCTGAATTCATCAGGGCAGCTATGATATTGTTGCTGTTCCTCAACAACACAATCCAGTAGTTTCTCACCATAGAAGTTGTTGTCCTAGATTGTTTGTTTGCTTGCTTATTAGTGGCTTGGCTGTTTTGTAACTTGTATCTAAAGAGTCTCTCATGACATCTAGTCTTTTAATGATGCAACACAACGGCAGCTGCAGAGTTTCCTGGGCTTCGCAATTTTTTATCAGACTTCCATCTCCATATTTGCCAAGGTGGCTTTGCCCTTGACAGATCTCCGGAGGACTAAACATGCAATGTTGAAGCCCCAACTAGGACAGCCGTTGCACTGGACAATGGAGTGCCAGCGAGCATTCGAATCCTTCAAGGAGTTATTTGCCAGAGAGCCTGTTCTGAAACACCCAAATCTTGAACAAGCCTTTGTGGTCCAAGTGGATCCCAGTAATGTAGCGGTAGCCGCTGTCATATTACAAGCTAATGAACAGAGCATATTACAGCCGTGCACATATACCTCCCACAAACTCTCAGAAACTGAACATAGGTGGGACATAGGGGAGAAAGAGGCCTTCGCGGTCCAGTGGGTCCTCATTACCTGGTGTCACCTCCTGGAGGGTAGTAAACTACCATTCAAGGTATGGACAGACCATAAAAACCTTGAGGCCCTCCAGACTCCACAGCGGTTGTCGCCCAAACTGGTATGGTGGGCACAGTACTTTCACCATTTCTGATTCACCTTGACGTACATTCTGACTGGGAGAAACTTTGTAGCAGATGCATTGTCAAGGATGCCTCAATATGATAGCTGCCAAGAGGAGGTCGTGCACGCCATCATTCCCCCCTCACCGCAGATGCAACTCGCTGCCCAGGACTCAGCTTGGTGGCTGGCAGAATCAGCTGAGGAGTTAATGAGTTGCTTAGAGGCCAAATTACTCACGGACCCATGGTTCTTGGAACACAAGCAACTACTCACCCAACGGGACAGGTTGAGTGGAAAGGGAATAAACTGTATGTGCCACACATTCTGAGGCCACAAGTGCTACAATGGTGCCATGACGTGAAACAAGCAGGACACTTTTGGTTCCTGAAAACCCTACATCAAGCCAAGTGGCAATTTTGGTGCCCAAGATGCAACACGACATAGAGGACTATGTCAGAAGTTGTTTGATCTGCTCAGCTACCAAACCCAACATAGGGAAACCCCCTAGCCTATTGCAATCCATGGCTGAACCCACTCGGCCATGGGAGGAAATAGGCATGGATTTTATTGTTGAGTTGCCGGAAAGCAATGGCCACACAATTATATAGATGGTCATTGATTTATTTTCTAAACAGGCCCATTTTATACCCTGTCCCAGGTTACCGTCAGCACAAAGATTGGTGAAACTATTCCTACAGCATATTTATCGCTTTCACGGGGTGCCACGGAGGGTCATTTCGGATAGGGGGTACAGTTCACAGCCAAGTTCTGGTGGGAGTCTTAATGATAGGGTCTTCACAGGAGTTAAGCTCAGTTTTCCATCCAAGTACTAACAAGGCAGAAGAGAGAGCCAACGCCACTGTGGAAATATATCTTAGATGCTATGTCACCTATCAGCGGACCAATTGGGTGGAACTCCTGCCATTTGTGGAGGTGGCATACAATAATGCTGTCCACAGCAGTACTAGCTTTACCCCATATAGAGCAGTGCATGGGCTGGATTTCGTTCCCATATCTGAGTACAAGAACCCCCTACTCCCCTCAATCCAAAAAAGTGGATAGATACCTTGCCAGGGGTGTGGGAAGCCGTGAAGAAGGCCTTGAGGAAAGCCACAGAAACCCAGAAGATACAGGCAGACAGAAAGCGGGCTCCCCAGAAGCCATTCTGGGTGGGAGACAGAGTGTATCTATCAACCAAATACCCAACAGGGTCCCCTGTTGGAAGTTGGGTCCAAAGTTTGTGGGGCCCTTCCCCATCATATGAACAATTAATATCTGTAATGGTGGAGCTGAAACTACCCAGACTGTTAGGAAAGGTGCACCCTGTATTTCACAGTAGTCTACTTAAGCCTGTAAGCGAGTCCCTTCATCCACAACCATTACTGGTTCCTGGTCCCGTGGAGCTGGGAGGAGAGACCCATTATGAGATCGATTGGATACCAGACTCCTGACTGCATAGGGGTTGATTGCCATACCTTGTTTAGTGGAAGGGAAATCCCAATACAGAAGTCTCCTGGGTGGCAAGCGGAGACATATGGGTGGTCCATCTGCACAGAAAGTATCATGGGAAATATCCTCACAAACGGGGGGTGCATATGGGAGCCCGGGTATAATACCCTTTTGCTATGTATCCTCACTACCTGTCCATACTATCTTCCAGGTGTGGCCCTGGTGAGAGAGGAGCCGCCTGTCAAACCTCGGGGTTTGCCTTACCAGGGGGGTGGAGGGAAGGTCCTGGTGGTTGGGGACCGTTTGTGATGCCAGCGGCTGCAGGCATGCACCAGAGAAACCCTGTTGGAACACCAATCAACTGCGGCAGGGAGGTGGCCAGCCTAAACCTCCGTTGGAGCGCTAACCAGCTGTGACTGGGAGGCGGCCAGTGCGAGGCAACCGGGATGCCTGACGATCAACGGTGCAGCTATGTGGAGCCGGGCGAGTGACTTCTGGGCAAGGACTACGCCGGCGGAGGGCATGGCTTGCCTATATAACCATGCTGGGAGGTGAACACTCCCAGTGTTGACTTTAATTCCAGATTGCATCTGCTTTGTGACCACTGCTTTCTGGAGCTCATTTATATGCCTGAGTCCAGCTTAATAAATCCAGTTATCACCCGCCCACACGCCTGGGGTTGTTACTACTGGATTATGTCCGGAGCTCGGACGCTTAAGAGTCAGCCTGAGATTAGTCTAACACAGCACTAAAAGAGTTAATCAAGCTTCTTCTAGAGATTCATTAGAAAGCTGTATTGCTGTGGATTATCCAAGTTGTTTGCTTAGATTTCTCCCTTGCAGAGACACTGTTGATAAGGTGTCCTCATAGGTGTCCAAATGGTGAATATTAGATTAAAGTGCTAGTACCCTCTTGGCCAAACTGAGTTAGAAGTTGGCTGACTTCCTCAGAATGGAAATACATATTGGGAAGATCAAAAAGATCCTCAGAACGGTTTAAATTTAAAGAACATGCTGGGGATTGTAGGTACCTGAATATCAGCAGGATGCAATGTCTCTAGGTGAGAGTCATTCTACCTTTTTAAAGTGCATCAGTTGTCTTTTCCAGTGTAATAGCTGGTTTAAGGACTCAATGATGGCTTTTTAGATCACCATCTGCCTCTGTTTACTCCATTATTTAAGATTTGCAGAATTATCCTAGTGGTTTGAGGAGAGCCTTGTCTTTTACAAGGATCTATCTCACCTTTCTTTGTAGGATTCCTTAACCTTCTTTTTTCTTCCCTGTCATTTCCTCTTATTAGGCTGAGTTCAGGATCCAGGTCTTCCTTCCAGCTATTCCAGTTTCCTTCCAGCTGCCAGCTATTTGTGTGGAACAATATATAGATGCAGATCAGTTCCTTTGGCTAGCTGGACAGTTTAGTTTGATGGACTCTCAGTAAATTTTGCAAAATATTCTTTTAGAGAATTTGCTTTGTTTTTAATTGTGGTTGTCAAGTCAAGGTATGTGCTTCAGTAGACTATGCCTAGCTATAAAATTTAATCTATTTACTGGTTTCAGCTTGTAGGTCGTTCTTGAGATGTTCATACTTATTGAATAAATGAAATGAGATTATGTTACTTACAGGAGACGCTTGTTTGCTTGTGATGTATCTGTAACTTTTTGTTGTTTCAGAGGCATTGATGAAGTCTGTTTATCTGAGTTGTGGTGGTGCAGTGGCTACTGCAGGCTACTTCTGCTGACTGCCAGTTGCCAACAATTGGGCAGTTCGGATCTCAAGGTTGACACAGCCTTTCATCCTTCCGAGGTCGGTAAAATGAGGACCCAGATTGTTAGAGGCAATATGCTGACTCTGTAAATCGCTTAGAGAGAACTGTAAAGCACTATGAAGCGGTATATAAGTCTAGGTTCCATTGCTATTGCTACCTACTGTTGTTTCTTCTTTTTCCCCCATGACAGCAGTGCAAATGTTCTTTCTATAAAAACAACTGACCCAATAATTGCAATAATAAAAAAGGTAGTAAGAGTACAAGATGGGCTAAGGGGGAAAATGATCTGAAAATAAATAGTAAACTAAAATGCAGATAGAAATTTTTTAAAAAGGCTTTTAGGAGGAGTTAATTATAAGGATTACAACCATCTTTCTTCCCCCCTCCCTCCCCCTGGTAAGCATGTGGTAAAACTGCAAATTCAGAAGAATAATGTTCCTAACTCTGACTAAGCAACTTTTACAATAGAGAAACGTTTTAAGAAAGCAATGGCAAAGAAATAGGATGTCCTCATCAATTATGGTTTCTCAATGCTGTTTTTCTTTGATGAATATCAGAGGCAAATTACAATAGTTAAGCATCACCCATATATCCTGGCATTTTATTTGGCCTTGTCCTGTTCCATATAGATTGACTATAGATGAACAGATCACCGTATGGATTCCACCTCTCCGTCCCACCTAAAACAGGTTTTTATTACCAGATAACATAAATATTCTGTGATGGCAACAGCTGGTTGGGCTGACCCCAAAATTTATCTGGGTTGCTTATCTTGTTTGTTATATGAAATTTGTTATCATTAATATTATGGCATATTTATCTTCCTTTTGTGGCACAGGAAAACCTGAACTGTCTCAGCAGAAGAGTGGAATGAGGCAATTTGATTTTTTTGAAATGTTTGATTTTTTTAAAAAACCACACAGCTACCTAGCCACTAGTCAAAAGTCTTACCATTCTTGATAAAATGGAGGTCTCTAATTTGTTCAAGAGCCAAAATGTCTTTCCTTCTGAGTCCACTTTAAAAGTCAAAGTCGACAGAAAGAACTTGCCATCATACCAAGCTATGTTGTCTGCGATGAAGGCAAAAATGCCTTTTATGTATCAGAAAGATATTAGCCATGCTGAGTGGCATTATGCGCATTATCAGAAACAATGTCTTAAGAATGTATCCAAGAGCATTCATTTTTCCAAAGAAACCATTAAGTCATCAGCTTTATCTTATAAAGATTATGACCCTAAAGGTCTATATGATTTTTCTACTATTCTTCATCAATGTAAAGATGAAGATATTGCTAAAAAGCTAAGGAAACCAAGAAAACTGAAACCATCAAGAAGATTACCTCATTTGAGGGAACCAGAAATTGTTCCTGTCCAAGAAACCTCTGGGAATCTCCCTCTGTTCTTAGAAGACTGTATCTGGGAAGCCAAAGTAGAGAGTACCCAAACAGAGCCCAAATTGCTGGTACCCATTCCTCCTCCTCCTCCTCTTTCTCCTCCTTCTTCTGACCTTCCAAATATCCAGGCATTCCCAGCCAAACCCCCTGAGAAGTTAGAAGTCTCAAGTAAGAAAAGACAGTCCAAATTCACAGTCTGGGATGAACCCGAACAAGAAAAACTGGGGTGGGAAGAAACACTGTTAACGAAGATAAGCAAAACAACAGCTCAATGGATTGTGAACAATCAAACCTCTTGGGGAGGTTGGGTTCAGGGTAAGCTAAAGCATTTCAAGAAACAAAAGTATGATTGGAACAGCATCAGATATGTACTCCCTTGTGAAAGTGATGTGGAATTACTGGATGGAATTCTAGCAGAGGAAACAGTGGAAGGAGGTCCTATTCACAAAGATGAACAAAAGAAGTTAGAGACGCCCCTCGCTGCTTACTATAGGTAGGACACAATAGTTATTATTACAATAGAAGAAAATATGTAACTCAGAATTGAGTTTTGGAGTCCTTGGTGCTCTCTTAAGTTTGGTTGTTTGCTTACAGGTGCTTCATTACCCAACTCTACTGTATAACATCATCAGTGTTAGTGAATGTGGAGTTTGCTCCCTGTTAATGTGCAATAGTTTGCCTTGCCTGTCTTGGTGAGGGTGTGGTTTTCTCCTTGGCAGTTCCTTGATCAGTCATTGATAGACACATGGAGATAGACTACACTGACACACCATTCAAAAGAGACAATAAAAAGTTAAAGTCTCAGTTAACCAATACCCAGATAAGCATGATACCAAACAAACAAAAAAGAAAAAAACTTAATCAAGGAACTTCCAAGGAGATAAACCATACCTTCACCAACTCTGGCAGGGCAAGCTGCAGTATATAAACGGGGAGCAAATCCAACACTCACTAGCACTGATGATGTTACCTAGTTGGGTAATGAAACATCTGCAAACAAACAACCAAGCTCAGAGGGCACCAAAGACTCCATAGATATTATTACTTTTCCTCCTGATATAAATCTTTCAATAAGGTGTGAATCTCAGCAAGTTCTATAGAATTTACTTCCAATTAAGGATGCATGGAATATACTATAGTGGTAGTCCTCGAGTTACGACCACAAATGAGCCCAAAATTTATGCTGCCAAGTGAAACATTTGTTAAGTGAGTTTGCCTCATTTTACAAATTTTCTTGCCACAGATTGCAAGATTGTTAAGAGATTGCCTTTGTTAAATTAGTAACATGGTTGTTAAATGAATCTGGATTCCCCATTGACTTTGCTAGTCAGAAGATCACCAAGCTGATTATATGACCCCAGGACACTGCAACCATCATAAATATGAACCACCTACCAAGCACCTGAATTTTGATCATGTGATCATGGGGATGCTGTAATGCAATGATCGGAAGTGTGGGAAATGGTCATAAGACACTTTTTTCAATGCTGTTATAATTTTGGTCCCTAAATGAACTGTTGTAAATTGAGGACTGCCTATATTGCTTTTATGATTAAATGGGTTATTTTTCTGGCCCATTCTTTATATTTGAAAAATGAGTGGACAACATTAAGGCAGTTTTATGAAAGATAATCAGAGTAGTAAAAAAGGCAAAGGCAACACTAATAAAATGGTAAATCTGTAACAAAACAAAAACCGTGCAAAAGATTTTGAAAAGAACAAGTCCAGTTTCTTTTATTAAAGTTTATCAAACAATCAAAATATCACTTCCCTACACACAACAACCCTCCCCACAACTGAACTGGTACCCCAAAGATCCTCTCTTTTTATCTACCCCACTACTCCTTCCACCCACATCAGACTGGAGAACTGACAAGAGGAGGCCCCTTCTCCTTTCTGTGGGAAATGCGGAGAGAACTGACACAGTAAAAACTCACTTCCCATCCTCTTCTCCCACCCTGCGTCTTTTACCACTTATGGTTTGGCAAGAAAAGTGGGAAAGATTTTTGGCACATGGAAAGCCTGAATCTTCCACTGCTATTAGACAAGTGGCCTTGAAAATCAGCAGGTGGGAACTTGTGGGGAGAATGTACACATAATGGCTTTAGATAGCCAACAAAAGCAGAGCAGGATAGGCCCCTATTTCTAAGCTTACCCCAGAAAGAATTGTTACTTGTGTGCCCCAGCTTGTGTCACAGAGATAGGACCAAGATCCTTGTGCAATGGAGCAAGGAACTATAGGTAAAAATTGCCTTGGTGACTGTTGAAGAGAACATGGGAAGGAAAAACAAGGGGGAAATCTCTCAAAAGTAAATATCTCCCATGTACAGAACAAAAATAACTATCTTTGTCTAGGTCTATATCTTCATGTTCTATGATACAATTAATTTTTAACCATTAAATCAGATCAATGAACACAATGAAACAAACAGGAAAACAGAGCTACATATACTACCGTAGTTTATGTGCTTAACTTCTCAATATCCATTAAATGGGGTTCCCAGAGGTACCCGATTGCTAGGATGGCTTTTTTAGACCACAATAAACAGATGTCTAGTTATCCATTAGACATGGAATAAAAACAAAACAAAGAAAGAACCCCCCCTCCAAAACATGGAAAAACTTCAAAAAAATCCAGTTCTACCTGTAATCTATGGTTCTTCTTAAGTAGGATTTTTTTTTGGTATGAACTTGGCTACTACTAAATTAATGACTATTTAAAGGGTTGCCACCTCTCTCTTTCCTCCTGACACTACATTTTTTCTCTTAGTAGCTGTTTTTCCTCCTTCAATTCTTTTCACTGCTGGTCCTCCCACAGACTTATGTTGTTGTTATGATAGCATCTGTCAGAGCATCTCTGCAGGTGTGTAGATCTGAATCAGAAACCACTGAATGAACTGAGATTCTAGTCTATCTATTATGGAGGTTTTAATTTAAATTCTTGCACAGACTAAGTGGTTTCTAGCCTCAGTTCTAGTTCTAATCTGAATTCTAAGAACTATTCAAATATTATGATTTATTACTTTATTTTATTTATAAATCTACTTAATCATGAGTTAGTCAAGACACTGCATGAAGAGGATTGAAAGGCATAATAAAATTAGAATATTCCGTGAGCATAAAACCCTACTATAGTAAATAAGCTCCATTTGTGATTGATGGGTCCCATTTTGGATAAATCACGAGTTGCATTATTTTCTCCAATATAGCAATCTATGAAGGTCTATTACAATATCTACTATAATATCTATCCAGCCTACCAGCTTGGCCAATTGGTTATGCTTATTGATTTATTTCCGTATAAATCAAGTTAACTTTCTTTCCATACAAATCATGTTCACTGAAAACTTCCAGGTTACCATCTTTTCATGCAAGAGTGGTAGGCGAGGATGATCTACTCTTTCCCAATCAAACAGCAGACAAAATATCAATGAAACGTCTCAGACCAGCGACCCCTGTTAAACGTCGTGAACGGCTGCACCCCAGGACTGGGAAATGTTCATATGTAACTCAGAATGCCTTTGAACAAGAACTTTATTTTGGTAAGCATCAGGGGAATGACTAAAGAGCTTTAACTTTATAGAGTGAAAGTCTGGTTCCAGAAATGGTTCCACTATAAGCTTGCAGAAAATTCTACTCTGCCAAATCAAATCTTGTGTACCGAAATACATGACAAATTTTACTAGAACAATAGATGTTAAAACAATGTTATCTTTATTTTGAGAGTTGTATAGCAGTCTGTCCTATCTGGACATTCTTAATATTGCAGATAGCAATGGTGACAGAAGACTGAGGAGCCCTGATGATGCAGTGGTTAGAATATAGTATTGCAGGCTAACTCTACCCACAGCCAGGAGTTCGATCCTGACATGGCTCAAGGTTGATTTAGCCTTCTATGTTTCCAAGATCGGTAAAATGAGGAGAAGATTGTTGGGAGCAAGATGCTGACATTTTAAACCATACAAAGAGTGCTGTAAAGCATCATGGAGCAGAATATAAGTCTAAATGCTATTGCTATTTTCCTAACCCATATTTGTGAGTTTCTCCAATGCATCTGGTTGGCCATTGAAAGATATAAAATGCTAGACCAGATGAATCTTTGTTCATTCATTTGTCAGATTGCCAGATTCTCATTTTCCTCAAAGGACTCCAGAAATGTTACAGATTCAGAGATGCTGAACCAGTAAACTTTGATTTGCACATAGGACCTTGTCTAAACACTATAAGCTACTGTACCAGAGGTGGGTTTCAGCAGGTTCTGACCAGTTCTGGAGAACCGGTAGTGGAAATTTTGAGTAGTTCAGAGAACCGGTAGTAAAAATTCTGACTGGCTCCGCCCCCATCTATTCTCTGCCTCCCAAGTCCCAACTGATCAGGAGGAAATGGGGATTTTGCAGTAACCTTCCCCTGGAGTGGGGAGGGAATGGAGATTTAACAGTATCCTTCCCCTGCCACACCCACCCATGCCCACCAAGCCATGCCACGCCCACCAAGCCATACCCACAGAACTGGTAGTAAAATTTTTTTGAAACCTACCACTGTACTGTACCATGCTTATAGGATACAGAAAAGAATTCAGCATTTAGAAATAATGTTGCTAAATTCCAATGGTTTTCTTCCTCCTGTATACTTTCAGGGTCAGCGAAGATTATCCATCAAAAAACCAAGAAGGATCGTATCATTCTGGATAATCATGATGAATATAACAAACATCTAGAACAATGCTACCCAAGACCTCCAGAAATCTGGAGCTTTAAATCACCAAAAAGGACAAGTAAGAGTGGAGCATTGTGCTGATTTCCCCCCATATTTTATTCACTATTCTCAGAGAGAGAGAAATTGCTTTCAAAATTAATATATTAATTAATATAATTAATATATCAAAATAATTTGATGAAAATGATCATTACTTTTTAAAAAAAATGAAATTAAGAGGATAGATTTTCACACTTTCACTTTTTTTGTGTGTGGAAGACTACTCTTGTTTTCAACATGATTTCTCACAGAAATCACAAAAGTGAAGAAATATCTACTTCACTGTAAATCCTACATGAAAAAGGTCCCTTAACTGGAACGATGTAGGTTTGTAATATTTTTAATCACTTGCGTCCTTATATTTGAAACATTTTAATTTAAATTTGGTATCCGTCTAAGTTCTATTATTTCTTTTTCACACAATTTCCTAATCATATTCCAACATAGCTTCTTGAAATTACAATAGGGCTATGATCACATGATTTTCTCTAGGTGCAATGCTGCTTGCCTCATGTTCTGGATCATGCTAATGGATAAAAATCTTCAGCCCACAAATTGTGAAGTAGCCTGCTCTGCCACCAACAGGGATTTGTTTTGCATGGGAAAAAATTCTAGTTCCTCACAAAAACTGAGTTGTTTTTTTGTCCGTTCCATAGATAGGTGGTCAGGATGGGAAAGAAGAAAAACTGCTATTTAATTATGCAAATAATTGAGTTATGTAAATAATTGAATTAATAATAAATTAAATAACAATTTAATTATGTAAACTCTTCCCTGGATTTTCAAAATGATTTTTCCGTGTTACTCCATCTGTTTTCCTGATTTGATCCATCAGAGTTTCATTATTTATTGATTATTATGTAATTCACTTTCATCATTTGAATCCTTAAAATAACTCTCCATTTTTCCTTTCCTCTCTAATGTATCTGCTCCAGCATTCATAGCTAAAAAAATTGCTTTATGTTCCATATGACTTGACTACCTGTATTCACTGAATTCCAATGTGTAAATAACATTTCTATCCAGATATTACCTATTTGTTCTGAATAATACAAAAGCCATTGGGATAATTTAAAATTTTGCCATAATCATTCACTATATAAAGTGAGCCAGAGGAAGTCAAATTTGCTGTTTAGTCATTAATATCTATTTTCGTTCATCACATTTGCAAACAAGAACTAATATGAATGAATTACTAACTAGCTTTCATTAAAATTGTTCTGGATCAGCTAAAAAAATACAGAAGGGAATGATCCATTGGAAAACACTTCCCACTCTTATTGAAGATTTTTCCCAAGTGGATGAAATACAGTCAGCTGACCCAACTGAAAGAGAAAGAGATCCGTGCACTAAACAGGAAGAGAGTGTATCTGAAACTGTTCGCATCCGTAAGACAATGCTGGAACAATGGAAAGCTGCCTGGAAATTTGGTAAGTACATACTCTTACTCTAGTTCTGGCTTTAATTTGTTAAAGCCCATTTAACTCAATGGCCAGTTTTCTGTTTTGACTTTTGCCATTAATAATTGTCAAATCCCCTCTAATCTGTTATGAGCGGGTTACTTGAAATATTACTATTATTACTATTACTATTATTATTATTATTATTATTATTAATAATAATAATACCCTGTTTCCCCCAAAATAAGACATCCCCTGATAATAAGCCCAATTGGGCTTTTGAGCGCATGGCAATAAGGCCAAGTGTTTATTTCAGGGTTCAAAAAAATATAAGACAGGGTCTTATTTTTGGGGAAACATAATAATAATAATAATTATTATTATTATTTTATAAGGTACACAGCAAATTGCAGCTTCCTGCAATAACACCAGCGGAACTGCAAAAAACTGCGCTACTTGGGACATTGTACATCTTTAGAAGGTACTTGGTTGATACCTAGGACTCTGGCAGCAACCCATATCAACCATTAGCACCAGTCAGTGGTATTTGTGATGCATTTTTTAATATTCAGTTGACTGAGTTTCATATTTAATTAATAAAAGTAGAATAATAAATATCCTCTCCAAAGTTCTTCTTATGCTATTTTTGTACTTAACTTTCAGATCCTCATTGGCAGTCAGCAACTATAGAAGGAATACTTGTAGATCTTGCTGATTTGCATGTTCAAAATCGGATCAATGGTCTACTTGTTTGTGCCTCTGCTGTGCTTGAGCGTCCCTGTAAAGTCCAAAATGCAAATCAGGAGTCAGGTAGATGTGTTGGGTGGAAATTTCTATCATTTCACTTTTATTTATTGAGAATTACTAGATACTATAGCTGCTGGGATATACACAGTAACTGATTCAAGTACTCTAATGTCTTCCTAGGCAAGTTGGGTTGGAGTTCCATCTATTTATACATAAGAGAAGGCTTAACTGAACCTATTAGATGATACCATTCACTAGTAATTCAAGAAATCATAATCTCGCCTCATAATCCGGAGGCTGTGAGTTTGATCTTAGGTAGAGGCAGATATTTTTCTCTCCGAGCACAGTGAGAATATATCTGCTGAAAAAACTCTGCATTGGCAACAGGAAAGGGATCTGGCCAGTAAACATTCAGCTCCATTCAGTTGCCCAGACTCCACCCCGCGAGGGGTTATGGGGTCGTTAAAAGAGGATGATACAGAACATATATGAAAACAATTCGGTTTCTGTATGCATTTGATACTACAGGTAGTCCTCGCCTTACAACAATTTGTTTAGTGACTGTTGAAAGTTACAACGGCACTGAAAAAAAGTGACTTATGACTGTTTTTCACACTTACACCTATAACAGCATCCCCATAGTCACATGATCAAAATTCAGAAGCTTGCCAATTCATATTTATGATGGTTGCAGTATCCCGGGTCAGATGATTCCCTTTTGCAACCTTCTGACAAGCAAGTCAATGGAGAAATCAGATTCACTTAATAGTCTGTTACTAACTTAACAATTGCAGTGATTCACTTAACAAATGTGGCAAGAAAGGTTGAAAAATGGGGCAAAACTCACTTAACATATGTCTCACTTAGTAGCAGAAATTTTGGGCTCAATTGCGGTCGTAAGTCAAGGACTAACTGTACTTTTATATCAGGACAAAGAAAGGAAATGCCTTTTATTGACCTAGTAGTTCATATTTAATCTTAACCCTGAGATGAATAATTTAGGTAAAGTAACCTAAATTAAATCCAAATTAACCTGTTTTAAAAAATTGCAAAACTACCAAACTTTACAAAATTCTCCAGGCGGCATACCTTGCTGATTGTAGTTTAAAAATCTTGGTTTATTCTTATAAGCAAGTACAGCCATTAAGTCACATCAATGGGTTGTCTGGCCCCAGAAGTTCCAGTATATAAAATTGAGGATTTAAAACAAATGTGATGGTAACCGACTTTGGATTTCTAACATTTTAAATATAAATTTTATTATTGAACTACAAGAGTCACCTTCTAGGGAAGATGGGCAGCAAAGAAATTTAATAAATAATAATGATAACCTGGCTCTGTCAATTAGCATGGAGATCCAATAGTGGTATGCAACAATTGAGGTGATTGGTCGTTAGAGGGCGCTCCATCTGTTTTTTTAACGTGTCTTTTTCACTTTATCTTTGTATGGATTTTATGGGTTTTATTTGTAAACTATTCAGAGTCTCTTAGATGGTGAGGTGGGCAGTGTATACATTTGATAAATAAATAAATAATGATGCTATCCTCTTGCCCCACTGCAGTTAATACACATTAATGCCTTGGTAAGGCCACACTTGGAATACTGCATCCAGTTTTGATCACCACGATGTAAAAAAGATGTTGAGACTCTAGAAAGAGTGCAGAGAAGAGCAACAAAGATGATTAGGGGACTTGAGGATAAAACATATAAGGAATGGTTGCTGAAACTGGATATGTCTAGTCTTATGAAAAGAAGGACAAGGGGTGACATGATAGCAGTGTTCCAATATCTCAGGGGTTGCCACAAAGAAGAGGGAGTCAAACTATTCTCCAAAGCACCTGAGGGTAGAACAAGAAGCAATGGATAGAAACAAATCAAGGAGAGAAGCAACTTAGAACTAAGGAGAAATTTCCTGACAATTAGAACAATTAATCAGCGGAACAACTTGCCTCCAGAAGTTGTGAATGCTCCAACACTGGAAGTTTTTAAGAAGAGATTGGACAACCATTTGTCTGAAATGGTATAGGATTTCCTGCCTAAGCAGGGGGTTGGACTTGAAGACCTCCAAGGTCACTTCCAACTCTGTTGTTCTGTTCTGTTCTGTTCTGTTCTGTTCTGTTCTGTTCTGTTCTG
>WNWU01000001.1:39032265-39061253 GCA_012654045.1 Ptyas mucosa | reverse complement strand
TGTTCTGTTCTGTTCTGTTCTGTTCTGTTCTGTTCTGTTCTGTTCTGTTCTGTTCTGTTCTGTTCTGTTCTTCTATTCTATTCTAATTTGGGATGCACATTCCAAAGCTTAGCTAAGAAATAATTTAATGATCTTCAACGCACAATGACTTACTTCATTTTATTTTTTCATTCTCTCCATTATCTCTGAAGACAGTCATGCCCTTTGTAATGCACATTTAAAAGCCTTTCTGAAACCGTTAGAAAGCAAAAATCTTTCAAAAGCTACAAAACCTTCGCAGCAATTTATTTATAAAACTAATTATTAATTTTTAACCTACCATAAGTATATTTTTAGAACCCGGCATTGTTTCATCATGCACATGTGCTGATTTCCTCAGAAATAGGACTAGATGCTTCCACAAAAGACATAGAAATTAAGGATCTACCGAAAAAAATACAACCCTTGCTGCAAAAAACTCTGTTTGACACGGATGCACATGTACGAATGGCTGCTGCAGTATGCTTCTATGCCATGTGGAAACCAAATCCAGAAGCACAGTCTATCATGAAGAAAGCTCTGACAGATGGTTAGTAAAAAATCTTTTTTCTCCCTCTGTATGAATGTCACTAATCCACAAAGCCATGATAATTGAGGGGTCCTTGGTGCTCTCTGAACTTGGTTGTTTTCTTGCAGATGTTTCATTACCCAAACTTGGTAACATCATCAGTGCTAGTCTGATGAAGTTCAGGACTAGCATTGATGGTGTTACCTAGTTTGGGTAATGAAACATCTGCAAGAAAACAACCAAGCTCAGAGAGCACCAAGAACCCCTCATGTCAACCCTGATATTCTTCCCCAATATTCTCCTTTATTGGCCATGCTAATTTGTTTCTTCAGCAAACACTATTTGGATATATACTAAGCTAGGAAGAGTATCAAGAAAGTGATCCTGACAGAGATATGCACGGACCATTACCTATTTTTTAAGTCCAAAACAAAGAGATTACAGTCACATGTAACTCACATAAATGCCTCACTGAGCTACACAAAAGAGAAGGAGGTGCTGCTCAATCTAATTTGCTAGATTGATGTCAGGCCTACTGGGCAGACCAGGCCAGGAAATCAACTCCATAGTAAGGCTAACACAACTTTTACTGAGATTGGCTATGATACCTGAATCTTACAGGTTTGACTACCTTCTTCTCCTTCTTATACTCGAGTGAATCAGGCAAGGGTCTGCCCCAGCTGCTTCTGAATGTTATCTCACTGTTCTGGATTTTAAAAAAAGCTTCCCCCCCTCTTTACTTAAATAATGGTTCCTGCATCTCTCTTGTCTTCCTTACTCTGTATAGACTAGGACCCTCATCCAGCTAAAGGAGAAATGGGGACATGAATCACCTCCAAACACCCTGTGCCTTTCCTGTACATCATTAAGCTCCATTTGAAAGCAACAGGATTGGTTAATTACATTGCTTTCTTTAGGAGTAGATCAAATGATGCACTGGTAGTCGTCAACTTACCACAGTACATTTAGTGACCGTTTGAAGTTACAATGGCACTGAAAAAAGTGACTTATGACCGTTTTTCACATTGCAGCATTTCCCCAAGGTCACATGATCAAAATTCAGATGCTTGGCAATGTGACTCTCATTTATGACTGTTGCAGTATCCTGGGGTCATGTGATCGATCACCTTTTGCGACTTAATGGGGAAGCCAGATTCACTTAACAATTAGTGTTACTAATTTAACAAGTCAATTAACAACTGTGGCAAGAAAGGTCGTAAAAGAGGGCAAAATTCACTTAACAACTGTCTCACTTAGCAACAGAAATTTTGTGCTCAGTTGTGGTCATGAGTCGAGGACTACTGTATTTTTATCCAAAAAAGAATTATATTTTTATGCTATCCCTGAATAGTTACCATATTTAAGCAATCTTTTGGGGATTCTGCATTTATTCTCATTTTCTTGTTAGGTAATTCTGCAGATAGCTGGGCAGCAGCTCAAGCTCTAGCACTGGAAGGAGTTACCAGTTTCCAGGTAGTGAATAGGATTCTGTCTCAGATTTTTGATGAAAACGATGATGCTTCAGAAGAACAGGCATGTCTTTTGTTAGCTCGCCTTAGCAAACACACGGTAAGTATCAACACTCAGGAAGAAGAATGTGGTGGAAGTCCAGGATCGGTATGGCCGCTGAGGATTTCTGAATCAATTTGCCCATCATTATTGGATGCACGAGGGATGCGGTGGCTCAGTGACTAAGACGCTGAGCTTGTTAATCAAAAGGTTGGCAGTTCAGGGGTTCGAATCCCTAGCACCGCGTAACGGAGTGAGCTCCCTTTACTTGTCCCAGCTTCTGCCAATCTAGCAGTTCGAAAGCATGTGAAAAATACAAGTAGAAAAATAGGAACCACCTTTGGTGGGAAAGTAACAGCGTTCTGTGCGCCTTTGGCTTTGGCGTTTAGTCATGCCGGCCACAAGACCACTGAGACGTCTTCGGACAGCGCTGGCTCTTTGGCTTTGAAACGGAGATGAGCACCCGCCCTCTAGAGTCGGGAATGGCTAGCACATATGTGCGAGGGGAACCTTTACCTTTACCTTATTGGATGCACACATTGTGCACTAGTGTGTCAGCAGGGGCAGCACCTCAGCTTTCTTGTTGAGCTCACAAGCAAAATAGAATTGGCTTGGGTGGGAGGCCGCCAGGGAATATCAGGCTTCAAGGAGATTTTACCAACGTTTAGGCTCTTGGCACATGCATGCTGCAGAAAAGTTCACTATGGCCAATTTCTTCAAAAGGTTAAAAAAAATGGTTGTCATCTAAAAAGCCTACCTTTGGGACCTCACCAATCAGGTAGCTCCAAAAAATTGTGGGATGTCGTTATAATGTTGTTGTTTTAGATTTTGTTTTTATGATATGGACGCTGGAATGCTCATTTTCAAAACATCACTCTGCTTCCAGTTCTGAGCCAGGCTACAGTAATGTTAAAACCTGTCATTTGGGGAAATCATAAATTTTCCTTATGTGTAAGAAAAAAAGTAGTTTTTGAGTTTACATATGAATGCACACACACACACACTAAATGCTTTGCTACTTTTATTTTCCTTTTTTCATTGCTCAACGAATGTGAAGAATCAGCAAAAATAACTGTGGTATTAATGCACATTATTAGCAAGTTAAATCTTCAACACCAAAACTTAACTTGCACACTAAATGTACATAAATGTAATAAATATACTGTTTGATACCAATATACTGTAAAAATCATGAAAAAGTTTTTTAAAAAGATATTTTATTAAAAAAAAACCTTTATCCCTTTTGAGCAATGAATTATAAATCCCCCTTTCTTCCTGTCTATGTATAGAATGTCATATGAACACATTACAGAGTATTTTTAGGTTCCTTATTAATTGAATGCTTTCAGGGTTTGGTTCATTGTTTACTGGCATCAGAATTGAACAGCTATCAATGGATACATCGGGCTTTGGCATGTAAAACATTGTCTCGTATTCCAGGGAGTGTCACCCAGGTATGTTTCATCCCATGAACTGGAAATGCAAAAAATATTGGTGATGCTATGTTTCTGATAGCTTATTGGAGGTTCCATTTTACCTGAACGAAAGGAAAATACCTCTCGTAAAAAAATTAATTTACACAAGGCTTTTAAACTGAACTATTATTGTTGGTAGATATTGGCAAGAGGCTTATCAAAAACATTCCCTTCCCTTATTCCCTATGGAAAGACAAAGAGCAGTCTCTTTGGACTTCTTAAATTTTTTGTTTGAGGGAAGCAAACCTTTCTATATATGTTTGAGGGAAGCGGCCTTTCTATATGGTTATCTCTGAAATTGTTTCCCACAGAGCTACTAAAATCAGAAATGACACATTATTCTAAAAAAAAAAAGGTGGGTTTAAAAACTATAACTGTTATATGTGTTACATGAGGTCACTTTATGACTTATATAAAGTCTTCTAAATAGGACCTCAAGAACAAAATTGTCCAACTGATGTGGACAGATTGGAAAATTGAGGTACGCCAGGCAGCTGCCAAGGTTTTGGGACATTTGAAACTTGGAAAAGAAGTCCATGACCAGCTGAGGTGAGCATCAAACATCACCTGTGGTATCTGTACTTTTACCTAGCAAAATAGATGTGGTATGCTATCTCCATTGGATATAAACTGCCTCCATATTATGGAGTCCATAATGTTGTAACAAGAGAAATGATCTCACATTGATATATTTATATGCAAACTGCCATCGATATCATGATACGGCCTCTTCTTTGTGATGATAAAAAGAGAAAAATATTCATGTTTTGTGTAAAGGTTTTTCATGCACAAAGGCCTGAATTTCTGTTACTTGCAAGGAAAGATAACTTTCTTGCATTCCTGTAGCTTTGTACCTCATGAAAATGTTTTCCCAAAATTGAGAAACACACTAGAAGAGAACAATAGATGACAGAAAGGAAATGTGACAACAAAAAATAATTGTCATATGTATGAGATGTAGAAGGCCCTTACCCCTTTGCTTGCACATATGTCTTCCAATGTCCTTTAAAAGGATTCCTAAAACATTTTAAGATCCCTAAAATTTGATTGACGTATAATTATTTATGCTAAACATAGCGACAAATAGCATGAGGATAAATATGTTTGCTGATTCAATTTGCATTGAAGTTGTTGTGTATTATTACTTAGCTTTGTCCTTAATATATATTTTCTTTTATTGTGCCCTGGATGCATAAATCAAATGAGCTTATCATTCACTAATAGCATCCTTATCCTCTCAGAGAGAATCTAAAAAGGGGAGACTGCCGGAAGAAAGTGGAAGCTCTTTCTATGATTGGCTGGCTAAAATTCATGACAGCCAGGCTGCTCCCTGGCTTTCTTCAATGTTTCTCTGATGACTTTGTAGCTGTCCGAAAAGAAGCTTGCTGGGCAGCTGGAGCACTTCAGATTAAAGAAGAGACAGTGAGTGTTCACTAAAATGATTAATAAAGGATTTGTATGCAAAGGTATAAATGAAGGATGAGTCAGGGATTTATCAGTATCTAGCAAGTCATAATATTTTATTTTATTTTATTTTATTAGTCATATTTCTATGCTGCCCACTCTCCGAGGACTCTGGGTGGCTTACACCAAAGACAGTATACTAAATAGCATATTGCCCCAACAATCTGGGTCCTCATTTTACCCACCTCGGAAGGATGGAAGGCTGAGTCAACCTTGAGCCGATGAGATTTAATCCGCTTATCTGCTGAACTAGCAGTCAGTTAAAGTAGCTGCAGTACTGCACTCTAACCACTGTGCCACCTCGGCTTCTTTTAATAATACATAATTATTTATTTGTGTTTACCTTCATAAGCTTTTATTGTGTATACCTGTAATTGCATATTGTGGCCTTCTCTAGTTCCTGCTTTTAATTTGGGATAAATTATGTATGTTATTTAATATGAATAACTCTATTTTTTAAAAAAAGATCTATGAATAAGGCTCTGTATCAGTCAACAGATTTTGTTGTTGTTGTTGAACAGGTACTAAGATGCCTTTTTAAGATCATGCAGACTGATCCTTTATGGAAAATCAAAGCCCTTGCCATCAGAGGTATTGTATTATTAAACTGTTGAGAATTCTTATTACGGTTTGAACCTATCTATGAATTGTTTTTGTAACTATAATTTTGGATGTTACCTTATTTGTGAGAATCTTATCTAATCTGTCACTAAAAGAACAGGAAGCTGGTCTTCTTACATCCTGAATAAGGCTTAACTTTTAGGAAGTATGTATTGCATTGCAAATACTGGATCACAGAGACCAAAAGCTCACCTTCTTGACATAAAATGTCAAAGCAACTATCATTTTCTTTTCTGACAGCTTTGGGTCAGATAGGTGAGGCAAGTCCCTACCTAAAAAATCTTCTTCTCTGGGCCCTTCATTATGAAGAAGATCCTGGAGTACGGAGGGAAGCCTGTCGGAGTATCATCACTCTCAAAATGCAGGATGAAACTGTTCGGGCTACTTTACTGATGAGAATGATACTAGAACCAAATGAGAAAGTAAAAGAGTAAGTTACTTTTTTTTTAATAAAAGACGATTCATGTGTTTAGAAAGTTCCTTCTCCGAGAACATCCTATAGAACTGTGTTTTTTCACCTTGGCAATTGTAAGATACGTGGAATTTTCAACTTCTAGTGTTCCTCGGCTAGCATGTTTTATTACACCTTTGGAGAAAAAAACCCTTATTCTTCAAACCTAAGTGTTCCTTGCCACTGCACTGATTTATTCCTATAGTAATGGGAAGTGGGGATGGGACAATAATGGCCTGTATTGCCAACTGTGATTTTTAAACCATCTTGTGACTCACGAATCCTACTAAATATAGTTTATAAAGCAAGACAAGACTTGATGCAATCTTTGAATCCTGTCCATATCATTTTATTAATTATTTGAGAGCAGTCTAGTCAATTAGAATTAGTCTTCTATTTTATAACTGGTTGCCTAGTGATTGTTTGAAGTGGACCTCCCTGGAGCTACTTATGAATTAGTTCCAAAGTTTCCAGTTGCTCACCCACCCCCATGAGAGCATGTTGGTTGCTCGCATGTACAGCCATTTGCAGCCTCCTGTAGTCACAGGATCATGTTTCACAACAATTTTGCAAAAACTGGCATTACAGTTGTGTTACTACAAAACCAGATCATAGTGAAACATTGGTGTGTTTAATAACCTTGGTATTTGCTTAACAACCACAGTGGTCATTTTATGAATGCAGCATTCACTTAACGATCACAAGAAAGATTTCGGATTGGTCATGTGGATTGGTCGTGTGGGTGACTCATTTTACAATTGTTACAATTTAAGATCATGATGGACCAGCCTCCATTAAGGTTATTAAATCGAGGACTATCATATAGGCTCCTTTTCAACAGTAATAGATCTTCAGTAAATACCATTCATACACTTTAGTCAAATCATGATAGGCATTATTAATTGAAACACTTCCAATTTATGCACTATGCAGTCCTGTCACTAAATATCTACTCCTTATTGAAGTCAATGAAATGTATTGCCAAACAACTTGTGCACAGGCTTGTAGTACTAAGTGAGCCGTGGTTAGAATGCAGTATTGAAGGCTACTTCAGTTTGATTCCTGGCTCAAGGTTGACTCAAATCTTCCATTCTTCTGAGGTTGGTAAAATGAGGACCCAGATTGTTGGAGGCAAGTTGCTGACTCTGTAAACCGTTTAGAGAGGGCTGTAAAGCACTGTGAAGTGGTATATAAATCTAAATGCTATTGCTATGTGGAGATTCCAGAAGAGGATCTACCCTTCTGAGTAGCAAAATAATTTCATCTAGGTTTACACAGATATCTAAAGAAAATAATTGGAATTTTTCTAATGTCCGAGGGTTTCAGTGACAACAGGCTCTATTAACTTTAAAGGATGGAAACTTAGGCCGACACACCTGAAAGAGTGTGTGGGCCTAATCATGGAATAGTTTTCTCTGGGATTAGCCTTTTTCTAAATTTGGGGAAGAATTGGATATTTAACTACAAATGGAGCAAGAAATTTCTATAGTATTGCACTAGCCTCAGATTTACAGAAAAAGTGTATCAGATGCTACGTGTCCAGCAAAGATAAAAATAAATGCTCCTAGGGGAGGAGGGATGATATATAAATACATTCTAAATAAATAAAATGAAAATGTAGATTTGACTTTTGAGATTTCTAAAAAGGCCTGTTTCTCTGAACAGAGAAGTGAGTCGTGCTGTAACAAATTTCAATTTTGAACAAGAGGAAGAGCAAGAAATGATCCAAAAAATCAAGAATGAGGTAAAAAAATACAATCTAAAATGTTCTGGTGCTTTATTTTTTTAAGAAGCCAAGATTACATAGCTCTTTCCACACTTAAAAGAAACTTGTCATTTCCCTATTCACATTTCTAAAGGCTGGCAACTTCTGAAAATTTGAAGCAATATGAAATTGTAATATGTAAAACTGTGCTAATTGCTACATATTGGGCCTTGGGATCATATGGGAGCGATCAGATAGCCAGCATGAATTTCACATGGCCATATTCCAAAGTTCTGAAGCAACTGTTGGCTTATATGCAGAGATAGACTGTAGGAGCCCACAAAGTAATGATAAGCAAGAGACTTCTGCATATCTTAATTGCATTCATATAGAAGAAGTTCAAGCATGTATTCAGATTCTCCAAAAGATACTATACCACAATGAGGAAAATCCCTGCTGCATGCATCACCTCATCAATATCCTTCCAGATGTAAGAAGCTAATAATCAGAGAATTGACTACCAAATTAAACAAGAGGTATTTTGTGTTCATAAAAGTTTACTAAGAAAAGATATATGTGCATTCGGAAAGTGACAAAATATGTCACAAGGTAGGAGGTATAGACTGCACAGCACCCAACACTGAGATCTTAGCTACAGGAATAAGAGTTACTAGTTGCCAATATCCTTTATGTCACACTATGCTTGGAGAACTAAAGAAACAGGAATCTTAGTGAAAAATTAACATTTGCTGTGCGCAAAGCTTTACAGTGGTAAAAAACCCCCATAACTTGAATTGTCCATGCTATTTCAACTCATATAGCCCCTGATTTTTCACCTATTACCTTAACAACTGGCAAATGGGCAAAGCTTCAAGTAGCTTAACAAGTATCTGAAAAAAGTTAGAAGCACAATCTTACACTTACTTTCTCATATAAACTAAAAGCTATTAACTGTTTTAGTTTAGCAGCTCACTTTTTAACCAGATTTCCCCTATTCTACTTCCATATTCTGAGAAAGAGCAAAACTTTTTAGTATGATGATGCAAGAATTGTGAATGGAGTAAATTATATTGGTAAATGGTACAAAAAATGTACAATTTGTGTTGCAGATTTCCAGATTAAGCCAAAAACCCCTAGTGATAGAGAAAGTACTAAAACTTCAAGAAGTAATAGAGAAGATGTGGCATGAAGCCCACTGCATTTATCGGGAAAAAAGAGACATCTTTGCATATAGAGATATTCGTGACATCTTCCTTAATGTTGTTAAAACTGCTTTCACTGGTAACGTACACTGGAATGAAAAAGTTTGATGGAACACTAGTTATTTTTTACCCATTTTTTCCTCTCCCTAGCATTCTTTCTAGATAGCTTGAAATCCTGTTTCACATAACACAGAGAGAAAAGAACCTCTAAAATAGAAAGAGCCTCTGAAATTGTGTTTTTATTTGTGAGCATAAATGAATTCTGCCAAATATGTTTTGCTTGATTTGTAAACTCTGTAGGATCAATGTAAAGAGTTGCTCAAGGTAATAACAGATCCGCTACATACCTGAACTAGTACTGGATTGGCTTTCTCTGCTCTGTGGTTAATGAACTATATTACATATAGATTTGGTGCTGGTTTTTATTTCTAATCACATAACCCAGTGGGCTTAAATAAACAATATTCCCATTTTTTTCAACTGAAAAAGCTTTAGGTCTACCATTTATGTCTATTGTAATCTTCTACTGGAATAATTTTTGTCACTACTTTAATCTACCCACAATTCGAAAGACAAAAACTGATTTTCAAAGTTAAGAATAAACACTATGTTATAAACGTTTTAAAATGTAGCTCAAATTACATCCTTTATCTTGCTATAGTTTATCTAATATATATATATACACATACATACATACATACTTTCATACATATATATATATATATATTTCTTTTATTTCTGCAGATCAAACACAAACTCCAAGCAGGAAGTTCTCAAAGCTTTGGATTGCTATCTTAAATGTATTAGTAAGTACAAGAAAAATAACTTCTTACAATTCATTTATTTTTATGTTGACAGATGAAAGAGGTTTTTTAGTAATCACCAACCCCTTCTCAAATAAAAAAGTTGCCAAGGCAATCTTATCATTCAAAGAACCACAAGGAAGGGCATCCACACAGATATAATTTGGGTAAGAGGAGACCAAAATTTCAATTCCATCTATGTATTCAGACTCTATTTCACAATACTTAGGCTCCTCCTTGTGGTACACTCTTGAGTTTTCTGTGGTATAATACAGCAAAGTAGCATCTCCTTCATTGCACAACCTGACAATGCCATATCGAAGTAGACGTATTTGGGTAGTTTTCTCAAGCTGGACATCAACGTTTTGTACATTTCCATTCTCCCACCGTGCTGGATGCCTGAAAATACTCAATGCTTTTTCAGTCTCAGTCAGCATGGGAGGAAGACAGTCATGAAAAAAAGATTTGGCTTTCTGATCCACTGCAGCATCAACTGGTGCATAATCCATTAGTTTTGTGATTAAACCTCTGATCTTCTGCAGAAAGACGGTTCGGCGTGGATCATCGGCATCAGTGTTTATGACACCCATGTATTCCAGATAGTTCGCAGGGAGGCCTTGGCGATATTCAATGTCCTCTTCAATGGCCATCTGCAATGCTGCAGGGAGAAGTTTTTCCAGCAAGTCTCCCCAGGAGTTTTGCTGGTAGGAGGAAACTGTTAGGTGGAGTGAATGAGCCTCTGGGAGGCAATCCCCTTGATGTATAAACCCACGGGGGAAGTACAGCAAGTCCCCAGCTTCTAAGACAGTCTCTAGAATTGGTTCACCAATCTCCATCTGGCTAAAATTGCTACTTGAAAAGCGAGGCAAAATCTCAGCCTGCTGTCTGGGGGCGTAAACCCGCCAATGCTTCTTTCCTTCCAGCTGGATCACAAACGCCTCAATATCATCATAATGTGGGGCAAAGCCCTGAGCTCCAGCAGGAGTCAGGTAAGTGTTGGCACCAACCATACTGCTGAACTGCTCCTGTAGGACAGACAGGACATGCCAGACGGTAACCGAAAAAGCCTGAGGGTTCAGCATCCTGAGGGAACAGCCGTTCCTGTAGAAATCCCAGACCACAGCTGGCACTGCCCTGCCCACAGGATTATGGGTCTCCCTCTTCCCATCCTCATAACTGGTCACATCCAAGTTGACACCAAACTGGACGTTGTGGTTGCATAGGATGTTATCAAACTCAGCAGTCGAGAAGAGATCCTGATAATAATTTGGGTTGTGCCTGTGGATCAGAAGCGGTGACTTCTCCCAGTACTGGTCAAAGAATTCCTGCGGGGAAACAGGAGCTATGAGCCACTGGAACAGTTTGGCAGCTCGCTCCCGGCTATCCTGGACCTTTTCCAGGTCTTGGAGGAGAGACGGGAGAGAGCAGCTCGAAGACAATTCCCGGGAGTAGAAAGGCTCCCCTTCTCCATGGGGCAGCGCAGCAGTTGCTGGTGGTTCTGGAACTTTTTGGTCTGCCCGCCTGCGCTCCGCCTTCCTCTGCAACGCTTTCTGCCGGCTCTGCGCGGGAGCCAAATATTTGCAAGTCGAGATATTGTTCCGTTTCGGTTTTCGCTTCTCCTTGGTACCCGAAAGCAGGAACGCATCTCCGGCCTGCTCCCCGTCGGCCGCTTCGGATGCGACAGAGCAATTCCTGCCTGCCGAGCCCTTCAGCTGCCGCTTCTTGACTCCCCGGCGCTTCAGGGAGATCGAAACGCCACGAGGTGGGCCGGGGGTTTGTTTCGGCTGGTCGCCTTCGCCGAGCTGGAAGAAAGAATGATAGGCGGCCCGGGCAGACACACGTGGGCTCAGCAGCGCCATGCCGGACAAGGACGGGCCTCCTCGGGGAATCACGCGACGAAGGGTTTCCGGGCAAGGCGTACTTTTTCCCTCTTCCTGTTCATGAATTAGCTCCGCCCTCCCAGTATGACGTCAAAGAAGAAGCGGGAGGGTTTCGAGCGTGGAGTTCTGCCAATGCGAGCTGTCCCTGGAGTCCCTAGTTTAGTTTAATATAAAATTCCCTCCCTGCCCTTCCCGCCTAACTGTAGGATAGAAACTTGCCGCGGTGCCGGGTCTGCAATCTTACGAGATTAAAAGATTGGACAATCATTTGTCGGAACTCGGGATGGTAATCTTCAATTTACAACAGTTCATTTAGTGACCGTCCAAACGTTACAACGGCATCGGTGACTTAGAATTGTTTTTCTCACTTAGGACCCTTGCAGCATCCCCACTGTCACATGAGTAAAATTCAGATGCTTAGCAATTGACTCATATTTAGGACCGTTGCAGCGCTCTGGGATCATATAAACACTATTTGTGACCTTCTGACAAGCAAAGTCAATGGGGAAGTCAGATTCACTTAACAACCGTGTGATTAACTTAACAGCTGCAGTGTTTCACTTAAGAACACAGAGGCAAGGAAAAATGGGGCAAAACTCGCTTAACAAAATGTCTCGCTTAGGAACATGCCGTCTTTCCAACTTAAATGTTTAATATTAATGCAAGCCAATTCCGTTTAATGCAAAACTCCTAATTAAAGGATCACCTCTGATGACTGTCCAACATTTACTTGAAACCATGAGGTTTAATTTCATTAAACAATCCTTACTGCTGTCAACTATTCTTTCGCTTAACAAGTTTTTCCTAGTAATCAGAAATTTCCTAATAACCAGAATAACCTGTAGGACACCTTTTTTTTTCCAAAAGTAGTTTTCATTAAAATATTTTGCAAATATAACAAGAAATACAAAGAAAAAAATATAGTAAATGTGAAAAAGGAAAAGAAGAACCAGAGGAAAAAGGAGATAGAAAAAAGAAAATGACAGAACAGATGAAAAAATATATATACAGAAATGTTGCCGAACAAGTGGTCCTAGCGCCAGGACATTCTGTACTCAATGCACACCACTTAATAATACTGCTTCACAAACTGCTATTTCTGTTAGTCTGTTATTTTTTTATGTTCCAGTATTGCACCAATCATGTTTAATTACTTGTTTTTCATGTTTCATCAAATTGCATGTCACCTAGAATCTTCTTCTGAATTGGATGACTATATAAATAAATAAATAAATAATATTCCCATTTTACTAATTACACACACACACACACACATGTATATATATAGTCCCTCGGGAAAAAAAGCATAATTTTATGCTATTTTATTTCATTTTGTAATTAATAACCAAATAATTATTCATGCAATAAGAGACAGCTTATCTTAATGCTTTTCTCATTAAGGTTGAAACTGAAATAATGCCTTTATCATCTGCATTTAAAAGTTATGCAGTAGGCCTATCAGTCACTTGGCAAGTGATGTTCTGGTTTTGTGAGTTTTTCTACCATTTCCATTCATACAAAAATTAAAAACAAAGGACCAGGTAATCAAATGCTTTCTTCTTTCCCCCCCACATCCCAAGGTATTAAAGCTAATATCTCACGTAGTTAATTCAGACAGAAGAAAATTACTTTTTATATGATTTTCCCAATCTGTCAACTGAACCCGAGAATGTGCAAATAGAGCAAATCTGTGCCCAAGTATTTGTAAATAGAACAAATCCGAACTCAAGAATTTACAAATAGAGCAAATTTGTGCCTGAATTTTGGTACAGATGCTTTGTGAAACACTTTTAAGGACATTATCACACAAAACAGATCTCTTCACATTCCTAGCTTAACCAAGACAGTTAATTTCATGCTTTCCTTATCTGATATGGAAGTAGCATTTTCCATCTTTTCCTGATACAAGTCTTCCCATATGTGTGTTTTGTGTTTCTTTAGTGGCAACCACAATCTTGGCTGCAATCTGTTCTCTTCAGTCATTGGCAACTTCCCTCCAACTTCTGATTGGCTTATGCAATTGATGCTGATGCAGCATCAACATTGGAGCGGCAGCACCAAAATTGCCATGGAGAAAGCAGTAGACCCATATTTTTATTCTAAAAGGACCTGGAAGTCAAGACATTTGATTTTCCATAAAGGCATATCAGACAGATTGCAGCAAGATCACTACAGGTGATGTTTGTTCGGTGACTGTTCAAAGTCATGATAGTGCTTAACAAAGAGACTTATGACTAATCTTCATTGTTGCAGCCATTTCATGTCACGATTCAGGCACTTTGCAGCCATATTGCAATTATAACAGTTCAGTGCCCCACAGTCCTTGATCCCGATTCGTGAACTTCTGACTATAACACCTAGCTATTAGCCAGCCAGCATGCCTTTTGAAACTGATGGCAAGTGTACTGCAATTCACCCGAAAGGCTCCATGCCAGGGGTGAAATCCAGCAAGTTCTGACAGGTTCTGGAGAACCGGTAGCGGACATTTTGAGCGGTTCAGAGAACTGGCAAATACTACCTATGGCTGGCCCCAGAGTGGGATGGGAATGGAGATTTTGCATTATCCTTCCCCCAGGAGTGGGGAGGGAATGGGGATTTTGCAGTATCCTTCTCTTGCCACGCCCATCAAGCCATACCACACCCACCAAGCCACGCACACAGAACCGGTAGTTAACAAATTTGGATTTCACCACTGCTCCATGCAGAAGAATTTACTTTAGGCAAGGCTTTCCATATGATTTCAGTTGAAGAATCTGGATGATCCCTATGAAGTAATACACAGTTTGATTATAATAGTTAGATAATAGTTAATAGCCATAGTTCACAAACAGCATGCCGACTTAAATGATTTGTAGGTTCCAATGTTAATGTTAAGTGAATATATGGGATAATATATGGGTCTATATATTTTCACTTCTGTTGATACTTTCCTTTACTATTTGTATTTTAGCCTTGGTTAGGAATCCCTCCAAATCCCTGGACACAAAGAGCCTTTTATGAGGCACTAAAAAGGCACAAGGCAGAAAGGAAGAAACATCTCAAGAAACCAACAACAACTACCGAAAAGCATAAAGAATCCAAGGACTTTAAAAAGGGCAAAGGAACACCATTTGCTGTTCATTTTGAGACATAACAGGTTGACCTTTCACTGCAAAAGCTACAAATGTTCTGGCTGGGCTTCTGTGGTTATGTACAGATTATAGCCTCTCAGAGGTTTGGAGAAAGAATGGTAGCTAAATGCAATTATTCATTGCACTTACAGTAGCTAATTTTTGGATCCTCCATTAGGTTGTGTTGGAATTTTGAATTACTGAGCTTCAAAATATATCCTGGGATATATTGTTTGTTTGTCTTATATGTTGCCCATCTCACCCAGAGGCGACTTTAATATGAAACATTAAAAAATAAATAACAGTAAAATTGGTTTAAAATTGACAAAGATTGGAAGGAAGGAAGCAAGATGCAGATGATGAGGAGGTAGGATCTTCTCTTAGTCCATTAACCATCTCCAGAATGACATACACCCCTTGGGGCCCCAGCTCAGTTGTCAGAACCAGGTGTTTAGGCCCTTTCGGGAAGGCCAAAAGGGTGGGTGTGATTCACACCTGGTGGGGACACGATGTTCCACAGGACAGGAGCCACAGCAAAAAAGGCTCTTTTCCTGGACACTGCCGGCCTGAATTCCTTGACAAACAGGGTCTGCAGCATGCCCCTTTTGCTGGTGTGAGTGGAGTGGGCCAATCCCACTCTTGATGGTGAAACTTTTGCTCAGGTAACCTGCATTTAGAACTATATCCAATATCTTTCAAATTATGTGCAGAATATTACAGCACAACAACTATTGCAAAATTGCATACTCGCATACTTCTGCAAGTATGCCACATTTATACATACTATATTATTGGACAGAGATCAGAGGCAATATTTTATTTTATTTTGTCGGATGTAATTCATGGTTCCATACAAGCAAAACGTCCTCCTGAATCAAAGTTATTGAGCGTATGACTTGCTTCATACAGTATGTCAGGCTTAGTCATAATTTCTTAACAATGGGTTTTGTTGAATAAACCCGTTAAGCCATAGATATATTTACATACCATGGATTTAGAGAATATTCTAAGCAAATACCAAACAGTCCACATTATGGATTAATATAGCCTATGAATACAGGTTTTAATTACAAGTGCTAAGAAAGAAATTTCACTGAACTTACTAAGGCTTCCATTGTAAACATAGGTAGGATTATGCTACCCTGTTTCCCCCAAAATAAGACATCCCCTGATAATCAGCTCAGTTGGGCTTTTGAGTGAATGGCAATAAGGCCAAGCGCTTATTTCAGGGTTCAAAAAAATATAAGACAGGGTCTTATTTTCGGGGAAACACGGTATACTGCAAGCTATTTTCTGTAGTTCATAAAATGCTATCTGGGCATAAAGTCCCATAACAATTAACCATCGTTAAATATGCTTTCAGTTTGATGTTTTAAAACTAATATGGTTACCCATACATGGGAGAGCTCATGGGTTCACAATATGCTAAATGAATATTTTGTCTCTATAGACAGTGATTTATTGTGTCATGACCTGGACATACAACTTGGTTCACAGATAACACTATTCTATATTAGGTTTTCTTTGTTTCCTTTCTCTTCTTTCAAATGGGATCAGTAACTATTGCATTTGCTGCTATACTCAGAGGAGTCCTACGTGACCATGATTAGTTTCCTTTTCTCCTCCCTTTGCATAGTTACAGTACATACATGCTATTAGTTTTAATTTCACCTTTTTTGTAGTGAAACGCTTATATATGCATAAAATATGTTTATGTTCATGTCTTTCCATATGGCTGCCCACTAATACAATTTTCTAACTAGTCTTCCTGGACTTGCAGTTTCAAAATTTTTCAGTGAAGCCATCAGAACAATATTTTCTTAAGTAGATTTTTTGTCACTACTGCACCTGGTGATTCAATACGCAGTTGTGTAAGCTTGTTTTTCTAAATTATTTTAGCTTGAAAATCTGCAAAACTTTGAACAATTGGACTTGCAATCAGAATAATGTTTTATAGGTATCACCTCATTTCTAAAACATAGACATCTCTTAAGGGAGCTTATAGGCCAGGCCTGTGTAAAATTAATTTGGCCCAGATCTATGAATTTAATAGGCTAAGTTAGATTTCTTTTTTATTACCAGCGTCTTATGGTTTCATACCTTTAGGCCAATACAGATAGTCCTCGACTTACAACCACAACTGAGCCCAAAATTTCTGTTGCTAAGTGAGACATATGTTAAGTGAGTTTTGCCCTATTTTACGACTTTTCTTGCCACAGATGTTAAGTGAATCACTGCAGTAGTTATGTTAGTAACATGGCTGTTAAGTGGATCTGGCTTCCCCCTTGATTTTGCTTGTCAGAAGGTCGCAAAACCTTCTGAGCTTGGAATATGGCAACCATCATAAATATAAGCCAGTTGCCAAGCATCCAAATTTTGATCATATGACCATGTGGATGTGCAATCGTCTTAAGTGTAAAAAAGAGTCATATCTCACTTTTTTCAGTACCATTGTAACTTTGAAGGTCACTAAATGAACCGTTATAAGTTAAGGACTACCTGTTGAACCATGAATATAGTTCAGAAAGATGGCAAAGAAATCTGAAAAGCTAATCTGGCTCTAGATCTACATAACTATTTTTCCTTGCAATAAACTGTTTTGTGTTTGATTATTTGTGGTTTGGTTTGCAAAGATTGCCCAATGAGAGAAACATGGCAATGAACAAGCCTAAAAAACTTAGGATGGAACCAATACTGATATTGTCAAAGCAATTTCTAACTAATAGTAAACTGAATATAAGACAGCATCAGGAGTGATCTGCTGTTGGCATTGCTTAAGAAGTGCAGCTGACACTGCTGCATTGATTAGGAGGCTATTGGTTTGCAATTATTTAGTGCCATCAATTATCTTTGGTCCAAATACTGAAAGATTCCTGAAAATATTTACAACTTTGTTCATGGCATGGTAAAATTGTCATTGTTTTTATTTTGCCCACAGATGCAGCAGAATACAGTGATGGAATTCTGCTATGCTGAAAAATTCAATCTGATGGAATGCTGCAAGCTCAGTTTGTTATGTACTGGAGAATGTTATAAGAACTGGAGAATGTTAGATGAGATGAGTTTAGAGCAGTTGTGTTCTGTATTTGTAAATGCATATTTCCTCTTAATTTTGTATTTGTACTCATTCACTAGCCTTATCTTCCTATACGTGTACAATTAATTTTCAATAAAACCAAGAGGAAACAATTAAAACCATAACAAAGAATATTGCATTTCTATCCTTGTGTATCTTGGCGCAATTGTGCAATTCCTTCACTTTCTTTTAAAATATTTAATGTAATGAGACCATTTTCCAATGGTTTGGTTAGAACCTAAGGTGTACAGAACAGTTCAGTTAAGTGTTTTCTTTTTTAAATCAACTTTTTACATGATTTATATTTTGTATGCCGATTTGGTCTAGTGGTTAAAGCACCAGGCTAGAAAGCAGGAGATTGTGAGTTCAAGTTCCATTTTAGCCATGAAAGCTGGCTGGTAATTTTGGGCCAGTTACTGTCTCTCAAGTCCAACCTACCTCACAGGATTGTTTGCGTGGGGAAAATAGGAGGACGAAGATGTATTGGGTATAACACACCTTATTTTGAGTTATTTGTAAAAGTAATAAACATGGGATACAAATAAATATACAACTCATTATGTGTAAATAATTGTGCTTCACATCATTAATTAATTAGAAGATTCAGACATCAGTCCATAGGAATAGTATAATAATCTGATAAAAAGAGAATAATGTGAAATGTGGAATCCTTGGTGCTCTCTGAGCTTGGTTGTTTATTTGCAGACCCTTCATTACCTGAACAGACAACATGATAATGTCATCTAGTCAGGTAGTGTTTTGCCAAAATGTAATTTCTTCAAATCAAGAAACTTCCATAATATAATTCCTTTTCATAAATTATATAGGGAAAGATGTTTGAATTTAAATCAATTCAAGACGCACAATTCAATCTCATGCAGAATTAGGAGTGCCTGAACCTCTTTATTTTCCATTTATCTAATTCTTACATGCTGCAAAATAACGGTATCATCAACTCCTGGTTATTTCATAGATATGTGATGTAGTTTTCTTGGCAATAATACAGATGTGCTTGATGTTGCTTTTTTTTTTTTTTTACTTTCCAGTCAAGCCTCCAAACCTGAAATTTCCTGGTGGCTTAGATGAACTTTAAGTACTCAAGCTTATATTATTTTCCTGGAGTCATTATTGTCATACTATGTTTCCCCTAAAATAAGACCCTGTCTTATATTTTTTTGAAACCTGAAATAAGCACTTGGCCTTTTTGCCATGCGCTCAAAAGCCCAATTGGGCTTATTATCAGGGGATGTCTTATTTTGGGGGAAATAGGGTACTACTACCTAGAGATAAGTAAACTAATCCAGAAATTCTATGCACAGTCTGTGGTATAAAAGAATTGTAAAATATAAGCAGTGAGGGACTAAGTGGGTAAGTCATTTCCTTGCTCCGTACTGTATAACACTACAAAAGACATCACTACGTAGAAATAGCTCTCCACTAGGTGGCAGTATTACATACAAAAATGTTATATTGCTTTAATTTCTCAAAAATGGCAATACTGTAATTAATGGAGAATTAAATATGTTACCTGCACCCATGAAATCAAAAACATCTGTTGATGAAAAGAATACAGTTTATCTGATAATTTAAGCACTCTATTAGCATGGTGGTTACAAAGCTGATGAATCCCATACCTGTCCTAGAGGAGGCAAAGTGTTTAGAACACACTGGAAAGTTAGTGCAAATGTTTTAAGAAACATTTTTAATATATGATAATATATGATTCAGCCTCTGAAGGACATGTGTCACTTCTAGTTAGAGGAAAGCTTTTCAGTAAGTAAATATAAGTTTGGTAGCCAAGTAGGAAACTAGCAAACCAGCCCAATGAGCAAATTAGGTAGCCAAGCAGGGAATACTGTTAAGCAAAACCACAGAAAAATACAGAGAAGATGCACATTTTATGTAATCATCAATGCATTGGTCCCTCCATTCTCACAGCAGAAAATAACACAACAATCTTCTGCGGAAGAATAGAGTAAATATGTTCTTTGAAAACTGATAAGTTTTAATGGGTGCAGCAGACTTGGCTCTAAAGTAGATTCTATTTACTCTTTGTATAGTGGTATCATGTAACGACCTACAACATCATCTGCATTCTTCACCACTGATTATGCCTTCTATGTGTACTTGCTTCTTTATTCCAGCACAAGGGCCAGTTATTAATTTGCGTGGAGCCTTTGGGATTAGTCCTGTTATCCTTGCCCCATCTGTCCTTGGCAGGATACCTGTGTACTCTGGCAGCCATTCTCGCATTGCAGGAGTAAATCTGCCCAGGCACAATTATTACGTTCTACTTCCTTGTAGAACTCTCCTTGTGAAATAGTCTCTCAGTTTGATGTGGGAAGATCATCATTACTCTTATAACCTTCAACCAGACACCAAGGGAATTAAATTTAGCAGGACCGTGTTGCAGTGCTGAAATTCTGAATGGCGCTTATGACATACCTAGCAGTAAGAAACAAGGTGAATTTTCTCTTTTGCGGATACTAGCTTCAACTTGCTAACAGGAAAAGAAAATATAAAACAGGTTTTCATCTAGGTTCAGGACACTGTGGTAACTTGGTGCTATTCCCAAATGAGATCTTTGTCTAGGGGAAGGGTTTTTCCTTACGGCTGAATTGAAGTAGTTTACACCCATCCTTGAGTCAGCAGGAAACTATATCAGTATGTACTTTGCTACCTCTTTTGTAAAACTATTGGTTGTCTCTATGCATTTTTAAAAAAATCATTGCCAGTCATTTGACTTCCTTCCATGGTAATGAGTTAACATGCAGTGGTGGGATTCAACAGGTTCGCACCAATTCAGCAGAACCGATACCTAATTTTTTGTTGAGTTCAGCAAACCAGTTAGACGTGTTCTGGAAAAATCTCTGTTTTCTGGAACACGTCTGGTTTTTGTTTAACTTCCTTCCAGGCGGGGGAAAAAAACTCCTCCCCAAAAGTTAAGGGCAGGGCGCCTAAGGTGGCAGCTGAGGGCTAAAGGCAGAGTGACAGAGGGTTGGGGAGGGTGCTGAAGTGAGCGGGTGTCCTGCCTGCAGTGCCCATGCCAGCTGCCCCTTCCCGGCCAGAGCTGGAATGCCACCACGTTTAAGTGCAAGTAGATGCTGGCCTTCCCTCCAGAGGGCCTGGGCAGCGGCTGGAGAGAGGCAGGCCCATTATAGTTCCTGGTGTCCAGATGCCCTTGCTTCCCCCAAGCATTTCCTTGCTAAACTGATTTCCAGTTTCATCACATTTTTCCATCGCATGTCTCGTCGTCATGTGCAGAGAAACAAAAGTTTGTGGGACTAAAAAAAAAAGGTTCAATCAATCAATTCCAACTTCTCATGAAAAAGAAAAGATCTTGTGAAGTTGGAACTGATTGATTGAAGTTTTTTTTTTTAGTCCCACAAACTTTTGTTTCCCTGAACACAACGGTGAGAAATGCAATGGAGAAACGCGACAGAGCTGGAAATCAGGTTAGCAAAGAAATGCTTGGGGGAAGCAAGGGCATCTGGGCGGTGGTGGGTGGAGCAAGCTCTGTGGTGCGGCACTGCAATGGAGAAACAGGAAATGGAGTGGCTGACGCAAGGGAAGAAAGAGGAGCAGGAAGAAGAAAGAGGGAAAGCAGTCTCCTTCTTCCTTTGTGCCCAGCTGCTCCATTTCCCATTTCTCCATTGCAGTGCAGCACCCAGGATTCACTCTGACAGCAGTGGTGTTTGGGGAATGGTCAATCCGGCTTACCCAGGGTCAGGCTGGCCATTGCGGGAGGCTCATCCTCCATGTGCGGCGGAGCTGGAGGAAGGGGATGGGCGATGCCTCCCACTATGGCCACCCTGACCCTGGGTGAACCGGTTGTTAAATTATTTGAATCCCACCACTGGTTACATGTCTTGTGACTGCCATTGGACAGTGTGAGAGAAAACACTACTTTAATACCAGCACAGTTACTCACAGCTTAAGAGTGATTCATGGTGATGAGATGAAGGTAATTTCATGAGACCTTGAAAAAATGTTGTCCGTTTATATTTATTTCAAATGGGTGGTGGCCCAAAGACTCTTCATCTGAAAAATATGGACTCCTACTTCGTTAGCAATTGAGGTGTTCCCATACGTGAAGGTAATTGTCATAAAGTTAAGGAGTCGTTTCCTTTTATGGACAGGGAATTCAGCTATCAGAGAAAATATTTCTGCAGGTTGGAGGTTCTTAGGCCTTGGTCTAACTAGGAGAACTCCAGAAGATGAAACACTTTAAAATAGGGTCCATCCCATAGCATGTCCTAAGGCACACTTAGTTCCTTTCAAACAATTTGTATGGAATTTCTCTGTCTTTAAACTATGAGAAGTCTATGATATAATTGCACTGTAATTTTCTGCTGCTTCCTACCTCAAAATTATGAACAACTATGCCACCAATTTGGGTCAGAGGTGGTTCTGGCAGCCATAATGAAGGTACCAGAGAGGTGGTGTAATATATTATCTACCTCAATTCTGGAAGGCCATATAATATGTTTTAATCCCTCTCTAATTGCTTGCAGGACATAATTGATTCCCCAATCTGCACCTCTTCACCATGGTTACCTTCAGAGTCATTGCTCTTAACCTTGCCAAGAAAGATGTTGTACAAGCTCCATCTGTCCTCCTTAATTTAAACATTATGATTTTTTTTAAAATGGAAGTAATGATAGAGGGAAGTGAAGATAACAAAAATTAAAACAGCATTTGAAACCCTATTTAACCCTGGAAACAAAGCAAGGCAATTGCATAATCAATCTTTCATTTGAAAGGCGTCTATAACTTCTTGTTGTAGTCTGTTTTAAAAGAAGATAGAAATCCATCTCTGTATCACCTTGGGAGTTTTTAGGCAGTCTCTACTGGGCTTGGTTAGATATTACCTTTAAGTTCTGGTTTATTGAAGAACTGTAGTGGCCTAATTTATCCCAAATGTTGACCTACAATGAGGCTTACAAAATACAATGTGGCTTAATACTTAAGCCTCAACCAAACCAACCAAACAACATTAGTGTGATATGTGATTGTAGCTGCCCTGGAATCTATATACATTAGCTAGAAAAAAATTCCATTTAAGTAGAAGAACTTTTCTAGGACCTTACCCTAAAAAGTTTCCGAAGTGCCAAGACCACAGTGACAAATTTTAATTAGAAAAAAACTAGAATGTAGGACTGGATTTCTGGTAGTCATCAGGAATCATAGAAGAGTTATTTTGATATCTTTGGAATAGAGATACTCTTGGATGGATACAAAAATTCTGCTCCAGAAAATAAAGTTTTTCATCATTAAGATCCAGTATGGAAATACAAATACAACAAATTCCTGAAACTACTCTTCTGGAATTAAAAATATGCCTGAATGGGTCCCAATTCAGACAAGGATGAACACTTTTTGACTCTTACATTGTGGAAGCATACAAATGCAGAAATATTAGTACTAAAAGGGGGGTTGAATAATAGATTGAGCCCTAACACAAAACAGCATAGCTGTTGATATAATAAGGGGGCAGCAAATATTTTGTTATATTTTTATTGCCAAGAATAAGAAAGATGCTTGTGGATTTTCTGCTTTATATACCACAATAATTTCTAGCTTCACCTGACCTAGCAAATGTCTTGGGCTAATTTTGATTGCAAAATTGTCTTCTGTTTCTCTGAGCCATCTAGTGTATGTACAAAGCACACTAAGCAATCATTTAACTTTGATTTACTAAATAAATCACAGTGTTTGTATTTATACTAATGCATAAACCATCACCTCAAGTTGGAGATACAGAGCATTCTGAACTGCAACAAGCCACAACTTGGCTTAGATTGTTGGGTGGATACCATCTGTATCTTAACTGACATTCTTCTGTATGTTCTTACTTGAATTAGCCACAAACTGGAAATTTCTGGAATTTAGCTTTGACAAGAATTTCTGAGATGAATGGGGACTGTTTTTATAGTTTTTAATTTTGTTTGTGGGTGTTTATTTGTTTTGTAACAGGCATCAGGAAATAATGTTCATGAAAAAATAAACTTGGCATTTTTATTAATAAGATTATATGCTAGTAATAAAAATGTAGATTTATTTAAATTATTGCCTGTGAAAATAATATTAAGTTCTTTACCCTAAACCAGGGGTGAAATCCAGTAGATTCTGACAGGTTCTGGAGAACCAGTAGCAGAAATTTTGAGTAGTTTGGAGAACTGGCAAATACCACCTCTGGCTGGCCCCAGAGTGGGATGGGAATGGAGGTTTTGCAGTATCCTTCCCCTGCCATGCTCACCAAGCCACACCCACCAAGCCACATCACGCCCACCAAGCCACGTCCACAGAACCGGTAGTAAAAAAAATGGATTTCACCACTGCCCTAAACTATTCCATCACAGAACGTGGTCCCAATGATTATTTTAGGTTTCATAAATAAATGTTTGAAAGGAGTTAGGTGTGGCTTTTCGGTGATCGGCAAACTGGTGGTAAAATTATGTGAAACCCACCTCTACAAGTTAGGGATAGCTCCTCATGGAGAAAATCTAAATTGTCACCAAGAGTTTATAAAAATCAATAGCACATAATCAACTACTAACCAATCAATCAAATTTTAATTAAAGTTGAAAATAATGTTATTTGGGTCTTATCAGCCTATAAGACACATTTTAGGAAGGAAGGAAATAATTTTTCAAATGACTGATAAATTATGTTTCAGAAACTAGTTTATATTTTTGGTATATTTTTTAGTTTCCCATCTCAAAGGGTGAAGTTGAACTACTGTAACACAATACAAATTCATTGTAAAACTTCTGCCTCTTCAGCTATCTCATATTAAATTCACAATCTGTACTTTATATCTTGTAAAATAGATACACACAATGAGCCCAGAACTAAGAAGAAAATTACAATGGTTTCCATATATACTTCACTACACAATACTATATTACTTATTATAGAACAAACTATGAACTGTTCTTAAGGAGAAATACGTTACAATGTTGCATTTGAACAAAGCAAATATAATAACATTAATTAAAAGCAAAACTCTCCCACAGAGGATAAAAGAGATAATCAGTAAAGGTGAAAAATCATTATTAAAATGGAAACAGAAACAGCCTCAAAAATAAAAAAGCACAAAAAAAATGTCAAAATGAAATTGGTTGAGCGGACTTCCCCATAGTATTTTTGAGCACTAGTTTCATAACAGAAAAACGCTTGTTATTAATGTGGCCACATCTTACTATACAGATGAATGCCCTCTGTTCGAAAGGCTATTCCTTTGTTTGAAGAGCTGTTCAGCCAAAGTCCACCTTAAAGATAAAAGTCAGAAGTAGGAGGAACAGAAGTTGTTCATCAATAGCACTTGGTCAAGAAAACGAACAGGCAAAAAGTTTCACCTGATCACAATTTTCTTAACCACAAGGTGAGGCGTTCTATCTCTACTTGACATGTGTCAATTATTTATAAATATATACAGTACATTAGCATACACATAGACAGCATGTATGTTATAATTTTAAGGTTAAAAATAAGGATTATTATAATTAACTTTATTTTTTATTCATTTTCATTTCTTGGGGTGATTCTTATGTGTCTATTGACTGCCATGATTCAAATAACAAAAGAGTCCATAAAAAAACCTTCAAATGAACAAGAAGATACTCTTTCAGGTGACTAGAGTTTTAGTGATTTAGAGCTCTAAAAGCAAGAACCTACTCAAAGTGAGAGCCAGTGTGTTCATGAAGGAAAGCAGCAAGCAAGCCATAATTCTATTAGAAATTGCTTGTATATGGATTTTTTTTGGTCAGCAAAATAGGGAGAGGAATTTTGCTTTTGAAATCCTTCAGGTACTTTCAAAAGCTATCTCAGAAAATTTAACTTTTCTGACTAGCATGGGAGAAAAGTTGACTAGAAAGTCCCTTTGCATTTATCAAAGGATCTTATAAGTCCTTGAATAAAGCTTCCATTGTTATCTTTGCTTCTTGCTCTTATTTATTTATTACATTTATATACCGCTCTACTCCCGAAGGACTCAGGGCGGTGTACAGTCAAACAATAAAATACATATAATACAAATATTTAAAGATTGTTTAAAATACAATTAAATAATTTGGTCCCGAAACAAAATTTAAAAACCCCAATTTATAAGATTAAAATTTAAGACTTTAAAAGTAGTTTTAAAAGAGGTTAGTCCAGGCCAGCCTGCTGGAATAGAAATGTTTTGAGGGCACGGCAGAAAGCGCGAAGGTCCGGGGTTGTCTGTATTTCCAGGGGGAGCTTGTTCCATATGGTGGGTGCCCCACAGAGAAGGCTCTCCCCCTGGGGGCCGCCAGTCAACACTGCTTGACCGACGGCACCCTGAGAAACCCCTCTCTATGGGAGCATATTTTCTTCATTTTCTTGTATGTTGTTAATAACTACATTTATGCACCTAAATGTAGACATTCCTGCTTGTTTAGAGCTGACCCTCTGTAATCCTGATTTATCACTTCTTTTAAGCCTTGTTTTTTCCCACTTTATTAGCAGCTTGGATTTATCTTGTCACTTTTGCTGAGCTGCCAAAAGCAACAGCCTATTATGGGAGAAGAACATTTCCAAGCATGTTCTTGTACATTTCCAAAAAAGAAGGCTTTGACAAACCTCTCCATTCAGCTCAGTGGCATCCAAGTAGATCAACATAGTAAAGGCATTGGACAGAACTGTAAAATCTGTGCCCCATTGTGATTACTATGACATCCATGGCTAGATAGCAAGACTAAGTGCTTGTTCAAAAGACTGTTTCTCAAGAGCTTTCTGCTACCCTTCACCCTCCCTTCCTCTTAACACTCTGAATGGACTAGTTCACTTAATGAAGCATCTCTTATCTAAGACTTTGGCTTACCTCCAATGGCAGCTCATGTTCCCTCTCTCTCCAGGATTCTCCCCTTCTGTTTCTTTGTGATCCTTAATCCTAATTATCTTGCACACAGAGTTCCACTGAGAAAATGAGCTTCATCTAAATTTGGCTAGTCCAACTCAAATAGCTTAATAACCAAAGTACATTAAAAAATAAAATAAAATTAGTCACTAAGAGATAAGTTTAAATGGAAAGATAAAGATATGTGGAAAAGTCTCAGTTGTTTTCTTGCTAAGAAATATAAAATTATGATAACATCCACATCAGTGGTAGGTTGCTCCCGGTTTGGTCTGGTTCTTGTGAACCGGTAGTAAAAGCGGCGGGAGGCTCCACCTACCTGCCCGGACGTCATTAGGGATGATCTGTGCATGTGCAGAAGCTTCTGCGTGCGTGCGCTCCCATTGCAAACTGGTAGTAAAGGTAAGTAGAACCCATCCCTGATCCACATTTATAATTAAATGGATAATACCTATATACATACACACCCATGTGCAAGAGTGCATGAACTGTCTAACCATGACCCATTTTATTTGTGCTATACTTCATGTCTTCTTTTCTTTTTCCTTTGGAAGAGTTAGATTTATTAAGGCTCACTTGATATTCACAAAACATGACATCTAAGGATTGTTCCGTTGGTAATAATGGGGGGGGGGGAACACCCTGCCTGTGATTTCTCAACAGCCAATGACTAAAACATAAAGCTTTAGACTTCAAGACTCCAAGTGCCTTACTTTTAAAGGGAGTGATGTGAAGGGAAGTAACAACAAAATGAACAAGGATAGAAACTGAAAAAATTATTGCACTAAGAAATGCTGTACGCAGAGATGGTGCACACAGTTAAACTGCTTGCTTGCACTTATCCTATATTGAGAGCAAAGTTCATGACAACAGAATGTACTAAGTAATTTTATTGCCAGAAGAAAAGGTCCAGTGGGGTGTTTCTGTGCTTCTAATAACTTCATTATACAGAAAGTAAGTCGGCAGATATAATTTCTCTACTCATTATATAATCTCTTCTTCCAATATATTTTGATTTCTAAAGAATACAGGCTACTTGTCCATACTGAGATGCCTTATAAGGAGATGGAGCAGCACAGTTCAGCACTGTGTTCTTATAGCAGCTCCCAAGGCAGAAAGCATTTTCAGACTCTTGTCAGTTTACCTGGACATACAAGGAATGTCACCCAAAGAGATTCCAGGGGTATATATTCATTCAAAGCTATCAATAATACCTAATAGAAATTATTTATGAGTAGGCAGCTATTTAGGTTTCTTGTTAACACAAACTGACTAGATTATTGTAGTACAAAAAACAGTCTTTTAAAAAGCATACTGAGATAAAGAAAGAAAATCAAATAAGTTGACAACAATGTCAATAGGAAAAATGAAAACATCAAGACAGAAACAGCCTAGCAGGGATCTTATGCAGGGCAAGTGAAGCTGAGTGAAGATCTTAGTTTATAGGCAAGCACAGATGGCAATAAGTGGGAACTCTTCAGAAATACTACACTTAAGAGTTTTGAACACTTAGTGGTTTAAATTGAATTAATTTGGAAGCCAATAATTTTAGCAAAATGGAGGTGATCATATATTGCTGAGTTCCAGTTCACAATGTCACATGTAATATTTGCAGTTTTCAAAAATCTTCAGAGGGAAACTTTAAACAATGGTTTGATATGGAAATCAGAAGAATATGATCTCTGAAGCCAGAAGATTTCTGCTTTCCACCTCATGGTGTCCCACATGTAACTTTTTGCTCTTAATTCCCATGATTCCTAGGCAGTATCTTTGTGCAGATTGGGAAATCTGAGAATTATAATCCTACTCCATTGGAGAGCATCAAATGGGAAGGGATGAGTTAAGACTCACAGCAGATGCATGAGTCTAAATCAGTAGAAGACTTTCATATTGCAGAATTAAATTTATATGTACTTGAGGACTGGAAGTGCAGAAAAATCAATAGCACTAAAGAGCTCTCATTTAATATACTAGTCATAGAGGCATTATTTCCTTGCTACCATTATTATGAAGCACTGTACGTTCAAAACGGAATTCTCACTTGAACTGCGTAATTCAAATGAGTACAAATGAGGGGGTAGGGTAGCTAGGTCTTATGCCATATATGTTTTATGGGGAATAATCAACACATTGAATTGCACTTGATAGCTAACTGACAATCAGGCAGCTTGCATAGCAGAGCATAGTACTAAACCAGAAAGAGGGGTGGTGTACAAGTCTGATAGATAGATAGATAGATAGATAGATAGATAGATAGATAGATAGAT
>WNWU01000001.1:38988009-39032255 GCA_012654045.1 Ptyas mucosa | reverse complement strand
ATAAATAGATAAATAGATAAATAGATAAATAGATAAATAGATAAATAGATAAATAAATAGTGGCAGAGCAGGACTTGCCTATAACTCCCTATGCTGCTGCATTCTGTATTCTGCTGTAGCTTCTGAGTGATTTTCAAGGGTAGCCCCATGTACAGCACATTGCAATAGCCCATCCATGATGAGATCAAGGCTTAAAAAATAATGAGAGGGTCTCCTGAACCAGGAATGTGTTCACCTGGCACACATACTGCACCTGTGCAAAGGTCTTCCTGGCCACTGATGCCAGTTGCTCTCTGATTATGAGCTGAAAGTCCAGGAAGACTCCTGATTATGCACCAGTTTTGAGTGAGGTAGTGCCACGCTGTTCAGGATCAAAGATGGAAGTTCTCAACACCAGGACGATCAATTATTCAAAGCCAGTCAGTCTTGCTAAGGTGGATCCTGAGCTACTTCTCTCCTTCCAGACCCCAAATGCTTCCAGGTACTGGGGAAGATCTTGACAGCATTGCTTGGTTGAACAAGCGACAAACTGCGCCCTGGTGGCGCAGCAGACTAAAGCACTGTTATTAACATCAGCTGCCTGCAATTACTGCAAGTTAAAATCTCACCAGGCTCAAGGTTGACTTAGCCTTCCATCCTTTCAAAGGTAGGTAAAATGAGGAACCAGATTGTGGGAGCAATAAGCAGACTTTGTATGAATATATACAAAAAGTATGAAGGCTATTGCTTAACACATTGTAAGCCGCCCTGAGTCTCTGGAGAAGGGCGGCATATAAATCAAATAAAAACAAACAAACAAAACGAGTTTCGTCAGTTGTAATAGTTGAAGAACCACTGGCTAGAGAATGGTCAGACAAGTGACCTGAACCCAGAGAAGTACATATGATGCTCCCTATCTCAAATGTCCAAATCCCCAGGCCTGGCAAACACAGAAGCAAACATGCTCTGGAACCATTGAATAAAGGTTTATTCAGGCCTGAGCCCTGGCACAAATTGAGTACGTAGCAGTCCGTTGCAAAGTCAGCACAGGGAGCTACTGCCTCCCAGCACTCTTTATAGGCGGGACCATACCCCCACAGCCCCATCCATTCACCCACCATCCGGCGTTGGCATCCAGTTCCGTTACAGCAGGCACCTCAGTCCATCATCCGGTGCCTGGTCTGCACCGGCCTCTGTACCATGGCCCATAGACTGTTTCCACTCTATCATGCCATTATACCCAGTGCTGGCCAGCTGGGTCCCGGAAGGTCGCCAGTCAGCTGTGCATGCAATAATGCCACCATTGCCTCCCTTCCTGCTGCCTCATGCTGCACCCGGAGCCAATGCCGTCCCAGCCGGAAATCTTGTCGTTGCCTGGGCCACTGCACAGCACACCGCTGCATGGCTGTTCCTGCCACTGCACTCCCCAATTCCCCCCTCCCCCCAGCTATGGCATACCCCCCAGGTATGGGGTTAGACATCCTGTAAAAGAAAGGAGAGGGATATACTGTATATACTTTCTGACTTGGAACGTCCCATTAATGTAACCTTAGGTATATTTAGAAGTAGTACTTCTGGGGTTGCTTCTTGTCTGGTACTGGTGCTAGCTATCCCCAAACTGACCAACCATTTCCCAAAACAGCCTCAGGTAGACATTGAACAGGATAGGAGAGAGTGTTACACTTGGGGCAACCTACAGATTAGGAGTTTCAGGTTCAACCTCTCTCTTCAAATAACACTGACTGGAATCAGGTATGGAGAAAGGAGGAGAGCCACTATAAAATGTACTACTGCCTGTAGCCAATCCAAAAATATGGTTGATGATTTTGAGAGTCATTATGGTAGCAACCCAACTCAACTTCACCATAGATCATTGACCAATGCAATCAAAGCTATCTCAATACTATGTTTAGGCCAGTGGTGGGTTGCCCCCAGTTCGGACTGGTTCGCAAGAACCGGTAATAAAACTGGTGGGAGGCCCCGCCCCCCACCCCAGATGTCGTCATTGGCGCATGTGATGCGGTTGTGAACTGGTAGTGTAAGGTAAGTAGAACCCCCCCCTTGGTTTAGACCTAAAACCTGATTGAAAAGGGTCCAGATAATGAATTTTCCCTGGCTTCTCTGTAACTGCAATCTGACTATCTTCTTAATGTTTGTTTAAAAATGAAGGTTGGAGCCTGGATGAAAATATTTAAGGATAGTTAGGTCCTATGATGGTTTCTTGGATAGGGGGCATATTATTACCTCCTTCAAGGCTGGTGGAGATCCATCCTTTCTCAAAGAGGCCAGCAGCTATCCAATTGAATGTCAAACAGCCCAAACAGCAACAAGAATGTAAGGAGTGGCTGAGTTAGCAATCCTAAGGATCCTGTCCCTTTCTTCAGGAATTGCAGGGTTAAATTCTCCCAGACTCCTAACCGAGCATGACTGCACCTCCATCACCATGACTGGACCAAACCAGTTGGAGTCCAACTCAACAAGAAAACTGAGTTACTTGTAAAAACAAAACTAAACATAGACTGCTTTCCATTTTCAGTATTTGAAAGATAATTTTGGGTTTAAAGCCTTAGTGGTGAAGGTCTTTTTGCCCTTATCTTTGTTTACCTTATTAATTGCTCTTTCTACATTAATTTTCCCTATTTTTTTAAGGCTAAAACATTGGTTTTAACACATTTTTTACCCTATAATATATCTCTGTCATTTTGGAAAGCAAGGATTTACAATACATTATATTTAGACATTCTAACATAGGGGTGTCAAACTCAAGGCCCGGGGGCCGGATCCAGCCTGCAGGGTGCTTAGATCCAGCTCACGGGGCCACCCTGGAAACAGTGAAGGACTGGCCTCCAGTGCCTCTGCCAGTGAAAATGGCACTTGCAAGGGCCATGGGCAGCTTCCAGAGTTCCGTTTTCACTGGCAGATGGTTGCAGGAGCCTATTGCAACCAAAAACAGAGCTAGGGAGCCTGTTTTCGCTGGCAGAGTGCTTGGGCCACCCCAGGCGCTCCCAACATGAGTGACGTCAAGCTGGCCATGCCAATCCTGGCCATGCCCACACGGGGCCCCCGAGGTCAAACACAACCCTGATGGGGCCCTCAATGAAATCAAGTTTGACACCCCTGCTCTAACATGTGCACAAAAATTGTACGCTGTATGACAGAATAGTATGAATAGTATGACAACATTTGAGGCTTAGTCATATTAAGCATGCTACACCAAGAGGTTTTCAACAAATAGTGCTGAAACTGGTTACAATTAGTTACAATATCAGAAGTGATTGTTACCTTCAGGCAACTGTAAATCTAATGAAAGTGTAATCTTTTCACCACATTCTTCAGCCAGTCCTCCAGAGGGATTTCCAAAGTAAGTGGGAAATAAGTAGCTAAATAAGGTACCATTATGTGAATAAACAAAGACAATGCATACAAAATGTAGCCATTGCCCTTCTAAAATTCTAAAAAAGCTCTGGAATTCTTGTGTTTTTGGTCACAGTTTTAAATACACATTTGATATAGACATATAGAACATTGTACATACCGTAATTTTTAGCACTAAGGGTTATGGGTCCATTGAAACATTGTACTTTGCTCTAAATAAACAGAATTAGGGGAATATTGATAAAACAATTATGATAAATAAGCATTAAAAAGCAAAATCTTTTTTTTACAGCACCAAATTCACAATACCAAATTATCAAAATCTTTGGGGGGTGGGGGAGAACCAAAATTACAAACATGGTGAGAACATAATTCTCCACCTTCCCTCTTTGTGGATTTTAATAAATTAAAGCTAATTGCCTGATCTTTTAAACACATTGTCATTTCCACCAATATAAAGAAGCATCTGTGACTAAAATAGAAGAGTGGCATTAACATCACGAAGGGTGTGTGTGTGTGTGTGCTGGTGCTCAAAATCCAGCCATCAGAGAAAAAACGTGTAAGATTATGACTTCTGTAGGTTTATGTGAATGGAAAAACAGAACAGAGGAAGACCGTCTTTTGATAGGTTTCAAGGATCACTTTTAAGGAAAATACATGGGGAAGAAGCAGCGATTTTTTTCCTTACGATAACATTCTACATTTTTTTCTCTTTCTGCCGACCAATACCGAAGTGTCAACTGGCTACTAGAAATGCTCTGGATGCGTTGTTTTCGCTTCCAATGCGTGGTTTTGCGCTTATGGACAAATAGGAATTTCTCCTTTCCTTCCTGGGTTAGCGGGGTGGGGTGGAAGGAGGAATATCAAGAGCAGGTATTAGAACGGCACTCTGCCGACCACATCCCTCCGTACTGTGCAACCAAACAACCAGAGCGAGGCACTTATAGTGGTTCCGGAATTGGGAGGCGGAGATATCACCCATGATGGCACCTTCTCTGACCTATTGTAGCCGCCACTTCCAATAGTCTGAACCAATAAAACAAAGGTGTAGGCGAAGAAGTGGGGGCAGCAAAACCATAGTGGAAACCCAAATGCTTAGGAAACGAAAAGGTGGAGCGAGGCTTTGACAGGCGTAAATGTTCGCCAATTATTTCGAGCAGTTCTTGCCGGAGTCAGCGAATGCGTCGGGAAGCTCGAACTGTGGAGTGGAGGGGGGTAAGAAGAGAGTAGTTGAGGAGGTGGGAGCTGTTGTTAGGGAGAGGGAGACAGCGCGGCTTGGCGGCTTAGCAGAAGCTGAAGGGAGGCGGCGGCGGCGGCGGCGGCGGCGGTGGTGGTAGCAGGTGAGACTCAGCAGCCGGCCCGGGAAACTGGCTGGGTGGGGCTCGGCGGAGGGAAGGGGCTTCAGAAGACCCGGCGCGAGGTTCGTCCCCTCGGCGGAGAGAGCGGGAGACCTGCGCCGACAGGCCGGAAAGGTGCGGGGTGTGGAGCCGCGGGGTGGGCTCGGGTTTGGGCTTTTTGCCCCCGAAGCGCCGTGGTGACTCTCCGGAGGGAAGGAGCGGCGGGGAGAGCGAGAGCCGGGCGGGCGGGCAGCAAAGGAGGAAGGGGCGAGCCAGGAATGTCTTCGGGCGGGGGGGGGGGGGGGGGGGGGGGGGAGCGGGGCTTGGGGGGGGCGGGGTGGAGCGGGGGGGGGAGGGGGGGGGGGGGGGGGGGGGCGCTGGGGAGGCAGAGGCTTTTTTCCTCCGCCGGAGGAAGCCAAAGGGGTTAAGCGGCGGGCGGGCAGGCTCCTGGGCGAGGCGGCGGCAGAGCAGTCCAGGGAAGCGGGCGGCGAGGCGTCCTGGGCGAGGAAGGGGAAGGGAAGGGAAGGGGCGCGGGAAGCCGGAGAGGCCGAGGGGGGAGAGCGCCGCAGCATCCCTCGGAGCCGGGCGGCGAGGCCGACCTCGGGGCCAGGAGTTGTCACCCCTGGGGGGGGGGGGGTTGTGGGAGCGTCCGTGGCTGCCCTGCCTTCTCGGCTTAGGCCTCGGCTTGGGCTGGTTGGGTTCCGGGAGGAATGCTGCCGGTTGGCTTCCTCTCCGGGCTGCGCTGTATTTCTTGTTTGTGGGGAGCCTTTTACTGAACCCTCACTTGGCGGGCCAAAGGAGGCGCTGGGACTGGAGTCCAGGCAGGAAAGCGCTGATAAGCTAATTGCTCCTAATTTCTTGTTCTTACTCCTCCTGGGTTTCCTAAGAAACAGATTTGGTGTGTTGTGTGGGGTCAAGTCAGTGAGGTTAAAGTTCGAAACATCTGTGAAACAGGTGTTGATTTCAACCATGGGATCACTCTTTAAGGAAAAATATGCACATTTTCTAGATAAAGGATTGGGGGGGGGAACCCTACAAAAATAATGCAAGCTCACCAATAGATACTGGATTTTATGTGCGATGTTGCCCCTTTTTCTCACATAGGGGCAATTACAAATCCTTGCCACTTTGGCTAGCTACAAGAATAGAAAAAGTGAAAGTTCATTTTTTTCCCCTCAGAGGGATTAAATGAATTTACATTTTAATATTTTGGAGAGTGCTCACTTTGTGAAAATCCATTGTTTCCTTCTCTTACAGCAGTTTTCATCCAGACCTCCTTCATCCAAAAGATTCATGTAACCTGTATATTAATGTTTTATAAATTGGTAAAAAGGTAGAATATGTTCTGCTTTGTGTGTGGATTGTCATACTTTCTGAGCCCCTCTCTCTTCCTTGCTTCTCCATTCAGTTTTTCAGTGTAATGCATTTGCAGTGATTTGCTGCCTTGTTTCAGTGTGTTGGAAAATATCTTAAACATTTCGAAGTTCCCACACTGTGTATATGTAGTCTTGAGCACAGGAGAGGAAGCAGTGTTTATACAGTTGTACAACAGTGGCATTTGTTTGTAGTTACTATCTGCCACAAAAGATAATGAAGAAGCATAATTTTACCTTCCCTTAATTCTTCTCAAAAGCCTTACAAAACCTATCATGATATCTGCTATTTTATGCCTGACACAGAAAAACAGCAATGATGATTATCATTTTTCCACTGGATTGTTAAACTCTTATTCTTTCACTTGGCCAAACCTTAAGGAAGCACTGAATGACATCATGATCAACACATTATAAACATAAAATTGTTCATTCTTTCAGTTTGTAATGTTTGTTTCTTACTAAGCTTTCTGTATACATGTGGAGGAAGAGTTAAACCATTGTTCTAAGATATAGTATGCAAAAAAAAAGGTCTACAGTAAAGTTTTAATGTAGGATAACGAATCTTTTTACACTAAAAGAGCTGTTTTCAATCATATTTATTATACTCTTTGGTGAAAAGTACATGGTGATAAGGAAAATAAATCTTACTGTGATGCCTTGCACCTTCCTACATGTTTATTTACTGAATTAACTCAACCTTAGATGATCTATGTTCTGTGTTATGCTCAAGCATTGTTGTCTGGAACATTAGTGCCAAAAGCCAAACACACCATTAAATAAGATTTTAAATTAAGTTTGAAATATAAAGCAGCATTTTTTCTTCTAGCTTGTGGTTCTTAGCCATCGCAGATTATCAGACAAGTGATTAGCCTAGATAGATGAATTATGGAACACCATTTAATACATCTAAGACTTGAGAGCTGTTAGATGGTGTAATTTATTTCATAGTCCTGTGTTTCATTTAAACTAAAGAAACATGGTTGAAGAAACTAAACATTTCGCTAAATTGCTGGTACATATATCGATCTGTCAAAAGTGTTGTGTCTAAAGTTTTACATGGAATTGCTCAACTTTGTACTTAGGAGCTCTAAGATTGGAAGTACTGAAAATATTTTAATTAAATCCAGAGCCACTTGGAAAATGTTCTTGGCTTAGATTAGTTTTGAATAGGCAATTGCCAATTATGGACTAGTAAAAGTATTTCTGAGCAATCCAAATGTTTATTCATAAAAATATTGGATTTAGATAAATAAAAAGTGAGCGCTGCATCCGATGTAGAGGTGCTGTGTTTGCCTTCATTGCTATCTTTGCTTGCCTCTGCTTCAAAATCTTTTTCTTGCCTAGTATAAAGGAAAATACTGGATAAGAGACTATAATGAACACAGTTATTTTTCATCCTCAGTACTTCTGGATGCAATCCCCAGTGTGTACGTTAGAAATGGAGAGTCAAAACTACTGGAAATAAGGAAAAGAATAGTGGCAAGAAGAGCTATACATTCCTCACTCAGCTTTGTTTCCCTTTCCCTTTAAATTCTTTTCTTAATTGCTTGGTATTTTAAAAGTATAGTATAAAAAGCCATATTGCTAACGTCTTTTTTTCTCACTTCCAATGATTTGGGCTTGTATGGCCAAGGAAAATGGTAATCTGAAATGCAGATGGCAGCAAGAGCAGGTCATTGTATCATCTCTGTCATGATGAGAAAAGATATTTGTTATCTTATTTTGGCCAAGAGAAATACCGTAGTGTAAAGAGCAGTTGGGAGAATGAGCAAGTTTTTAACCTTCCATGCTACATGCAGTGGTAGGGAGGGAGGTAGATTTTGTGCCATCAAGTGGACTCTTAAAGATCACTTAGATTTTGTCCATGGTGATCTGTCCTAACTGGTCCTTGAGGTCTTCCAACTATGCATCCATTGTCACTGAAACTGAGTCCATCACCTTGTTGGTTATCTTCTCTTCCCTTCCACTTCTACCAGCATTATGTATTTCTCAGGAGAGCTAAATCCTCACATAATATGACCAAATTATTATAATTTGAGCCTGTTTGTTTCTACCTCAAGTAAGAACTCTGGATTTATTCCATGATTCATTTGTTATCTTCTCAAGAGCCTTTTCAAACACCATTGCTCAAAAGTGTCAATACTCTTCCTATCCTGTTTCTTCAAAGTTCAACTTTTACTTCCACAGAGAGATACAGGGAATATCATTGCTTGCACTATTCTGAACTTTGTAGGTATAGACCAGGGGTGTCAAACTCGATTTCATTGAGGACCACATCAGGGTTGTATTTGACCTTGGGGGGCCAGGGTGGATGTGGCATGGGTGGGTGTGGGCAGCTTGACATCACTCATGTCAGGGGCGCCTGTGATGGCCCAAGTGCTCTGCCAGTGAAAACGGGCTCCCGAGCTCTGTTTTCAGCTGCGACAACTTCCTGCAATCCTCTTCCAGTGAAAATGGAATCACTGCAGAGGCACTGCGGGCTGGTCTTTTGCTATTTCCATGGGCCCGATGGGCCAAATCTAACCACCACGCGGGCCGCATCTGGCCCCTAGGCCTTAAATTTGACATCCCTGATATAGACACTTCACAGCATCTGGATGTGTATTCCAATACCTTCATGGCTAAGTGCTAATCTGTAGTGTATTTCTTGTGTAGTTGTTTCTTTACAGGTTAATGGCTGATCCTAAAAGAGAGAAGCTATTTGTCACTTCAGCATCTTCAGTGTTAACTGGCCAGCAAATTTAAAGTAATATAGTGCATCTTCCTGGGTCCTTTTAGAAAGACTCTTAGAGATGTCCAGTAAATCCTTTCCTTTAGCAGTCTTTATTGAAGGGCTTTCCAGATTGTCTATGAACACAGAACAGTAGTCTCCATGCAGCAAAGTAGCATGTTTTGGGAGCAGCCAACTATAAGGGCTAGAAGAGAGAGATTTAAAGCAAACTGATGGACAAGTAGGATAAAGATAAAAGAAGAGGGTGCAGTAAGTGACTCAATTAGCAGAACAGATATAGTTGTCTTATGCAAGCTATAAATATTTGTTAAATCTTGGATTTGATCTGTTTGAAAAATGTGATAGCACAAGAACATGGATCTGAGGGAAGAACTTGTAAATTGTAAATAATTTGTATTTCTATAGACTAAGCTAAAAGATCGTTCTTTTCTGTTCTGTCATGGTGTAGAAGTATGGATCTGAGGCATACATCTTTATGGACCCTGTTATGATTTGATGCTTGTTCTAATGATATTCCATCTTTAATGTAGAACATTTCAACAATATATTATGTAAGGAAAAAACCCATATCCCCCAAAATAATAAACCAAATACGATAGTGAAGAAGTGGTATAGTGGTTGATACATTACACTGGAATTGAAGTAGCTCAGTTTGAATCTCCATTTCACCATGGTTTGAATGGATGACTTACACAAGTCATTCTTACCACTTATTTTAGAGAAAGATTATGGAATAAAGGGAGGCTATGTCAGCTGCCTCGAGGCAATAGGAAAAGGTAAAATGTTGTTATAATACAATATGATATAATCCCGGCAACCTCAAACTCTAATATACTTTATTAAACAAGAATCCAAGTTCAGAAATAGTGGTACATGTATTGATATCAAGACACTATTAGAGAGAGAGAGACTGTTGCCTTTGTTGACACTAATATGTTGAAACATTTTCAGTGCTAAAGTATTCTGTCTTGTTTCATTCCCCCCAACTGAGAAGAGATGACATAAAGCATGAGAGAGGCCAAAGTATTGCAAGATGAGTAAGTGTCAGAGATGATTATAATGTTGATGTAATTGTGGAATCAGGTGGCTACAATAGCTCAGTAACAGTTTACAGCAGTGCTTCCTAAACCTGGGTAAATTACCCCAAATTGGTAAAAGAAGTTTTTCTCTGAGCATGACAGTTGAACCTATTATTCAATCACAATAGGGACATCTAAATTGACTTAAACTGTTTTACCTACATTGGGTAAAAAGCAGTTTTGAGTAATAAAGGAAAAAAATTAGGGAAGCCCTGGTTTATAGTTTTGAATTAAGTGTGCGGTGTGGCTACTTAAATAACATGTCAGTAGTATTAAATCAGAAAAAGTTTTAGTGATAACTAATCTTTGGCCTGTAAGCTTCCTTTTTAAGGAGTCAATTTAGCATTTGTGAAACTCATTGAAATAATATTTCTTTGTGAGCTTTTGTCAAAAAGCAAGGAAGAAATCAGGACTATCCAACCTTAGCAATTTTGAGAATTCCCACAATTCCCCAGTCCTGCCATGGGGAATTCTGGGAGTTGAAGTCCATGGTTGATGTTAGTTACCAGAGTTGGACATTCCTGGTGTAAATTATGTGAATAATAGTCTCAGAGATATGGCACTAATATCCAGGAATGTATAGTTGTAATATAAGGAAGACAAAATGGGGTGGATTTCACAGAAGTCCAACAAAACCTGAATTCTTTAAGTAGTATAGTTGACCTATGGATAGATCTTAATATATTATGCAGGCATTAATCTTGTGATTCATTTCTTGTGGAGGGTAAAAAAGAAAGGTATAATAGTGGTCATGTACCTTAAAAATAGAAAGAAATCCCATTTATAATTGCTGTCAAAAATATTGAAGCTACTTCTTTATGATTGTATTTCTTTCTTTTCCATTTCTATTTTCTTATTCATGAATCTTTAATTTCTTTATTTTCTAACATTTGCATTATTTTACCTTGTTAAAGTTCTTTAATAAAATTATATTTAAAACAAACTCATTTAAGAATAAAGATTCTCTGTGTGAAAATGCTGGCATACATACTGTAGCACTTTTGAGCATCAGTGCATTCATGAGGCAACATTACATCGTTTACACAATTGCTATTGCTTTTTTTTTGTTCGCTTTAAAAATAAGCAGAGAGCGGTTTCATTTGGCTTCTATGGAAGAGTTCACCATTTTAAGGAAATTGTTCCTTGGATATGGACTTTCCCTAATCATTTTTTTGGAGGGCAATTTTTTTGTCTCCTCTATGCAAATCAGTGGAGATGTTATTTGCATACATGTCCTGCTGGCTAAAGGCACAAAAGATATTTCTTGGAATGCGAATGGAAGACACTTCAAAAATTTCATGCAAGCCAGTAAACATTAACCATCATTTTATAGTCATTCCCATGACACTTTAAAGTTTGAGGATCTGCAAAGTCCTTGCTGAATCTAGACTGAATAACAAAGCTAGAAAATATGCCTAAAATAGGAGAAGTTCTGCTGTTCTAGGAACATAAATCCTATTTCAATTCAAGGACTGAATTGACTCTAAGCAAATACATATCCAGACGGGGTGGGAAATATCATATAGCAAGCATGGCCAGATCCTAGACTCAACAGGGCACGATAGCGAACATGCATCTCATAAAAAACTTTTCTCTTTTTCATGTATGTACATATATTTCTCATTTGGTGTCACCCCACACACAAGCATACATGTTTCTGCTGATTCCTCCTCTGTAATGCCTTTCCCCCTCTCAGTGAAAAAGTGGTACCAAACACAGTATGTTTCTAGAACAGTTGGTGGAAATACTTTTAAATCCTTGAATATATGAGGGAAGATCCTACAGTACTTTTTATTAGCTGCCGACTGGAGAGAAGAGGTTCTCACTTTCCTAAGGAATTATGGTGAGTCTGCAGGGACTCAGCCAAAGCTAGGAACAGGGGTGAGTGGTAACTTGGATTTTGGAAGAGAGGATCTTGCTAAGTGAATGAGGAGTCTCTGTGCGTCCTACTCAGCAAGAAGAAAGTGATCTAAGATTTTAGTAATATGCTTTTAATTCCCATTTAGTTAAGACTACACATGAATGAAATTTGTACTTTATGGCAAAAAGAAATCCTAGACAGGATCTCTGCTTTCCTGTCGGGACATCATTTTTATTGTTTGGATGGATCAAATTTTTTTCTGTGCATAATTGTGGATAAATAATGATGACTAAATAATTCTTTATACTTCTCAATAAATGGTTCTTATGACTTTAGCAAATACGTTGGACCTAAACTTTGCCAGCCAAGAATTTACTAAGCTATCTTTGGGTTCTTGTTATATGTGTTTTCTTGGAAAGAGTTAAACAAAGTTCTGTGAAAAATCATTTGGTTGTTTTCTTTCTGCAAATATGTTTGGTATGCTTTGGACTATTACTGTCTTTCTGGTAATTCTGTCATTCCCAGAAACAATTAATTCTGTCTTTTATCTTCAAATAGTTTAGCCTTAATTTGTTGCCCTTAGTTTTTAGCTTTGTAAAATTCTGTGTGGAAAGCTTTTCCTGATGGAACAATTGCATGTTTACTATTTTGTATTTTTGATAGGACTTTTGCCTGGCAATATGTTACTACATGCTTCATAGTGACAATTGATATATATGCCTTTTGAAGAACAGATAGGCTTATAAAATGATCCTGTGCATATTTGTTCAGATGTAAATTCCACTGAGTTTAATAAGGCTTAACTACCAAAAATGCATGTGTAGGAATACAACCTTAACTGATGTAGCATTAAGGAGTTGCTTAATGAAAGACAATAAAATAATTTCCCATGTGTGGAGAACTTTGATTTTTAATCTGTCTAGCAATTTTTTTGTTTCGTCTCTGAAATAATAAAATGCTTGATGGAATAGGAAGGAGCAATAGTATTTTTTTCTGACTTGCTTTTTGATATGGGATGCATTAATATATAGTTCATGTTTTATTTAGTTTTGTGTATTGTATAAATATTCAAAAATTTCTGGGAACCAAAAATAGCTGAACTGAAATATTTGTGAGGAATCCGTTACATTGAATTAATATATTGTATTTATTACATTTCTTGAAATCTCTACTTAGAAATTATTGTAAAAACTTGGCAACTGAATAGCATGCACTTCCAATGCATTGTTAAAATTTTAGGAAAAACATTGGCACTGAAAATTTTAGTATTTTAATAAATTCTGTTGTGACTTAAGAAGTAACACATATACACACACACACTTATAAATCCATCATGCTATTCCTTTCAGGATAAAAGGCATTATCTGAAGTACAGAAAAGGAGTAAGAAACAGTAAGCCAAAGAAATTAAGATATAAAATAAATACTGCTGAATACTGCTAGTTTATAGCAACACTCCTGTATGAAAAATGTTCTATCCTCCATATCTACAGTATATTTCGCTTGATATGTTGCCTGTCTGATTTTTAGGGTTTCATTGACTCCATCCAATCAAAAGTTTATCTGTCTTTCTCTTCCTTTTGACCTATTGACTCTTCCTTCATATATTTCTTGTGAGATCAAGCTCTTATTCCTTCTGTGACAAACCACATCAGTATTCTTCTTTTGTACTGTGCACGCACTTTTTTTATTCAATCCATATTCATTCATTACCCATTCATTTTTACCTACATGTTCATGCTTTGCTGCACACTTCTTAAATACCCCTTTCCTAGTTCATCCAACTTTTATGTTTTTCCTTATGCATACATTTCACAGTTCCATATTGGAAAGTGGCAAAAGTTTGCTATTATTTATATTAATTTGCATTTTGTTTCACAAACATTAATTTCTTGCAACATCGTCCCATATATTACAGTTATAGCTTTGTGACTTCAAGTCAGTCTTGACTCCTGAAGATGGTCAGGACAAGTCCCTGCAGTTTTCTTGGCAACATTTTTGGTAATAGTATACCATTAGCTTCTACCTAGGGCTGAGAAAAAATGATGGCCAAAGGCCATCCAGCTGGTTTTGGGCCTAAGATAGGACTAGAACTCATAGTCTCCTCATTTCTGTATTGCTGCCTTAACCACTATACCAAACTCCACATGTATGTTACATATTACCTTTCTATCTGCATTATTACATTAGTACTTTTTGTTTAACCTTTTCACCCATTTCCACACCAGCTTTCATTCTATCAAATTGGATTTTCTGTGTCACTATTGATGCTCCAAGGCCTGACAATTAGGGATTGTCATTATGTGGGACCCATAAAAAAAAAACTCTGCCTTTTCCATAGCTCTGAAATACCATAAAGCTTGAGGGTAGATTGGCTTCAGCTTTGCTTATCATTTTGAAAGCCTTGAAGACTTGATGGCTTACCTGGATATAGAATTGGGAGAATAATTGAGCCCATATTGAATGAAAATATATATAATTTATATTTTGAACTTTTGTTAGCCACCTACAATTTCATTAGTGATGTAAATAGCTATATAAATGATAAATAAATCCCTATTAGTGTTAACCCCACACATTTCTATGGCTTGCTCTATGAAAATGTGTGTGTGTGTATTGTTGTTGTTGTTCTCTTTTATGTTATTTAGCAGATTATTTTCTCCAGATCGCAATCGTTCAGAGTGTGGACCATTTTTTCTTAATACTCATATCTGGTTCTTTCATTTACCATTTACTGTAGCATATAACATATAACTATTACCAGCTGATGAATTTCTGCTCTTATACTGTATATGCTCACAACAATCTAATGATATCAGTTATATTTTGATATACATTCTAGTGTTTCACTTCATAATTGAACTTCCACTTTTACTTTCCTGCCTGCATTTATTAAATTCAGGCCATTGGTTTCAGAGAAACATCTCTATTTTTCTTTATTAATTTAATTCATAAATCATCCTGTTTACCATTTACTTCTCTCATTCCAATTGCTCCATATGTCACTGTCATCACTATGAAGGCCCAAAATGGTGATCTCTATCATCTATCATGGCTTTGATCAAGTGAGACTTCCTTTAATAACCTTTTAATAAATTAGAGAAAACTTCTTGTAGCCATATACAGCCTTATCTGCCAAAGATTAAAACAGTGACAATCAGTTTGAAACATTTTGGACAGTAGGCAAAAGTGCAATCAAAGCCCACCAATTTTATCCCAAGCTCATTTACGCTATTCTGTTTAAGCTAGGATCTCTAATCTAGAGATTCCCTTGCAAGCCAATATATTCTTGTCTGTATCTCACTAAGTAGGAGGTACATGTTGTGTATTAAAATATATTTGGAATACCTCTGCATCTTAACAAGACATAACTTATTTGCCATAAAAATAGTCCAAAACTAGTATTCTGTAAGAACTATTGTAATAGATTTAACATTTTCATTAAGTAATATCCAAGATTTATACATGAATGCTTACTAGAACTACAGGTAGTCGTTGACTTACAATTCAGTCCCAAATTTCTCTTGCTAAGTGAGATAGTTGTTAAGTGAATTTTACTCCATTTTACAACCTTTCTTGCCACAGTTGTTAAGTGAATCACTCAGTTGTTAAGTTAGTAACATGGTTGTTAAGTGAATCTGGCTTCCCCACTTATTTTTTTTTAAATTTGATTTATATGCCGCCCTTCTCCGGAGACTCAGGGCGGTTTACAATGCGCTAAGCAATAGCCTTCATACTTTTGTATATTTATACAAAGTCAGCTTATTGCCCCCACAAACTGGGTCCTCAATTTACCTACCTTAGAAAGGATGGAAGGCTGAGTCAACCTTGAGCCTTGGTGAGATTCGAACCTGCAATAATTGCAGGCAGCTGATGTTAATAACAGGGCTTTAGACCACTGTACTATCCAAGGCTCCAAGGCATTTTGCTTGTCAGAAGGTCACAAAAGGTGATCATATGAGTCTAGGACATGGCAACCATCATAAATTTGAGTCAGTTGCCAAGCTGAATTTTGATCACATGACACTGGGGATGTTGCAGTGGTGGTGTGAAAAATGGTCCTAAGTCATTTTTTCCAGTGCTGTTCTAACTTTAAACAGTCACTAAATGAACTGTCGTAAGTCGAGGACTACTTATATTCAATTTTCTAAAAAAGTTCCATTAGCTGTTAGTGATTATAATTCTATTAAAAACAGAATGTCTTATTGGGAAATATATAATAGAAAATTCTTTTTAAAAGGTCAACTTATAAAGCACACTACCTTTAAACTCTCAAAATTGGAAACTTATAATGACTTTCCTATTTATGAAGAAAAGGTTGGTCCTAGTGCAAAACTCAGTAAAAACATATATATAAGTTCTCTATAAACTAAACTCCAGAAAAATTGAGTATTTGAACGCACAAAAAAGAAATTGGCAACAAAGCTATGCTATTAAATCTTAGCTCTGTACAATCTTTCTATTAGTTTTCTTTTCCTTCTTTTTGTATTTATTTTTCCTTTGCTCTATTCTTTTTTATTTTAAGTAGCCTTGTGAACTGTTTGTTACTATTGCCAGGTTTTCTGACCCTTTTATTTACTTAAACATATTTATATCCCTCTGCAATCCTAGTGCTGTTGGCTGCTTCTGTTATAAAAAATATTAAGTAAAACATCTACAGTACATTAAACATGAAACATCATCTACTTTTTAATGTTTGCTTTTATGATTTTCTTTAAGGAAAAAAATTCCCTTGAGCCTTTCAGCTGTTCTAGGCATTTATGTCCATCATTCCTTTTTTTCTAGAGAGTTGTTCTCTCTCAACTAATGATCTATATTGCTGGTCATAACGTCTCTGATCACCGTCAATTAGGATTTTCATCTGATCATTCCACTGAGACAGCTCTGCCTTAAGTGTTAAATAATATTCCAATAGCCAAAGCATAGAACCTTTTATTAGTGCTGGCGCTCTTAACACCCACATTGACACTCGTAAACCTTCAGATACTTTTGTCTTGGCCATAGTCTCTGAGTGTCATTGGTACAGCTTTTTCCTTCTTTGAGTAATTTTGTCTTTTTGAGGTTTTTTGTTTCCATTAACAATTCTGCTTCATTATAGGTTCTCCCTTACTGTAGATATTCCCCAGGGTTCAGTCCTGCTTTTCCTCCAGTGTGCTGAGCAGAGAATCCAGAGAACAGGTTAACTCTGCCTTTCTGCCCAGAGACTGAGTCCTTTTAAACTTTGCAGCCACACCTCTCTTGGCTGTGTCCAGTTTTGACTCAGTCTGAGCCCAAGAGAGACTCATTTTAAGAAGAGCTCCTCAGAGCAAAAAGGTAGAGTTATTTTTTTGGCACTCTTTTGATTGACTAGATCACAACTCTCAATTTTCTGAACCAGTTCCCATAATAACCCAGTGTATTGATCTTTCCCCAAGTTTAAGACATAGGATTTCACAGTGTTTTTTACAAGAAATTTCATCATGAATTATTTACCCATTGTTTTAAATGCAACATGGGAAAAAACAAATTATAGTGTTTAGTTCTAATCATCTTTATTCCACTTTCTGATTTTTCTGTCTGTCTCAAGGGTTATGAGATTGCCGACATGCTAGTTGCCAGGAATTTGCATGCACAGAGAGACAGTATAACAACCCTGAAACTAATGTTAGGGTTTGTCATTTTCATTCGTGTAACATTCCACATATTTGTCAATTCTTCACACACACACACACACACACACACACACACCACATTAATACATACTATGTATGTATTCATTCATTCTCATTCATACCTTGGTTGTGTCACCTCTACATTACTGCATAGCTTATTGAGAGAGTTACCTACTTCCTCTTTTGCTCTGTCAATTTATGTTATCTGGCTTTTATGTTGTATATTTGTTTAATTTTATTTAATTCGATTTAATTCGTTAAATATTGTGTGAACATTTAATATGGTCTAGTTTGTCTTCTTTTTTAATTGCAAACCTCTTTTTGCTATAGTGGTATATTTTAGAATTAGGATTGCCTAGGTTTAAAATATGTCCAGTTTGTAATTTTGTTTATTTTAATTAACTGATATCCCTTTATTTCTGCTCTGCAGTTAGTTTTTTATTCATAATATAAATAAATCCCATTATATTATTATTATTATTATTATTAATAATTATTATTATTATTATTATGGATAGGTTATGTTTTTATTGTTAACTGTCCAAAGCTATTTAACTCCAGTGATAAATGCTTCTTACATACTTCTTTATATTATAAACCATGTTAATTTATAACCATAAATGGGAGAACAGCTTGCTACGCTATTTCTTAATTAGGCCATTTCCATCTGCTTGCTGCAATGTAAATGTCCTACATGCTTTCTTATGTCTGTACAAATAATATTTAATGCAGGCTATAATAATAGACATAGGATTTAGCATCATAAAACTTTAGTATCGAAAATAGGATTAGAACATATTAGAGATATTGGACACTTTTGGGTGAGATGCACATACTAGGAGAAATTTGATTCTGTCATTTGTCAAATCCAACCTTTTTGGCACCGATATTTTGCAATAAGAATGAACATATCTGTGACACTTGCATAAATTTGCATGAAGCACAAGCTCATATTTTAAGGGGAAGTCAGATGTTACCATGAAAATATTTATTTCTAAGGAGAAAACTGTCTGCAGAAAGTTATTTAAGTTTAGTTCTTTCAGTGGTAATTTTGATATTCAGTTTTTCATTTTGCAAAGTTTTTAATCTTTTATTTTAGTTGTCATGTATATTCTCATAGTTTTGTTTGTTTGCAAAGTAAATTTTTTAAAGCGTTGGTAAAATTTATTCTATACAGTCCTATAGAACTATTATCTAACAAGTATGTCAAGTTGCCACAGATGCCATCTAAAAAGAGGAAAATGGAGGAGAAAGGAAAAAGAGAACTTATAGTTTGGGAGATAAATGGCTAATTGGCAAACTGAACAGGAGGAGGTACTTGGCCCTGAAATATTTTGTATATTCACATTCCTAATCTTTAAAAATCTTTGCTGAATCTAGTAAAGCAATTGTCTCTCAATTGGCCCTACATGTATCTTTTGTCAGTTTTAGTGTTAAATGCTAGAATTTGTAGACTACATAATAATAAAATAACTTGTAGCAATATGACACTACTGGCAGGAATTGTGCTTCTTTTTTTCTAAGCCAGCAGTTATAGCTATGTATGTATGTATGTATGTATATGGGGTGATTGTACTTACCTCCGCTACCAGTTCGCAACAGCAATACGTGCGCCCTTCTGCGTACGCGTGCGCTTCTGCGCAGATCATTCATGATGACGTCTGGGTGGGTGGGCAGAGCCTCTCGCCACCTTTATTACCAGTTTGCAAGAACTGGACCGAGAACCGGGAGCAACCCACCACTGGTATGTATGTATCTATGTATGTATAAAGGTTGTCCCCAAGAAACAAATTTGACTGTTTCAAGGTTGACTCAGTCTTCCATCCTTCCAGGATGGGGTAAAATGAGGACCCAGACTGTTGGGACAATATGCTGACTGTAAACCACTTAGAGAGGGCTATAAAGCATTGTGGAACAGTATATAAGTCTAAGGGCTATTGCTATTAAACAATAGTTTTATACACATCCTCATGCAAATTTCCATAGCTTTCCAGCACTGCATTTTTTCCAAGCTTAAACTAAACAAATTATTTCTGAATTGATTTTCAGCCTTTCAACAAACCCTAAATATGTGTATTTCTTACAAAGACAAACTAGCTGTCTATTTTAATGTTAATATAAATTATAGCATCAATTTCTAATCAAAGATGTATGATTATTAAGCTAGTCAACTTTCTCCAACTTGATTTCTCCAAATAGATTTATTAATAATTATTTCTGATTACTTGTCTTGCTAACTAGAATTGGTGGGAATTACAAGTCACAGTATTTTTTTATCTCTCTGGTAAAGCTTGAATGTCAATCACTAATTCAATTCAATTACTTCATTACTGGATGTTCGAAATACCATCCAGGTAACACTCAGTATTTGGTAAATTGAAATGAAAAAATTAACAAAATAAACCACCTTGGAGGTTATACAGTATTTCTTCTCACATTATATTCATTGCTGTCCCCAACATTTAATTTCATGAGTGTCACAATTTCCTTTTGTGACTGAAATGGAAAACTTCCTCTTAAGTGAATTATAGTACATAGTCTTCCATTCTAGTTTGTAAGCAGCCTTTACAGGATGCAAGAAATATTAAATTTGTCACAGAAATCTGATGTGATATAGGATAAACAAAACAAGAAAGCACATTGCACAAATGCTTGAGATTCTTTGTTACATCAAAACAGATTCAACATCTTTTACTAGATATGTATACAAAACTTTCTGCTGTTTTAAATATCAAGAATGATTTACACATCTATTTCTGTTTCTTAAAGCCAAAAAGATGGATCTTTAAAAGCATTCCAAAATTGATTTACTCTGAATAACAACATTCTACCAAAAATGCATATCCTGATGCAAAGGAGCATTCTCACACAAATTTATTGTACAAATTTATTGTATATCTAAGGTAGGGGAAAGCATTTGAAGCACAATCTAACAAGGCTGAATATCAAGCAACTAAAGAGTAAAGGTTGTAACTACTTTAGAACTTCTACATGAAGTGTTTCATTTCCATATTCATATTTTATACAAAATCGTATGCAAGCACCAGGGGTGGGTTCTATTTACCTTTACTACTGATTTGCAACAGGATTGCGTGTGTGAGCAAAGCTGGCATGCGCGCCTCACTTCTGCACATGCATAGAAGCTTCTGCACATGTGCAGATCGCTGATGACATCAGGGGCGGTGGGCGGGGCCTCCTGCCGGTTTTACTACTGGTTCTTGCGAACCGGTCTGAACCGGGGGGCAACCCACCACTGGCAAGCACACACTAACACATTTAATAGTACAGAGTATTAGTTTCTATCTTTACAGAGTAAAGTGTAACTCAGTACTTACTGCTGGACTTCAAAATCGATTAATCAAAATCCAAGATATGCTTCCTCCAATGAATACCTTTTAATATTGTACCAGAAATTATGAGATCTACATTGTCTATGACACTTTCCATAATGACTATGTCAATGTATTCAGTCACGAATATAACTCATCTTTGCAAATGAAACTGAGTAGCACATAATCTCCTATACAAATCACCCAATTTATGGCCCTAACCTCTTGTGCCATTCCTATTACATCCACATTTGTAGAAGATAAGAGGGGTTGCTGTCAGTAACTATGCTAGACAAGCCTGTATTTGAATAATACTTTGCCTCAGGCTGCCATCATGCTTTGCTTCATCTCAGTCCCAAAGAATGTAGCTGTAAGCATGGATGAGAAACAGAGCCCTCCTGATGTATCTCTAGAAAAAACTGTCTCTCTTCTTTTAAACTGCCTTTTGAAGGAGGAGCAGCACAAAGTTGCTGTTCTCAGGAACTTAGAAAAGAAATGCATTTACAAGACAGCCAAAAAAAAAAAGAATTGTTTCTGTTCAGTTAAATATTTCATTATTTGTATCCCGCCTTTATTATTTTTACAAATAACTGATGGTGCCGAACATATCTAACACAACTTCCTCCTCCTGTTTTCCCCACAACAATCCTGTGAGGCGAATTGGGCTGGCCCAAGTTTGCCTGGATGACTTTCATGGCTAAGGAGAGATCAGAACTCATAGTCTCCTGGTGGCTTAATGATTAATTTTGTTAAAAAAATATTAATCTGTCCTTTTCTCTTTTTCGTTCACATAAGAGATGAACTTTTAGATATTACTGGATTGAAATTCTCAGCTGCCCATATCCCTGGTCATGATGGATAGGGCTGCCATCACTTGACATCTGGTGACTCATAGGTCAATCATCTTTGATTTATAGGATGTAGTAATATCATGATATCCATATATTAAATTGTTAAATATTGGTTGAAGGTCCATTATCAATTGTGTACTTTGTCCTGAAACAGAAAATAACATTTATACATGAATATTTATTCTGATTAATTCTTATTACATACTGATATATTTTAATGTGCTCACAGTGTTACATTTTGCCCTAATTAAAGGAAGAGCTACAGTTTCTCTCAGGTTTAGCTCCCTGCCTGGCAACTTTTTATGTAACTTTTTTGGCAGTAACACACAAGCAGTTTGTCACCACTTTCTTCCCAGGTTCTTTTCACTTCTCCTGTCAGGCTATCAACTTGGTACAGTAGAACCTCTGGTCACGAACACTTCTGACCAATCGGGTTCCGCCCCCAAAAATTCATATATATATATTTTTCACGGCCGATTTCCCCTTCTGCGCCATATTTTTTGTAAGTGCAAAATTAGGTTTGAGTCACGACCAAATCAGGTTGTGACCAAAGTCATGGAACAAATTATGGTTGTGATCAGAGGTTCTACTGTACTTTGTTGGTCCTGAATTAATTGAAGAATTTATTTTCCCGATTTTTTTTGTTGCTATGCCAGAAATTTTGGTTTTAAGAGGATTATTAGTCAATAGAAATACAAAATTTGGAGTCCATTGCTGAAGTCAGAATATTCCACCCATAAATTCTTCCATCTCACAATACAGTTCATTACAACAGTTCATTTAGTGACCATTCAAAGTTACAATGGCACTGAAAAAAGTGACTTATGACCATTTTTCGCACTTACGACCTTTGTAGCAGCCCCATAATCACGTGATCAAAGTTTGGGCGCTTAGCAACTGGTTCATACTTATGACAGTTGCTGTGTCCCAAGGTCATGTGATCCCCTTTTACGAGAAATGGGGAAACCAGATTCATTTAACAACCGTGGTACTAACTTATCAACTGCAGTGATTCACTTAACAACTGTGGCAAAAATGTCATAAAATTGGGAAAACTCACTTAACAAATGTCTCACGCAACAACAGAAGTTTTGGGCTCAATTGTGGTTGTTAGTCGAAGTCTACCTGTAATTATCAGTCAGAGTTGAGTGCTGAATCTGGCAGAAAATGACGAAGAAAGTTCATTGCAGCTGCTCTTTTGGCTGATCTAAAGAACCAGATTGAGCTTCTTGCTAAAGAACCAGATTGACCTTCTTGCTATGAGGTTGATTTTTTCCCTTTCAGGCACCATCATTAAGCAGTTTCTTTCTGAAATTCACAGAAGATACTACAGCTTTGATAAGAAGAGTTTCATGGCAATTTTTACCCCTAAGAATTTAGATGGATCCAGCCTTTATTCTAATTTACCTCCTTCCCCATCTTTTTATTAACAAAAAATAAAAAAGGCTTACACCTTGTACAGTCATATGTAACATTAAAAAAATGGAGAAAAATTGTTGCTTTTATCTGAAGGCATGCCTCTCTTTTCCTTCAAATTGGAATTCTGAAGAAATTTGGAAATTTTCTCTACAGCTTTCAGTTTAGAGTACGGTTCTGAGGTCATGGTTGTCCCAAAGGTGCTTTTCAAAAGGCAATTGAACTTTCTTGGTTTTTCCTTGAAAATGTTTCATTTCTTCTTGGATGACAAGCAAAACGTTTTCAAGGAAAAATCCCAAAAAAGTCCAGTTGCCTTTTGAAAAGCACCTTTGGGATTATCCCTTGTACTATCAGTTAATGCCACTGCAACAATTTTTCTAATTCTGCGGACATCATCAAGCAGTATATAATTCTTACTTCATCATCATTTTAGCCATTTTCTATCCACTGCAGAATGAAGGCCTGTTCTGCATGTTTGTAAGCAATATGGTCCTGAGCTTTCTTTTGTCAATTGGGTCAGCAATACTTCCTGATGTCGTCAATCCATCTTGTTTTAGGTCTCTTTCATGGATGCTTTTGTCAAGTGGGATCCATTCTGTATCTGCCTTGGTCCACCTGCCATCAGTTCTTCTTGCTGTGTGACCAGCCCATTTCCATTTCTATTCTATTACTCTCTTGATGGTATCTTATACTTTTCTTTGTCCTCGAATCCAGGTCTTTCTATCTTATCTTGTAATGCCGAGCATGTATCTTTCCATGGCTCTTTGTGCCACTCTTAGCTTTTGTAGTGATTGTGATATTAGTGTCCATGTTTCACAGGCATGTGTTAGAACAGGTAGCACACACTGATCGAAAATTTTTCTGGCGTACGGGGAGATGGTTCTTGAAAATTACTTGAAAATTTTGTTTTCAAAAAATCTTGAATTAATTTTCAATTCTTATTTATGTAGGGGAAATGTGTTTACACTGTTGTGGGGAAAGAAAAATATGCACAGCATATTGTTTGGATGAATCAAAAAATTGTCCTTGAGTTAGAGAATAGGAAGCCAGAAAGCTGGCTTTTTTACAAGGAATTTTAACAAGCAGCAATGTTCCTTTGTATTACACCAGAAGTAAATCTAAAATAAAATTTACAAGGGTGCTTCTAAGGAAAATGTATTTTTTTTCAAAACAATGGTTTTAGATATGTTGTATGTATTACCTATTACAAGTATGCTTTAGGAACTCATTAATACTAACATTTCAATGTGCTATATCATTTCTCTCTTCACCACCCAATCCTCTCAGGTTAAATGAACTTTGGAAACCAAGAATAAGTCAAACAAAAATTAACTATGTAAAAGATAAAAGGTCCAAAGGACAAAGTCCCAGATTTTCTATGAACTGCTATCAACAAAATTGTATAACTAATCTCTGCCAGGAAAAAACAAACTTCTACTTTAGTTAAGATACCATAATACTGTAACAATTTAGAAATCCGTATTTTATTAATATTGTACAGACTAGCAAGGAAGAGGACCTGTTATTTTCCACACATCTCTTTCCAACTTCTCATTCAGATAGTGATATAATCACATTTTATTTAAAGAGATTAGATTTTGAAGAGTTTTTCATTCCTTACTTCGATGAGAACAGCATTTCTCAACCTCAACATTTTTAAGAAGTGTAGACTTCAACTCCCAGAATTCCCCAGTAAGCATGCTTCTAGTGAATTCTGGGAATTAAAAGTCCAAACATCTTACAGTTGCTGAAGTTGAGAAATCCTGATTTAGAAGGATGGTACAGGAAGTGATGAAATCATTTGTGTGAAACTGCTGCCCAGTGATAGTTGGAACTAGAGAGGCCTTGGGCAGGATATTTTAATACTTCAAATGATTCTTATATATCCCATTGGATTGTAAGATAAACACTTAGAAATAATAAGTCTACATTGATTGATTGATTGATTGATTGATTGATTTGATTTGTATGCTGCTCTATCTCCATAGGACTCAGGGCGGCTCACAACAATTAAAATCAAACCAAATAAAAACATATTAAAATACAATTAAACGTATATTAAAATTCATTAAAATAATCAGTTAGTATTAGGGTAAACATTGTAATAAGATTGCACCCATTTATTAGCATAATAAAATGTTTAGAGTAATACTTAAATACCAGCATAAATTGCCAGTCATATTATAAATTGAAAAAAATCTGCATTTATTTGTAGAATTGAAAACTAACAGTAGAAACTATTCATTATTCTGATCTACAACATGCTACTCTTATCATAGATTTTTAAAGCATTCTGACAAAAATGTATTGATGTCATAAATCACAGAAGAAAAAAAACATTGGTTTGCTGCTGCTGAAATATGGTTCCTGATAAAGGTTGAGGTATGAGTCAATTTGCAACTTACAATATCTCTTTAAATGGCTGTTGCAAGCAAATATGCCTATGGCAGTTACAGGTAGTCCTCAATTTACAACATAATTCAGTTAGTGACTGTTTGAAGTTACAACAGCACTAAAAATTGATTTATGAGAGTTTTTCACACAACCATTGCAGCATCCCCATGGTCACATGATCAAAATTAAGATGCTTGGCAACTGACTCGTATTTATGACAGTTGCAGTGTTCTGGGGTCATGTGATCACCTTTTGTGATTTTCTGACAAGCAAAGGCAATGGGGAAGCCAGATTCGCTTAATAGCAATGTTACTGAGTTAACAACTGCAGTGATTCACTTAACAATTGTGGCAAGAAAGTTTGCAAAATGGAGCAAAATTCACTTAACAAATGCCTAACTTAGTAATAAAAATTTTGGGCTCAATTGTAGTTGTAAGTCAAGGACTGCTTTTGTTACATGGCAACACATTGCAAAGTTTTTCTGCATTTTATTTGCTATGCTTGATTTTTAAACATGAATTACATTTGCCTTTGTTCATTGAGCTTTTTTCATATAAAAATGCTGAATCTGAAGGATGTAATGAATCTTAAACTTAGTTTTAAGCCATGGAAACTCACAAAATAATCAAGGATTTGAAAATATCTATCTGCTGAACAGTTATTAACGAACACTGAATTAAAATTAATTAGAAAATTAAGTCTCTGCAGTCACAAATATTTAAAATACATCTCGCTGCCACAAGTGTTTCAGGAATTCACAAATGAGTGCTGTTTCCATTGGAAGCAAGAGTGTCACTTAGCAAAGTTTGAGAACTAAGGATCCTCAAAGTTTGATGACTGAGTTTTCAAGGAAAGGAATCCAAAATGAAAAATTGTACATTAAAAATTCATTATTCTTAATTCAATAGAAATTATAAGATTAGATAATAGTTTATGTGATTATAAAGCAAACATCTTTACAGAGGTTTTAGCTTGATACATTCAAAGTATAAAGAATGGATGTTCTCATCATACACTAAAAGGAATTTTCTGTTTTGTTGAGAGAAAATAGCCATGATTTCAGTTTGTTTGTTTGTTTGTTTGTTTGTTTATTTATTTATTTATTAGTTCGATTTATATGCCATCCTTCTCTGGAGACTCAGGGCAGCTTACAATGCATTAAGCAATAGCCTTCATACTTTTGTATATACCTGCTTAGTAGGGCTTTTGCTCCCCCCCCAAGTGGTGTTCTATTTTATACAAAGTCAGCTTATTGCCCCCACAAACCGGGTCCTCATTTTACCTACCTTGAAAGGATGGAAGGCTGAGTCAACCTTGAGCCTGGTGAGAATTGAACTCGCAGTAATTGTAGGCAGCTGGCAGCTAAGTGCTACTTTAGCAGCAGTTTAGTCTACTGCGCCACCAAGGCTCCTAGGTTGTATATATCAGCTGCACTGTGAGAAGTTAAGTATTGATGAGTTGGTTGACTGCCAACTTTTAATAGCCCATACATTTTTTGTACTTTTCTGCCAATTTGCTTGCACCTATCAGGTGGATAACATAATTGAAAGAGCAGATCAAAGTTCTCACCAATGACAGTGCTTTACTTTCTTTTTTTCCAGAACAAGTGTGGTAATTCTTACTCCAACTCTATTATTTTTTCTCTGTGAACCTCTCTCTCTCTCTCTCTTTCAGCAAGTTGCAGGTGAGGATAGATAGTTCTTATTAAATACTGTACTTAAACTGACTTGTTGCCTTGTGGTTTTGAAATTCTTAAGTTGTCTTACCTCCATTGTAGTACCAGATGAAATGGGAGCAGCACTGTGTTGTTTGATTTCTTTTGGTACAGGAAAGATCCAAGTAAGTTAAAATATCTCCAAGTATTTGTCTATCATGAGTTTAGAGCCAACATCTTTTATTTGTTCATGGTGAAACTAGCAGTATTTTATATCCTGCTGCTGGTGGAGGGGTATTTATTTAATAAGTCTCCAGTCCCTCAGCTATATAGCAAAATAGTGGTGCTTAGATGGTTCCAGCAACACACATCATGTGGCAACAGAATAGTTCTAAGTATGAGAAAGAGTAAGACAGGCTCCACAGGGTACAATGATTTGATATTACCTATTTGATATTACCTATTTGATATTAGGAATCAGAGGTTTGTTTCAACTACTCCACTCACTACCAAATAGATTTGTTGTTTTGACTAATTTAAGTGATCTTTGGCCTCATATTTAAATCAGCCAGATTGAATGTGAGAGATTCAGCGCAATACACATATCAGTGTGTAATTCCTGAAATGTGGCTTTGTTCTTCAGTATGCTTATATTCAAAGTCTTCAGCTTGTTCAAAATACATCATATATTGATTTGAACTGATTTGGCAAATTTCTATCTGAAGATTATGAGAAGAGGCTGCTGATTTTAGATACAGCTGTCTTAGATATTATGAATAATCAAATATTGTTGAATCATATACAAAGTATAACTGGGACTCACTGGTTCCTTAGTCTTAATTTATTTGATTGACCATTACTGAAATGGAAATAGACAAAAGATACCAACCACCTTGGAGCAAACTATCAAGGTGCTCCATAAAAGTAGTGGAGGAACATTTCATTAAATATATACAGGCTTTACTAGATGAATTGTACATAATTTTGTTGTAGAGTGCCAGTGCCTCAGAGATAATTCTTTGTTTTAAAAAAATAGATTTAGCAACAGTGATTTCAGCTCATAGGCTGTAACTTGATAGTTATGTCCAACTAAAATTAAATCTAGATAATAAACATTCATACATTTCAGCAAGAATTTTGAATTTTTCTTTGGTATCATAAGATGCCTGTATAAGAGCAGCATAAAATATTATAGTGATTGTACTATTGCTCCTTGTATTTTATGTCATTCCAAATATTGGCCTTAGCTTTGACTTTTCACTTCTGAAGACATTATTCTGTTTATGATAATCACCTGAAATGACACACTGCCCCACTTCCCAAGGAAAATTAGGATGGGAAAATATTTTCCCCTCCTGTACTATAATTACATATTTAGATAACCTATGATGACCCTCCTGTTTTAAAGATAAATTGTTGGAGGGAAAACTAGTCTTTCTTTTAACTAAATACAATATGTTCTTCTACTCCTTGAAATCTTGCACTTCAGGAACTAAAAGGTTCATTAAACTGCAATATATGAGGTTCAAAGAAGCATTTAATACATTTTCTGGAGAAAGATTTATTAGCAGCCATAAACTGCCCACGAATTGTTAAAGCATATCCGTTCTAACATACTTAAATTATGTGATAGAAGGTTCTTAAACTTTTGCTTCAGAGTTAAAAAGAAACATTTGGGAGAAGATTTATTCTGAATAGGATCATCAAAAGTCATATGAATATTTAGGTAAACAAATTAAATGAATACCTAATCTGAACGCTATTCAAAATAAAAATGTTTCATTCTTGGAGGGGTAACAGACCTAAAAAAGTAGAAGGTTAAAGAAAAACATGAAAAGGAATTAATTCTGATTACAATAAGCTGCTTTACTGTGACTACAAAGTTAATTTATCCTTGGTTTCCTTCGGATGGGATTATTGGCATTAACCTCAACCCAAAGCAATTTTAAGGATGAGACAAGTGTTCATTCAAACACAGCTTGAACTACGAATCTAAGAAGGCTCAATTTAGTTAGTCTTAATGTGAAGTAAAGACACAATTCTAGAATTCTTTGGATTAGAATCCAAAGTAGAGGCAAATCCAGACTTTCAGTTATCCATTCTCCATTTCCAATCCCCATACCTACTTTTTCCCTTCTGGTTATATAGCAAAAGTGCACAATTGTGCACAATATTTCCCCCCTCAAAAGGCTGGCATGCTTCTCAGAAACGTTTAATTTTTAGTGCTTCTTGTTTTTGCAGAAAATTATACAATGGGACAGTGACTGAATTAAACAACTATTTGAAAAAATTGGTACGATTGTACCATTCGCTCACTTGTCAGATTTTTTAAAAAAAATGTTTGTATATCATTGTCAGTAAATCATAGATTTTCCATTAGATTTTTAGAGATTTGCATGTGTTTTATGTTAATTGTCCAATCAGCTGTGGGCTAGTTACATTTTACTTTTTTTAAAAGAATTACAACCTTATGTTTTATATTATTTGATTTGTGCACTGCCTAGAACTTTGGAGCTGTGCTGGTATAGAATCATGGGAAATATAGTGCAAAACAGTTACTGAAATGAATATGCAGCTTCCTTTTCACACTGATATATTAATAATGGTTTAATAAATTATAATGATTTCATAATTAATAATTTATTAAATTTATATGCTACCTGATTATCCTCACAGGCTCCTTTTTTAATCATCAGAACCCATGTGTAGCTCTGGTATTCTAAACACTTTCTGAAAGGTACCTCAAATGATGTTAAGTCAAATTCCAGGGAGAAATACATTATACAATATCAGGACAGCAATTATAGAATTCTTACTTCTAAGTCTGTTTAGTCTCCATCTATCAAAGTGGGAGAACCTAGAAACGTGATGGCGAACCTATGGCACGTGTGCCACAGGTGGCACATGGAGCCATATTGGTGGGCATGCAAACTCAGCTCCGGTGCACATGTGTGCGCCGGCGAGCTGATTTTCGGGCCTTCTGGGCCACCCAGAAGTAGGGAAACAGACTGTTTCCTCCCTCCAGAGGGCCTGGTAGGGTGGAGAAGGCCCTTTTTTGCTCTCCCCAGGCTCCAGAGCCTCTCTAGGAGCCTGGGGAGAGCGAAAACTGCCTTCCCCAACCCCCGGAGGCCAGAAATGGCCCGTTTGCTGACTTCCGGTGGGACCGGAAGATTCTTAACTTGGCTAATGGGCATCCTTTTTTTTTAAATAGGCAGGGATGTGTATCAATATAATTTGTGCTATCCACACAACTGAAGTTTACTGTGCTACACCAATGAAGTCAGGGAGTGGTGCTATTCTTTGAGATTCAATACAGGACAATTTCAGAACAATTGTTGATAGGTTTCCCGAGCTTTCTTTGCCCTCCTCTCCAGTATCACCCATTGGCATGAAAATCACCATCAATCATTCTTTATAAGATTGACTTCGGTAAAGTTGATGTCTTACTTCATCCCACCAAGTCAGCCAAGAATTATGCATATATGCATTTGCCATAACATTATTAATCTCCTGAGAGAGCAAGAGCCCTACAGCCAAAATAAATAAATAAATGCAGTGTTTAGTAAGAGAACAAAAAATTGATTTTTTCTACTTTAGAAACCCCAAAAGAATTCTAGGAGATCAATGTTCCCCTATACAAAAATACCAAACCCTTCCTTCCAAAGACTGTGCAACACAGGTGTTGGTTTGTAACATATCCCAAGGCATAATAAGTTGTAAGGGGCAGTGTCTTATGGCCACACAAAAAGGGGCCATACCTGCAGAAGGCCTAAACATCAATAGGATCTGGGCAGATTCCTGTATAATCTCTAACCCAGGGATGGGTTCTACTTATCTTTACTACCGGTTCGTAACAGGATTGTGCGCGGGTGTTTGCTTCTCTCTTGCACGCGCCTTGCTTCTGTGCATGCACAGAAGTTTCTGTGCATGCGCAGATTACTGATGATGACATCCGGGGCAGTGGTGGGGCCTCCCGCCGGTTTTACTACTGGTTCTTGTGAACCGGTCCAAACTGGGGGCAATCCACCACTGCTGTAATCTCATCATTAAGGCATTTAGATTGTTTATATATATAAAGAGAAGCCATGATTAGATGTTTAAGAGAAATAATTCTAGGTCAGAAGCAGTTCTGCCTGAAGGAAAACTGAAAAATATCATGTATGGCTGAACTCCTTCTAAATTATAAACAGCAACAGCCTCTTTCACTTCTTCTTCTATTGGGATAATTCTGGATTAAAATCGATCCAATAATGAATGCCACAAGGGCATTCTTACCAGAATGTTAGTTTTAAGAGTGTTTAGTAGTTATATCTCCAACTGAAAATAAGAACTAGCAAGCTTCCAAAGTCAAAACAGTTATTTTCAGATATGACATTTATAAGCTAATTATAGAAGATGCATTTATGAATCAAAATTTGAGCTTGCCGGTCTTCAAAAACAATCCTACACATATTCTTCCTTCTTCATGCAGTTTGACTATTTTAATTGTTATTATATCTCAAAATACAATAAATTTTCGTTAGAGAATGACTAACTCATAAAATCTAAAATTCTAAAATATAAAAAAAGAATAGGATGAACACTTTCAAAGTTATACTTGCAATTATAAAAATCTTGATTAAAAAGGCACAGAAGGCTTTATCATGACCGTCTTTGTCCAATTCTCTCTGTTTAAACACTTGTGGACTTCAACTCCAGCAAAGCTGGCTGAGAAATTCTGGGAGTTGAAGTCCACAAGTCTTAAAGTTGCCAAGATTGGAGACCCCTGGTTTAAACACTAATGTCATCATGGGAGGTTCTCCTCCTGACATTTACAATTAGGGCAGATTAATATCTGGAAAGAGGACAGGAAATCCGGTTAAAAACCTCCCCGCACCAATCTAATATAAACTCTTCAGTATAGTACTTAGAATACCAAGCTGTGGTTCTGAAAAGCACATTGCCAACATATTTCTCAGATTCAGCACAATTACCATTCCTAATCTTTCACATTTCAAGAAACAAAGCCTTCTCCACCTACAGAAAGAACTAGTCAGACAATTAACAAATTAAAGCTCAGTGGTGTAAGCCTTTTAATTTCATCATGGCAGTCCAAACCAAATTTCCCAGCAAGCAGTAGTTTAGCATTCAAAATTATGCTACTCTCCTTTATATAGTCACAGGCTGCTAATTACTTCAGAAAATCAGGCTACTCAACAAAGTTATTTAGGCTTCATACAACCACCCAGGAATTCACCACAATTAGAGGTTATCAGAGAGACAGGATAGAGGGAGGAAGAAAAATTATGCAAATCGAAATTTTCAATGAGTTGACGCCTAAGTTGTGCCGTTTGTTATTATTTATTTATTCATATCATAGCTGTCCCGCCATCGTCCATTTCATTCCAGGCAAACCACAATAAAAAGATGGATGTATAATAAACCCAGCTAAATAGTATAGAATCACTACAGCAACAGTAAGTATTGAAGATGATAAAACAGCAATTTGACAAAAGGAGCAGCAGAATTATGTACAGGTAGTCCTCAATTTACGACCACAATTGAGCACAAAATTTTGTATTTTAGTAAATTAGTAACATGGTTGTTAAGTGAATCAGGTTTCCCCATTGACTTTGCTTGTCAGAAGGTTGCAAAAGGTTATCCCCAGGATCCTGCAACCATCATATATCAGTTGTCAAGCATCCGAATGTAAATCACATGACCATGGGGAAACCTGCAATGGTTGTGTGAAAAATGGTGAAAAGTCAGTGCCATTGTAACTTTGAATGGTCACTAAATGAACTGTTGTAAGTCGAAGACTACCTGTACTGAAGACTTTCCTAAAAGGTGTGTAACATTATTCCAAAAGAAGCTGGGAGGAATTTAATACGAAAAGAGGAAATATTTCAAATGTACCATCCCTGCACCATCCCTGTAGCAGAATACAACACAGCCTACTTTGAGTGTGTCCCAACCATTTTATCCGAAGAAAATATACATCATTATGTAGGTAATGGGCATGCATCCAGGAGCCAAAGCAAATTACTGCTTATTAAAGATGTATATGTACCAGTGGTGAAATGTAAAATTTGTTACTACCGGTTCTGTGGGCGTGGCTTGGTGGGGGGGGTAATGTGACTGGGTGGGTGTGGCCAACTTTCTTTTTTAACTTTTAAAAGCATTTTTTCTTCGGTTCGTCGGAAGAAAAAATGTTTTTAAAAGTAAAAAAAAAAGCCTCTGATGATCGCTGGCTCAGCTGGGCATGGGGGAAGGCAGGGATTTTTGCTACTGGTTCTCCGAACCACCCGCTGCCCTCACTACCGGATCGGCAATCCGGTCCGAACCGGGAGCATTTCACCCCTGATATGTACCCACCCTATCAGGGTACAAACTTTGTAGCATTCAAATATTAGTATTTACCATGCAGTACAGATATGTATGTATTAGATTTTTATCCAGTTATTATTTTATATATAACTCAAGATAGCAATTCAAGGTAATATATATAATAGTCCTTCCTCCTCCTGTTTTCCACACAACAACTCGGTGGAGTAGACTGAGTGAGTGACTGGCCAACCAGCTTTCATGCCTAAGGCAGGACTATAACTCACAGCCTCCTGATTTCTTGGCCAACACCTGAACCACTATACCAAACTGGCTCTTACCAGTGTATTACATGTGTAGTGTGCTCAAAAGAAATAGTCCAGGTACAGGAGACATGGTACAGCTTTAATTCAGAATTACCATAAAGGTAAGAATGTAACTAGCAATGTTCACTCATCTAGCATGATTTCTCCTACTGACTTACAGCTGCAATGAAAGCACAAAATGAGGAAATTTCTTTTCGTAAAATTATGATTTAAGGGCAGGCTATCCTCTTTTTTTGTAGCAACCTCTCTTATTTCCCTAATCTGTGTCAGACTTCTAATCAGGTTAGCAATAAACTTCTGATTCCCCCAATATTAAATCTGGTATTCAGGAACTTGCTTAATGCAGAAACCACAGACATGATCTAAGTAGGTTAGTTTCTTTATTGGAAAAAAGAATGGGCTACTTAAATTAAAATATAAACTTAATAGTTTATTTGAAACTGATAAATAATAATAGTTTCTTATTAAACTAATAAAACTGTTGCCTTTTGAATTTTGTGCAATATATTTTGGCAAAGTGGCGAAGTTTTTTTTGAAAAAGCCGGAGAAGGAGAATGCAACTTTGGCCAGCTTTTTTTTTTATTGAAAAAGTTTTACACATACAAATTCCCCCCCCTTTTCCCCCCCTTCCCCAACACTATAAAATACATATACATATGCAAAAGATATAATTCCCTCCCAATCCCACCCTAACCCTCCCCCCAACCCTTTTCCCTCCCAACCCCCTTGACTTCCATTATATGCAATACTAATAATTCCAAACAATATATATGTTAATCATCCTTCCATATTTTTTCTCTATTTACTAGCATAATCATCAATCTCCCTCAGCTGAAAGCTACATGATATTTTCTAATCTGATACTTATTCTGTATATACTCAATCCATTTATTCCAATCCTGAATATACTTCTCATGGGTCTGATCTTTTAAAAAAGCTGAAATCTTCGCCATTTCTGCAAATCCAGCCATCTTCTGAGTCCATTGGTCCACCGTCGGTAAGACATCACTCTTCCAATATTGGGCAATCAACAACCTAGCTGCTGTCACCATATACAGAATCAATTTTGTTTCACCCAGTGTAAGATCTTTAACTATACCCAATAAAAATAGTTGCGGAGAAAATTGTATCTTTTTCTTTAAAACATTTTGCATAACCCACCAAATTTTTATCCAAAAAGCCCTCACTTTTTTGCAAGTCCACCAAATATGATAATACGTAGCATCTAAACACTCACATCTCCAACATTTTGGCTGCACGTTAGGGTACATACAAGACAATTTCTTGGGATCTAAATGCCATCTATAAAACATTTTATAAAAATTTTCTCGTAAATTTTGTGACTGCGTAAACTTAACATTCTGAACCCATATTTTTTCCCATGTTTCCATCATAACTGGTTGAGAGAAATTCTGTGCCCATTTAATCATACAATCTTTAACTAACTCATTTTCTGAATCCCTTTCTAACAAAACATTATAAACTCTCTTAATATGCATTGGACCTGTCTCTTTTATCTGTCTAACCAATTCTACTTCATATTCCATTAAACCAGTTTGTTGATCTTCTTTCCATCTCATCTGTAATTGATTGTACTGCAACCAAGTCAAAGAAATCCCTTCTTCCAACAGCGTGTCCAAAGTTTTCAATCGCCATCTGCCCTTTTCAAAATAAAGTAACTCTTTATATAAGAAACCCCCGAGTGACTTAATATTTGTATTCCACATGGTATCAGCAAGATCCAGCCAAAACGGAATCTTATAATCCCAATTAGTTCGGTGCTTCTTCCAGATTCTCATCAAGACATTTCTAAGTAGATGACTATTAAACAGGTTGTCCACTTTATTATCATAAAATAGGTATGCATGCCATCCCCAAACAAGGTCATGACTTTCTATATTCAACAGTTCAGTCTTAGTTTTTCCAAACCAATCAGTTATTTGTGTCAATGCAGCTGCTTCATAATATAATCGAAGGTTTGGAAGTTTAAGACCACCTCTCTCATGAGTATCCTGCATAATTTTCAATTTCACTCTCGGTTTTTTTTCATTCCAAATAAATTTATTCACTCCTTTTTGCCATTCTAGCAGTGGTTTATCTGATTTGAGCACCGGTATCATTTGAAATAAGAAAATAAATCTAGGTAAAACATTCATTTTTACTGCTGATATTCTTCCCAGCAATGATAACTGCAGTTTCTTCCAGTTTTGCATATCTTTTTGTATCTTTTGCCACAGAACCTCATAATTATTTTGAAACAATTTTATATTTGAGTCTGTGATTTGTACTCCTAAATATTTGACCTTTGAGACAATTTCAAAACCTGCCTTTCTTTCCAGTTCCTTTTTTTTACTCTCTGTCAAATTTTTAACAATCATTTTAGTTTTTTTCTGGTTCAATCTAAAACCAGATACCATGCCGTAATCTTCTATAATATCTTTCATCTGGATTATTGATTTCATAGGTTGTGATAGGGTAACCACCAGATCATCTGCAAATGCCTTAGTTCTATAATCCTCTTGCCTTATGGCTATTCCATTCAAAGAGTTCGAGTCCCGTATTACGTTGAGTAAGACTTCTAGAGTTAGAATAAATAGTAGTGGGGATAATGGACAACCTTGTCTGGTACCTTTTTGTATATTAAAGTTCGATGTTAAACATCCATTAATAATGAGTTGTGCATACTGCTCTTGATAAATTACAGCAATCGCTTGTATAAACTGCTCCCCAAAATCCATTTTTTCCAAAGTCTTGATTATAAAGTTCCAATTCACTCGATCAAAGGCTTTTTCCGCATCCAAAAAAACCAGCACTGCAGAGATCTGTTTATTCTTATCTAGATAGTCCAATAAATCTATAACTTGCCTAACATTCTCCTTCATATATCTGCCTTGAATAAATCCTGCTTGATCGTGATGAATTACCTTTTGAATAACTGGCATCAATCTGTTGGCCAACACTTTTGCAAAAATTTTATAGTCTGTATTTAATAGAGATATTGGTCTATAATTTTCTGGTTTCTTAAGACCTGATTCTTCTATCGGTATCAATGAAACAAAGGCTGATTTCCACGAGGGAGGTATCTTACCTCCTAATTGTATATTACAAAATAAGTCTTTGAGATGCTGAATCATTTCCTCTTGTAAGGTTTTATAGTAAACTGCAGATAGGCCATCCGTCCCTGGAGCTTTAGCTGTTTTTAGTTGTTTTATAGCAAAACTAATCTCCTCCACTGTTATCAGTTGTTCCAGATTTTCCTTTTGAGCTGTTGAAACTTTAGAAACTCTCTTTTCTTCTAGATAAATTATCTATAAAAATGTTCTGTATATCATCTTTAGCATATAACTTAGTATAATATTCCAAAAAGGCCTTTTTAATTGATTCTTGTTGATAAATTTCTTTACCAGCATACTCAGTACTATCAATAGTTCGTGTTGTTGCTTGTTTCCTCAAAGTATAAGCCAACCACCTACCCGGTTTGTTAGCATTAGCAAATGTATTATGCTTTGCAAATTGTAAGTTAGTTGCCGTCTGATCTGCTATAAGCATTTGAAATTGATCCTTCAGAAGTTTTATAGCCGTTATAGCAACTTTGGCCAGCTTTAGTTACCCATTTTTCTTCCTAATATCCTGAAAGTTAAAAAGGATTGAATCTACTCCTGTGGATGACTTCTGACAGGACCACGGTAGGAAGAGATTCAACCCTCTTGTTCCTGTTTCATCTTTCAGCAGCATATGATACTATCATCCTTAGTATCGTACAGGACTGCAAGGGTTAAAGGTTGGATAAACTGTCATATTTAATTTTGGGTGTGGTCATGTTTCCTTGGGTAATCAATTTGTAACCTGGGACTCCTCCTATCTGAGAGTTCATCATAGGTCATGCCTTGATCATCTTTTGTCTGGATTGGTGTAATATTCTCTACATGGGTTTGCCCTTGAAGGCCACTCAGATATTATGGCTGTTATTGATTTGCCTGTGTAAATATCACTACTCTCGAAACTGGACTAGTGAACATGTAGCTTCTAGGTGTAATACAAGGTGGTGGTTGTTACTTTTAAAGGCTTTCATGGATCTGAGTACTCTTCAGTGTCCATTTCCCTGTGGGTTTTGTCTATCAGGAAGAGATTACTCTCTTTGTTGTTGTTAGTTGCAAAGTTGTGCCCGACCCATCACAACTCCATGGACAACATTCCTCCAGGCCTTCCTTTCTCTTTAGATTCCTTCTATAAGGGAGCAATATCTGTAGTGTCCAGCAAGTAGAGCTTTCTCTGTTGTTTCTCCTCTCTGGAGCAACATTTACCCAGAGACCATATTTGTCCTTACATGAACTTTCAAAAAGCTATTCAAGAGACCTGGCTTTTTGGGGGTAACTTTGGGACTTTATATGTCATATTGTTCTTTTGTGCAGAAGAAAATTGTGTGTGAAATGTGGCTAAAAAGTGCCTGGATATTTTTATCTTTATTTTTAATCTGATTTTCATATTGATTATGTATCTACTAATTGGTTAGAATCTACTATGATTGGAGTCATCTAGAAGTCCTGCAAATATATAAATATATTTTAAAAAAGGTTCTTACTACTTTTCATAATATATTGCTTAGAATTATGAAAAGATGAAAACTTGTCTGAAATCCATAGTATGTGGTTTCTGTTGCAGTGCGTAGTTATGATTATAGTTTCAGCATAATTTGTTTTCTTTTTTAAATATATATTTATTTAAAGCATTTGAAGAATAAAATAATATAAAATTTTTAAAAAATGTATGGAAAATAAAGTATCAGTAAACAAATACAATTTACTATTGTCATAAAACTGAGAATACATTATTTCATTTCATGGATTAAAATAATTATATCATCTTGAGAAATTCCAGAGCTCTAAACTATTTATATTGATGTTAACACTATTTATCATTTTCAACTGTAAAATACATGCTAAACATTATTTTATAAATATAAAAATTAAACAATTATTACAAATTCTCAGTATAAGCAATATTAAGTTCTAAATGCTTTCCCATTGAATCTGGCAATGATGAATCAAATAATTATAAACATTGTAATTGCTTCTTGGGAGTATCCTTACATCAAATATTTCTCTCTTAGCACAGTGCAGGCTATTGATGTTTCTTCCTCCAATTTTAGAACCACACTCATCTTCTTTTAACTCATGTTCTCTCAATATATATTCTGCATGTAGGGTAAAGTATATAGTATACATTGTATACAGCAGCACTTTTGCGCATTAGGAACTGGTTCTGTAGAGAGAGTTTTTTTGTGTGGACCAGAGGAAGTGTGGTTTCGTGTGCATCCTGCATCTCGCAGATGGGGCTTCTCTTGTTTGCACGGCCCAGTTTTTGGCATGCTGCGGACTGGTGCCAGTCCAGGGACCAGGGATTGGGGACTGGTATACAGTATACAATCTTTTGCTAACCTGGAGCTAAACTGTTTTGCTATATTACATTCAGATTGGGATTTCCTGAACCATATATAGGTCTCACATGAGATTTTCCAGGCTTCCCATTTTTCTAAGTACAGGTAGTTCTCGTTACAATGGCACTGAAAAAAGTGATTTATAACCATTTTTCACACTTACAACCGTTGTGGCAGCCCCATGATCACCTGATCAATATTCAGATGCTTGGCAATTGACTTATATTTATGACAATTGCAGTGTCCCAGGGTCATGTCACCGCCTTTTGCGACATTCTGACAGGCAGAGTCAATGGGGGAAACCCAATTCACTTAACAATTCTATTAACAACTGCAGTGATTCACTTAACAACTGTGGCAAGAAAAGTTGTAAAATGAGGCAAACAAATGTTTCACTTCGCAACTGAAATTTTGGGCTCAATTGTGGTTGCAAGTTGAGGACTAACTGTACATTTCATAGTTGATATAGTCAACACACTCCAAGGCATTTCTGTAATCAATGAAGCACATGACTGGTTTTGTTTTTTTTATTCCTTGGCTTTCTCAATTATCCAGCTCACATTAGCAATAATTTATATTGATCCATGATCCTTTATAAAGAAAGCTATCTTAAACATCTGATATTTCTTTTTCCATATATATTTTTAATCTGCATTGGATGATCCTGAACATTATTTTGCTAGCCTATGAAATTAAGGATATTGTATAATAATTTGCACACTCTGTTAAGTTTCTCTTTTTTGGTTATGGATATGTAGACTGACCTCTGCCACTGTCATTGTCCATATTTGCTGGCATAGTTTGATTAGAACCTTTACTGAATCTTTTGTGGCTTGCCCATATTTCTATAGCTATTCCTTCAGTTCTGAAAATTGCTGCTATGTGGTGAGCAGATAAATCTGCTCAGCCTGAAAATATACCTGATTGCAGAAGATAAATTATTTGCTTGCAACCTTTTAAGCACCTGCAAAAATATGAGATTTGGGGAGCGTTTCTCTTTGTTATGATTATATTATCACTTTTAGAATATAGGCAGCTTCCAGTGTGAAGATTGTGATATAAATATTTACCAGTATTGCATCCTTCCAGAGTTGTAAACTTCCTGTTATCAGTTAATGAAAGATTTTCCAGATGAGAACTGTTTAGAAATGAGTGAAATGTCCCCTTTAGCAAGTAATGTTAATAATGATGGTATACCATATTGCAGAATGATAGTTTACTTTTGAATGCTTGAGATTGAGACCGTGGTGTCCAATTTTGGTCGCCACGATGTAAAAAAAATGTTGAGATGCTAGAAAGAGTGCAGAGAAGAGCAACAAAGATGATTAGGGGACTTGAGGATAAAACATATAAGGAACGGTTGCTGAAACTGGATATGTCTAGTCTTATGAAAAGAAGGACTAGGGGAGACATGATAGCAGTGTTCCAATATCTCAGGGGTTGCCACAAAGAAGAGGGAGTCAAACTATTCTCCAAAGCACCTGAGGGTAGAACAAGAAGCAATGGATGGAAACTAATCAAGGAGAGAAGCAACTTAGAACTAAGGAGAAATTTCCTGACAATTAGAACAATTAAGCAGTGGAACAATTTGCCTCCAGAGGTTGTAAATGCTCCAACACTGGAAGTTTTTAAGAAGAGATTAGATAACCATTTGTCTGAAGTGGTGTAGGATTTCCGGCCTAAGCAGGGGGTTGGACTAGAAGACCTCCAACCTCCCTTCCAACTCTGTTATTCTAAAGTCAAATTATTTAGCTGCTGAAGAATAATTTACTGATTTGCTTAAAAAATTACATGCCTTCAAATCATATTGGTCCTTTCAAATGTAAGTTATAGTTTTCTCAGTTGTAATCATATATTTCTGTTCTTCTAAAGAGATGGCATAGTGCAGTCACTGTCTTATTTTATATTAAGATATGTTTGTGGTTAAAACATCAGATTGAATAGGTTGCTAAAATGAATGGTGTTGTGGGCTGCAGTTGCTTGAGAATATATTACTGCAATGTATAAGGAACTAAGGATAGGCAATTCCTTATTTCTATATTTTGATTTGCCAAAGTCAGTAGTAATATTATATCTCTGGAGCTAGACGTTGTTTCCATTTCTAATTAGTGATTAAGTCTTTAATTTGCTTTCTATTACTTTATTATGAGAATAATTCTGGGCTTCTGATGGAGCCAGCATAGATCAATTTAGATCATGAAGTTATATGAGTTGCTTCTGAATGATATTTCTGCCCTCCCAAAACTTAGATCTTCACTAGTAAAATGCATCAGGTAAAACAAACAAATAAAGTTTTTCAGAACAGTTGGCAAACATTGTACCTTTAGCATGACCAACACAGTTTGTATAAACAGTTCCAGGGCTATTCCAGCTTTAGTAGGGATTTGTTGACTGGTTTCACAAAAGCACACCATTTAAATATTTGTTCTATAGGCTGACATGTATTTTTTTAAAAGTTGGAAAATAAAAAGCTGCTAGACACTGTTTATTATCCAAGTATAAGTGTTTTCTCATGCTAGATCTAAATGCTGTAAATTTTAAAATTTAAATATTATTTTTGCTTTTCCTGTTGGTCTGAAAAAATTCAGAATTATGTGGGCTGTGTTATAGGATATATGTCCCATATTTTCCATTAAATAGCAGATGTAGAAAAGAAGTGCACATAAGAGGAAAAATGAAATTTCTGATAATTTCAGTAGTTTGATTTCATCACAAATTTTAAATGGAATATTTTCTTGCCAAAGTTTAGGAAAAGTAAAATAATTACATGCATATACATTGTATATTGCCTGCTAAAATTAACAAATAATCATTTGAAAAGTTGTGGGGTTTGCCTCTTAGTCATGCCAAGAAAGCAAATTGTACAATTTGTAACTATATTTGTAATAAGTGTGACCGAGCATTTGAATAGTACCGAAATTAAAATACTGGGATCATGGCAATCCAGTATTTAAAATCGTTTAAACATTTTTCCGTTTGGTCACATTTTGTTATAATTTAAAATTTAAAAAGATTATACATATATATATTTCTGAATATATCTACCAAAATGTGTATAGATAGCGAACGTATGGCATGCGTGCCACAGGCGGCAGGTGGAACCATCTCTGCGGGCACGCAACCCATCAACCTAGGTCAGTTCTACTGCACATGCGTGCTGGGCTCTTGTTGGCCAGCTGATTTTCAGGTCTCTGCTGTGCATGCGGGAGAAATGTGTGCATGTGCAGGGGGCAGGGGGGTCTCACACTAGGCCCAAAACGGGGCATGGGGGGGTCATGTGCACATATGTGGGGGGCAGGGGAGCAGTGGGGGTTAGGTGCATGCGCAGGAGGGTGGGGCACACCAGAGAGGGCATTGCATTATGGGCCTGTGCACACGCATTTTTTGCACCCGAGGAAAAAAAGGTTAGCCATCACTGGTATAGATCTTGGGTTATAATTGGCAAAGGCTATTTGGTATGTGGAAGTAAGTAGCTTTGAATCATTCTTTCTGGATTTTAGCTACATCTCTAAATTGATGACAATCTAAGCAAAGATGGAAAAGAGTTCTCATGATGAAACCAACATATTATTATGCTTCTAAATTTAGATTCCTGACATTTTGGGGACTGATGGTACATTAGGAATATCAAGAATATGTTAAACATTACTACAAGAATAACTACTATGGTGTGTCCTACCAGTCACTCTAACTTCCTGATATTTTCTGTACAACTTCTGTGTAGCTTTATCTTCTTTATTATTATTATATTTTCAAAGAAACCAACGTGGTGCAGCTACTCTATATGTGCTCTCTAGCCAATTTGGTACTGATCTTCTGAACTGATTAAGTTTTTCTTCTTTTTCCAAAGAAAAGGCAGGAGGTCAGGAGGTTGAAATAGTATTGTAAAAAGTACACAATTTCCAGCAGTTGCCCCAAGTGACTCACCTTCTCTCTCCTGCTTAAAGCAGGTTTATTAATACTATAAACCAGCAATCCCAGAGGCATGTAATTACAGTACATGGATGAGTTCAAAAACTAAAATTTTAAATCCAGGAGTTCTTTCAGCTTCACATATTTGCAGATAAACCCCAGTAAGAAGACTTATCAGTAAAAATATGAATGTGTGAAACAGATGTCTATAGAAGCTCAGTTTATTTGACTAAAATGGATTTGATCTTTCACTTAAATTCCTGAAATTTTGCAGCATTTTCTTCTTTTCCTTTCATTGTTGTTATTCAGTTGCTTGGCTGGTTTCAACTCTATGACTCAACGGATAACATTTTACCAAGGGTTTTTTTCTGAATAATTGCGACAATGTACAGTCTTGATTCATTCCTTTCCCTGTTTTGAACCACTTCATTGCTCTATAGTCCATTCTAACTATTCTTTGCCATCATAAAAATTCTTCAGCAAGCAGATAAAGTGGTATGGTACATATGTTTTTAAAGGTTGTATGAGTTTATTACACATTTGCCTCCTTTGCAGCGATAACACACTGCTGGGTCATATCAGTTTGCAGTAGTTTAAGATTCTAAATTTTTTTTAAAACCACGAGTATGAAACCTGTTGTCACTCTGATACTTGTACATTTAATTTTTATTTCTAAAGTAAAGAACTTTGCAGTAGTTGTTGTAAAAATATTGCTGTTACTTTCAATTCATTTCTTCATTTTGGTTTCTGAGAAAGAATGTGTACTTTTAACACATAGTGCAACATTGTGTTCTTTTCTATTGGTCCTTTTGGACAGATGTTATCCTTTAATATTCCTAGTATTCCTTTCATGGGAGTCATCCCACCAGATTTCCATTATACCATTAAAACATTTGCCCTAAGAGATGAAGCTCAGCTTGTTTTCATGCTTCCCATATTTTGAGCATTACTGTCTGGACAGTGAAGTTTATGTATTTTATGAGCCAGCGTTCTTTCTGATTGCCTTGAGTGGTTTAATAGGCTCCATTTAGCAACATTTCCATTTTCTATACTGCATAACTCTAAGGTCCTTAATTCAGAGTTTTTGTTCTACCTCAACAGGATTCAATAAAAAAAACCCCTCCTAATTAATTTTACTTTTTCTAAAATACATTTTTGCTATTCTTTGTGAGGTGCAACCCATTGTATATGCTTTGCTTTGCTTTGCTTTGCTTTGCTTTGCTTTGCTTTGCTTTG